>CM023863.1:23667172-24180254 GCA_013389735.1 Phaseolus lunatus | reverse complement strand
AGAGTCTTCGCGCGAGAGGTCATCGGTCGAGAGTCTTCGCGCGAGAGTTCATAGCGGACGTTGAGTACACACAGAGAACGTGGGGACCAGATTTCCAGCATGAGACGCGCGGCACGCGAGACACGTAGGCAAAAAGCGTTGGTTCGAACAGTGACATCAGAATGTGGTTGGCATGCGCAGGAAGGAAACACTCGCGGTCGTACTGTTCAGATCAGCCGTTGGCATGCACAAGAGACAACAGTGGTAGTACTGTTCAGAGCAGTGTTTGCATGCACAAAAGAACACGAGGTCGTTACTGTTCAGAGGAACGTACGCCCAGGCTTTTGCAGAAAAGGGGGAGGGCAGCAGTATACGAGGACAGGTATGGTTGGGATCAAAACCCACTGAGAGGAGGCAAAGAGCGTTACAAGTGACCCAAGAGTGAAAGAGCGAGACTATCTTCATCCTCCTCCTTTCTCCCCTTCACGCTGCGTTTTCCAGGCATCCTCAAGCACCAGTTCGACGTTTTGCCCTTAGAGCACCTGGGGAATTCTCTGCAAGAGCTTAAGGCATCCTCGAAGCTCGTGGAATTGGAGCTCTTAGTAAGGTTGCGCAAGTCCGGGTAAGGGAAGCTAGACCCCTTTTTCCATACGAGCCATAGCGTAGTCTTTCTGAAGTGAGGGCGACGTGGTCGCCATTTTCGTTTGTATCTGTGTGAAATGCCCTATGTTGTGTGCTTGGGCGACGTGGTCGCGGGTTTAAACATAATCTTCGAAACACTCTGTTTTTGAACTAGATCGCCGGTTTTGGCGCTGTTTTACGAACTCCTCTTTTTGATACTGTTTTGAAACTACTTGAGATTTACATGAGATATTCGAAGATCTGAAGCTTTGAAATGGTTGTTGATGTGATTTGAATGATTTATTTGAATGGTATGATGTGTTGGAGGTGTGGTGAGTGTGAGGTCGAGGCATAGTATTTTCAGGAAAGAAAATACCGTGTAAGATCTTGTAGTAGGTTGCATGATCGGTGATAAGAACGAGATATCCTGACTCTGCTGAGGTAATGGACTCACGTTAGAGGAGTTACTCAGTTGTTGAGAGTCGAAGGAGGTTCACCTGTATGGGTGGGTGTTTGAAGAGAAACCAAACCGACCTGTTTTGCGTGGATTAACCCTGTCATGCTGTATGGTGATGTGTGAGATTCATTATACGCTTGTGAATGTGAGAGATTTCACGGCGACCCTGTGGATGTGTGAGATTCCACAGTGGGCAATATGACAGGTGCAGATCTCTGAGTCTAATCAATGCACGAGTATTCCGGAATTAGTGTCTTGTGTCTATGTATTGTGAGTCAGTGGAAAACCTGACGTGAGAAATGAGGAACACTGTATGTGGATAGACACTTGCTGCACTGTGTGATATGAACTACTCTTGAGGAATTGTGAAATGTGGGTTTTACTTGATGGTATGTGGGGAAGAATGAGAAAGCTGATGTTTTTACGTGGGGTGCGCTTAAATTAATTTATCTTGATTTTAAAGTTCATATCTAATTCTCTTTTAAAACTGTCTAGCTTACCCTGCGTTTTCGTTGTGGATGTTCTTCTTAAAACTTGTGATGATCGTGTATGATTTACACGGGAGCAGATGACGTTGCAGGAAAGTGAGATCGCCGGTCTGATAGGAGATCGCCTGGCTGATAGGAGATCACCTGATTGACTAGGAGATCGCCTTTTGTTAGCATATCGCCCGATTTGTCTTTTGTTGTATTTTTGGTTAAGTTTTTTTTTGGAAAGATTCACAGTTTATGTATTAAACTCCCGATGAGGAGAAACTCCATTATATATATATGATTATGTTTATTTCAAAATACTTGTTTATCTTCATTTATATTATATAAATATGAAATGTATTGGTGGGATGTTACATTAATGGTATCAGAGCAGTTCGTCCTTAGGATGACCTGAGGGCTGTGGATCCATTGTGTTCTTCTGCTCATAAAAGTTATTTGAGTTTTTAAATAACAACTATAGTGAAAGGTTTTCAAACGTTTTGTATTGAAAAGTTTGTGTGTGCTTCTGTGCTTTAGTGAACGTATACTCTAGCTGAAAATCTTAGTATTAAGGGTGAGAAGATCTTGATGAAGTAATGAGGGTGCACACTCATAACTGGATCGAGATGATTCTCAATCTTAATTCCAAAGATTTGATGTTTAGTATACATGAATGCTGGTGTGATCTAGTTTAGCTTATTGAGTGTTTCTGCAATTGACTGAAAATGGTTGTTTGAACTGATGGTGATGATATCAGTAGCTGTTCTAATACCTTGCTTGAGATCTAAGTATTACGAGTATGTTGTTAAGCTCAAATTCTTGATGACTTTGAGATGCTGACCTTTGTAAGGTCTAGTTGTTACCTCCTGAATGAATTGATTTCTTATCAATCTCATTCCTGTAGTTGTAGGGAATATAGAAAACTCATAGCTTCAAGATCCGAAACAAGAGAGATGGCACGTAGACCCTCTACCCCTCCCCAACCTTCTTCTGAAATGGGTCAGATCGCCAAGGCCATCGAGATGATGGCAAGTGCATCCAGCAGCAGAATGCGGCGATGTCTCAAAATCACCAAGCTACAATGCCAACAGTGGGAGACCGCCAGATCGGCCGCAAACAAACCCCGACGTCGGTCAGCCTCAGGAGCATAGGGACTGACTGAGTTCCTCAGGCACAACCCCCTAAGTTCAGTGGGAACGTTACCCCCTGATCAAGCAGATCAGTGGGTCAGGGGGTTAGAGAGATATATTCATGGCGACTTCCTGCCCTGAAGACAAGAAGCTGGTGTTTGCACATACCTCCTGTCTGGGGAAGCTAGTTTCTGGTGGATGGGAACTCAACAGATGATGGAGGCCCGAGAGAAGTGATGGATTGGGAAAGCTTCAGAGTGAGGTTCCTGTGAAAGTACTTCCCAGAACAGCGCAAGATTTGCGAGACGCTGAGTTCCTGAGGTTGGAGCAGGGGATATGTCTGTGAATGCCTATGCTGCTCGGTTCGAGTACTCGCCAGGTTTTATTTCTACCCCAGCCACCTCTGAGGCTTGGAGGTGTAGGAAATTCGAAGAAGGACTGAGCATGGGCTAAAGAGGACCATAGCCCCGATGTGCATTAGAGAATTTCATGCCTTAGTGGAGAAGGCGAAAATTGTGGGACTCTAGAGAAGGGTGAGTCTCGGGTGAGCAGGTCCCACCCAGGCGGTTCCTCCAATGGGAAGGCAAGGGTACAGCAACAGCAGTTTAAAGCCCTACGCGAGGCCTCCACAGCATGGCGAGAGCAGCACCACCCCATTCTCATCAGCAACAAACCAGGAATTTCAATGTTTCCATTGCGGTGGGCCCACACAGCCAATGTGTGCCCAAGAAAGACTCAGAGAGGAGATGCTTTACCTGCCAGAAGACGGGGCACGTTGCCAGTATTGTCCTACTCAGCACAGAATGACTCAACCCAGTGGTTCCCAGCAGATGAGGAACGAAGGCAACAGACCTCAGGCAACCGGGAGGGTTTTTGCCATTCAGGAGCTGAGGCGTCCAATCAGGTAACCTTGTGCGAATGTTTTGCTTTATAGCTGGTAGAGGTGTAAAAACTTTGTTTGATTCTGGAGCGACACACTCCTTTGTGTCAAGCATGTGTGTAGCCGAGTTGGGCCTTATGGTGAGAGAGTTACCCTTCGAACTGTTGGTCTCTACACCTGCGTCAGGACAGGTGTTGACCTCCACAGTTTGCCCTGAATGTCCAGTGATAGTAGAGGGACGTAGATTCAAAGTGAACTTGATCTGCCTACTCTTCAGGACCTGGATGTTATCCTGGGAATGGATTGGCTAGCTGCCAATCATGTTCTCATAGACTGTGGTAGGCAGAAGGTAGCATTTCCAGACCCCCAAGAATCAGAGGTGTGGCCAGTTCAAAGAGGGGCGATCAGAGTTGGAAGAAGGGGCGAGTTGCTTCGTGATGCTAGCTCGGTTGGAAGTGAGGAATGAAGGGGACGTAAGCAGAATACACGTGGTGAGGGATTCACGGATGTATTTCCAGAAGAGGTGCCTGGGTTAACCCCCTAAGAGAGAATTGGAATCTCTATTGACTTGTACCTGGAGCTGGACCAATATCAATGGCACCTTACAGGATGGCACCAGCCGAGTTAGTAGAGTTAAAGAAGCAGTTGGAAGAGCTGCTAGAGAAACAGTTCATCAGACCCAGTGTATCTCCGTGGGAGCTCCAGTGCTCCTAGTCAAGAAGAAGGATGGAGGGTCTCGGTTGTGTATAGACTACAGGCAATTGAACAAATTGACCATCAAGAACAAGTACCCCCTACCTCGGATTGACGATTTGATGGACCAGATTCATGGGGCCTCGGTGTTCTCCAAGATCGACCTGAGATCGGGGTATCACCAAATCTTGTAAAAGCTGAAGATGTTCAGAAGACAGCTTTTAGGTCTCGGTATGGGCACTACGAGTATTAGTGATGCCATTTGGAGTCACCAATGCTCCAGCTCTATTCATGGACTACATGAATAGGATTTTTCGCCCTTTCTTGGACAAGTTTGTGGTGGTCTTCATAGATGACATCCTCATTTACTCAAGGACCGAGGAGGAGCATGAGGAACACCTGAGGACAGTATTGGAGATACTGAGGGAGAAGCAGCTCTATGCCAAATTCTCTAAGTGTGAGTTCTGGCTAAAGGAAGTCAACTTCTTAGGGCACGTGATATCTGCCCAGGGGATCTCGGTAGATCCAGCCAAGGTAGAGGCAGTGCTGCAGTGGGAACGCCCTAAGACAGTCACAGAGATAAGGAGCTTTGTGGGGTTGGCGGGCTACTATCGGAGGTTCATTGAGGATTTTTCCAAAGTTGTGGCTCCTTTAACACAACTGACCCGCAAGGACCAACCCTTTGCTTGGACCGACCGATGTGAGCAGAGCTTCAAGAACTAAAGGAGAGGCTGACCAGTGCTCCAGTGCTGGTGATTCCAGAAGTAGGAAGACCTTTTGATGTCTTCTGTGATGCCTCACATCAAGGCTTGGGATGCGTCTTGATGCAAGAGAAGAGAGTGGTTGCATATGCTTCAAGGCAACTCAAGGTGCATGAGAGAAACTACCCTACTCATGATCTGGAGTTGGCAGCGGTAGTGTTTGCCTTGAAGATCTGGAGGCATTATCTTTATGGAGCTCGGTTCCAGGTATTCAGTGACCATAAGAGCCTGAAATACCTGTTTGATCAGAAGGAACTAAACATGAGGCAGAGAAGATGGATGGAGTTCCTAAAGGACTACGATTTTCAACTCATGTATCACCCAGGGAAGGCCAATGTAGTGGCAGATGCGTTGAGTAGAAAATCAATCCAAGTCGCCACCATGATGATGGAAGAGCAGAAACTGATCGAGCAGTTCAGGGACTTAAACCTTGGGGTGGAGTTCCACGCGAATCACATTAGTTGTAGTAAGCTGACTATAACTAATGACTTCCTGGGGATGTTGAAGGATAAGCAATTGGAGGACCCGAGCCTGAAGCATGCTGTAGAGTCACTGGGGACCGACCAGGCGAGAGAATTTGAGATGGGCGAAGATGGGATCTTGAGGTTTAATGGCAGAATTTGCATACCTGCAAATGATGAGTTGAAGAAGATGATCCTAGATGAAGGTCACAAGAGTCGCCTTAGCCTACACCCAGGTATGAATAAGATGTATCATGACTTGAAGGAGTCATTTTGGTGGGCGGGCATGAAGAAAGACATCGCCCAGTATGTCACTACCTGCTTAACGTGTCAAAAGGCAAAAGTAGAGCATCAGAGACCTGGCGGGTTGTTACAGCCATTGGATATCCCTGAGTGGAAATGGGACAGCATTGCCATGGATTTTGTCACCCATTTACCCAGATCAGCGAAGGGGCATGATGCAATCTGGGTCATAGTAGATCGGCTGACAAAGAGTGCCCACTTCCTCCCAGTAAATATGAAGATGCCCATAGCCAAGTTGGCACAGCTGTACATCAAGGAGATTGTGAGGTTACATGGAGTGCCTTCCAGCATCATTTCAGATAGAGATCCCAGGTTCACTTCACGGTTTTGGCAGACCTTACAAGAGTGCTTGGGAACTAAGTTGAGGATGAGCTCTGCATACCATCCTCAAACTGATGGACAGTCTGAGAGAACAATTCAGTCCTTAGAAGATCTGCTGAGGGCGTGTGTCTTGGATCAATTGGGGAGCTGGGATGAAGTGTTGCCACTGGTGGAGTTTACCTACAACAACAGTTACCACGCCAGTGTTGGGATGGCACCATATGAAGCCCTGTATGGGAAAAGATGCAGAACTCCCTTGTGTTGGTACCAGGAGGGCGAAGCAATCTTGGTTGGACCAGAATTGATTCAGCAGACAACCGAGAAGGTGAAACAGATACAAGGCAGCATGAGAGCTTCTCAAAGCCGACAAAAGTCCTATGCAGATCAGAGGAGAAGGCCTTTGGAGTTTGCTGCTGGAGACCATGTGTTCATGAGAGTAACACCAACCAAGGGCGTAGGAAGGGCGATCAGACCAAAGAAGTTGTCCCCTAAGTTCGTGGGACCGTATCAAATCTTAAGGAGGATTGGTCCTGTGGCCTATGAGATCGCCCTACCTCCCCATCTGGCGAATCTGCACAACGTCTTTCACGTGTCACAGCTGAGGAAGTACATGGCAGACCCCAGTCATGTGCTGGATGTAGACGACGTGCAGATCAGAGATGACTTGTCCTTTGAAGCAAAACCAGTTAGAATTGATGACCGGCAGGGTAAACAACTCAGAGGCAAGACCATCAACATGGTGAAAGTGGTGTGGGATGAGAAATCGGGTGATTCAACGTGGGAGTTAGAAGAACCCATGAGGGAAGCCTACCCATACCTCTTTTCCTTGTAATTCATTTTCGGGGACGAAAATTTTTCTTGTTGGGGAGATTGTAAGAACCTAGAAGTTTATATTGGAATAAAAGTGTTATATTATAAATAAATTCGAAGCACGTGTTTATTTAAATATAAAGGAAGGAATGTATAGCTGAGAAGCCTACGAGATCGCCGTTATTAAGCGGGTAGGCGATCTCCAACTTCTCTGGCACTTGAACGCCTATCGCCTAGCTTATGCTTGAACGCCTATCGCCTAGCTTATGCTTGAACGCCTATCGCCTGTGTGTACCTAGTAGCCTGTCGCCTAGAGTACACCTAATCGCCGAAACTACACTTAGTGTGTAGCCAAAATGTTGGATCAACCCTGGTACGTCCCAAAAGCCACGCGTATCAAGGTGTGGGTTAAACCTTGGATACGCTGGGCAGGCGAAGCTCTATACTTGAGCATAAGAGAATCATCCTTAACGTTACACGCTTGGGCGCACGAGGACTTGTGCTAATCAACTCTTGGAAGTGTGAAGCTACCGACGTCACCAAGCCTTGTGGAGAGAATACCTTGGATGTAACATAGTGGAATGAAGAACCTCCAGGGGGGAGTGGCGAGTGTCATCGGGCATCGCAGGACGCGAGGCATGCTGCGGGGTGTGTCTTCGCGCGAGGGGTCATCGGTCGAGAGTCTTCGCGCGAGAGGTCATCGGTCGAGAGTCTTCGCGCGAGAGGTCATAGCGCGACGTTGAGTACACACAGAGAACGTGGGACCCAGATTTCCAGCATGAGACGCGCGGCACGCGAGACACGTAGGCAAAAAGCGTTGGTTCAGAACAGTGACATCAGAATGTTGGCATGCGCAGGAAACACTCGCGGTCGTACTGTTCAGATCAGCCGTTGGCATGCACAAGAGACAACAGTGGTAGTACTGTTCAGAGCAGTGGTTTGCATGCACAAAAGACAACCGAGGTCGTACTGTTCAGAGGAACGTACGCCCAGGCTTTTGCAGAAAAGGGGGAGGGCAGCAGTATACGAGGACAGGTATGGTTGGGATCAAAACCCACTGAGAGGAGGCAAAGAGCGTTACAAGTGACCCAAGAGTGAAAGAGCGAGACTATCCTCATCCTCCTCCTTTCTCCCCTTCACGCTGCGTTTTCCAGGCATCCTCAAGCACCAGTTCGACGTTTGCCCTTAGAGCACCTGGGGAATTCTCTGCAAGAGCTTAAGGCATCCTCGAAGCTCGTGGAATTGGAGCTCTTAGTAAGGTTGCGCAAGTCCGGGTAAGGGAAGCTAGACCCCTTTTTCCATACGAGCCATAGCGTAGTCTTTCTGAAGTGAGGGCGACGTGGTCGCCATTTTCGTTTGTATCTGTGTGAAATGCCCTATGTTGTCTGCTTGGGCGACGTGGTCGCCGGTTTTAAACATAATCTTCGAAACACTCTGTTTTTGAACTAGATCGCCGGTTTTGGCGCTGTTTTACGAACTCCTCTATTTTTGATACTGTTTTGAAACTACTTGAGATTTACATGAGATATTCGAAGATCTGAAGCTTTGAAATGGTTGTTGATGTGATTTGAATGATTTATTTAAATGGTATGATGTGTTGGATGTGGTGAGTGTGAGGTCGAGGCATAGTATTTTCAGGAAAGAAAATACCGTGTAAGATCTTGTAGTAGGTGCATTGATCGGTGATTAAGAACGAGATATCCTGACTCTGCTGAGGTAATGGACTCACGTAGAGGAAGTTACTCAGTTGTTGAGAGTCGAAGGAGGTTCACCTGTATGGGTGGGTTGTTTGAAAGAGAACAAACCGACCTGTTTTGCGTGGATTAACCCTGTCATGCTGTATGGTGATGTGTGAGATTCATTATACGCTTGTGAATGTGAGAGATTTCACGGCGACCCTGTGGATGTGTGAGATTCCACAGTGGGCAATATGACAGGTGCAGATCTCTGAGTCTAATCAATGCACGAGTATTCCGGAATTAGTGTCTTGTGTCTATGTATTGTGAGTCAGTGGAAAACCTGACGTGAGAAATGAGGAACACTGTATGTGGATAGACACTTGCTGCACTGTGTGATATGAACTACTCTTGAGGAATTGTGAAATGTGGGTTTTTACTTGATGGTATGTGGGAAGAATGAGAAAGCTGATGTTTTTACGTGGGTGCCTTAAATTAATTTATCTTGATTTTAAAGTTCATATCTAAATTCTCTTTTAAAACTGTCTAGCTTACCCTGCGTTTTCGTTTGTGGATGTTCTTCTTAAAACTTGTGATGATCGTGTATGATTTACACGGGAACAGATGACGTTGCAGGAAAGTGAGATCGCCGGTCTGATAGGAGATCGCCTGGCTGATAGGAGATCACCTGACTGACTAGGAGATCGCCCTTTTGTTAGCATATCGCCCGATTTGTCTTTTGTTGTATTTTTGGTTAAGTTTTTTTTTGGAAAGATTCACAGTTTATGTATTAAACTCCCGATGAGGAGAAACTCCATTATATATATATGATTATGTTTATTTCAAAATACTTGTTTATCTTCATTTATATTATATAAATATGAAATGTATTTGGTGGGATGTTACAGTCCCCATATATCACAAACTCGTCAAGTGTCTATCCAATACATTCGATACTCATGGTTCACATGTCAGACTTTCCACTGACTCATAACATATAGACACATGACTCCACTTCCGGAAGACTCGTGCGTTGACTCAGGCTCAGAGATCTGCACCTGTCATACCATACCACTGTGAAATTCACACAGGGTTGCTGTGAAATCCACACAGCCATGCGCATACATAGTCTCAATATCATCACTCTCCTGGTATGACAGGGTTAATTCATATAACAGGCCGAGCTCGTTCTTTTTCACACGACTCACCCATTCATATGAACCTCCTTCGACTCTCCACAACTGAATAACTTCATCTATGTGATTCCATTATATCAGCAGAGTCAGGATATCTCCTTCTAGACAAGCCCCTAGTCAATACACATTACACACGATCTTACACGGTATTTTCTTTCCTGAAAATACTATGCCTTGATCCCACATTCACAACAATCAATACATCATACAACACTGAATAAACGATTCAGTCACAGCAACATTCATTCCACAGTTCAGATTTTCAAATATCACATGTATTTCACATTTAAATCTCAAACAGTTTTCAAACAGCACTAAAACAGGGGAGTTCGAAAAACAACGCCAAATCGGCGAACTCATTCAAAAGTAGGGGATTTCGGAAACAAAGTTAAAACCGACAACCACGTCACCCCACACATGAAAACAGAGCATTGTGAAAAGAAATATGAAAACCGGCGACCACGTCGCCCTCACTCCAGAGCTTACTCGCCTAACATTTTTATAAATGTAGAGTACTAGCTTCCCTTACCTGGACTTGCGCAAAACTCCAAGAACTCCGAAACCCAACGAAGCTTAAAGATGCCTTCACTCTGTTTTAGTGTCCCGGTCTGGAGAACTTGCAGAGAACCTCCCAAGTGCTCAAAGGGCAGTCGTCGTTTGTGACATTGGTGCTTGAGGATTCCTGAATCACCGCACGAAGGAGAAAAGGGAGGGATGAAGATGCACTCACTCTTTCACTCTTGAGTCTCTGTAACCTTCTTTGCCTCCTCGCATTGGGTTTTTGAATCCAAGCCTACTTGTCCACGCATGCTGCTGCCACCACCCCCTCTGCAAGAAAGCCAGAGTGTACGTTTCACTGAACAGTATGGCCACGGTTGTCTTCTTGTGCATGCCAACCACTTCCCTGAACAGTACGATCGCGAGTGTCTCTTGCACATGCCAACTTTCTGATGTCACTATTCTGAACCACCCTTTTTGTCCACGTGGCGCGCGTGCAGGACGTGTCATGCTGGGAGTCTGGGTCCCACTTTATTCGTGTGAAACTCGACATCGCGCGATAATCTTCCACCGATGACCGCTCGCGCGATGACTATCCACCGATGACTCATCTTGGAGGACGACCGATGTCTCTCTCTGGGAGACGACCGATGTCTACCCCTGGCGACGCCCGCATGCCTCTCGTGCCCTGGCGATGCCTGCATGCCTCTCGCGCCCTGGCGACGTCCACATGCCTCGCGCCCTGGCGACGTCCACATGCCTCGCGCCCTGGCGACGTCCACATGCCTCGCGCCCTGGCGATCATGTGTAGTAGGCGACCGGCGATTATGTACTAACCAGGAAATCTTATAGTCTTCTAAGCTACACTTTCCTTCCTTTTTATTTTAAATAAAAGCATACTTAGAATTCATTTAAAATATACCCTATTATTCCAATTTAATTTTACAGGTCCTTACAAATTACATGGGGCCTCGGTGTTCTCAAAGATTGATCTGAGATCAGGGTACCACCAAATTTTGGTAAAAGCTGAAGATGTTCAAAAGACAGTATTTAGGTCTCGTTATGGGCACTATGAGTATGTGGTGATGCCGTTTGGAGTAACAAATGCCCCAGCTCTGTTCATGGACTACATGAATAGGATTTTTCGCCCTTTCTTGGATAAGTTTGTGGTAGTCTTCATAGACGACATACTCATTTATTCAAGGACCAAGGAAGAACATGAAGAACATCTTAAGACAGTATTGGAGATCCTGAGGGAGAAGCAATTATATGCCAAGTTCTCTAAGTGTGAGTTCTGGTTGAAAGAAGTCAACTTCTTAGGACATGTAATATCTGCCCAGGGGATCTCGGTGGATCCAGCCAAAGTGGAGGCAGTGCTTCAGTGGGAACGTCCTAAGACAGTTACTGAGATAAGGAGTTTTGTGGGCTTAGCAGGCTACTATCGGAAATTCATTGAGGACTTTTCCAAGGTAGTGGCTCCTTTAACACAGTTGACCCGCAAGGATCAACCTTTTGCTTGGACCGACCGATGTGAGCAGAGCTTCATGGAACTAAAGGAAAGGTTGACCAGTGCTCCAGTGCTGGTGATCCCAGATGTAGGAAGACCTTTTGATGTCTACTGTGATGCTTCACATCAGGGTTTGGGATGTGTAACATCCCGCCAAAATCTATTCATATTTATATAATGAAAATAAAGGTAAACAAATAATATTGAAGTGAACATAATTATATATAAGTAATGAAGTTGCTCCTCACAGGGAGTTTAATACATAACTGGTCAAATTTTCTCAAAACTTAACAAAATACAGTCAAATACATCGAAACCGGCGGTCTCCAGACATAAACCGGCGATCTCCTAACAGAAGCCCCAAAACAGGCGATCTGCTATCATGGCAGAAAACAGGCGATCACCACAAAGAGATAGAAACAGGCGATCTCTTCCCCGGCGACCACTCACTAAGGAGCTCTACTTCCTGGAAGATCATCTGCTCCCGTGTAAATTATACACGATCATCACAGTTTTAAGAAAACAGCCACAGAACCAAAACACGCAGGGTAAGCTAGATATTTTAAAGAGAGTTTAAATATGAACATTAAAATCAAGATAAAACAAATTCAAGATACCCACGTAAAACTATAGAGTTTCTCATTCCCTTCACCTGATCGCCAAGAAATCACACATTTCACAATATTTTCAAGAGTCATTCTATTTCACAAAATGCATCAAGTGTCTATCAATTTCAAAGTTCCTCATTTCTCACGTCAGACTACCACTGACTCAGCACACAAGACACTTGACACTACTTCCGGAAGACTCGTGCATTGACTAGACTCAGAGATCTGCACCTGTCATACTAAACTGCTGTAATGTTTCCACAGCTATGCGCATCAACACATTCTCGATCTCAAGTTCACCATTCTCACAGTATGACAGGGTTAATCCATATAACAGGCCGAGCTCGTTCTTTTTCACACGACTCACCCATACATATGAACCTCCTTTGACTCTCAACGCCTGAATAACTTTGATCTCGCCGCGGACTCAAGCGTGTGGAGAATGCCTCGTCAGCCCTTCGTTAGACTTTCTAACGGCTGCGCGTTCTGCAAGGAGGCTCCAGGGACCTTCGTCGGGACTCCAAGCGGCACCTGCAAAACACGCGAACAGCGCCTCTAGCGGCCGTTGTAGCTCCGACGCTCAAGTCAGGCAACGAGAACACCAAAAGGTCTCTCTCAGATTTCTCTGTATGAGACTGTGTGTGTGTGCCCTCAGTCCCCTTTGATTCGAAGATTGAGTGCCCTTGGATGTGTGTTGTGTCTCTGAGGTAAAGATTGCATACCTGGTTTCGGTGTTCTTCTTCCTCATATAGACCCGTGTAGCCCCTACAGGCTACCTCTAGGCCACTTAATTACTCTGCATTGCCGTTTCCACTCCCCAGGGCTACCTTGCGTGCCAGCTTTCTTCACTTGAGTGCCAAGTCTGACAGCGGGAGCCGCGTGGGTGCCTCTGGGCCCCTCGACTTCTGTGCCTATCTGCCCCACCTATTCTCTGGGAACATCTTCACCATCCACGTGGCAGACATGCAACCCACTAGGAGACTCTAACCTTGATGGGTTCTCGTCCAGCAGGATTCTGCACCTAACTGTGTCTTCTCATCTTCCTGCGTGGTCGTCTCGCGACTAAGAACGCTCCCAGCCTCTGGGCACTTTACTGATCATCGGTTGCGTTGTTCACATCGCGCGGCCGATGTTACCTCAACACACACCGATGACCGATGTGATACTTCACGTCCTCGTGCTCTGCTTATGGGATCAGGCGAGGTCCTTGAGTAACGTTCTCGCTGGGAGCCTGGGTCCCAGTTTAACACGTGTTGACAAGAAACCCCCGACGACTGATCATTCTCCATGCACCGACGACTGATCACAATGCATGTACTGATGACAGATCACTCTGAACGCACCGATGACTGGTCGGTGCTTCGTCCCTTCTCGCGCTCTTCTTCTAGGCGCTCAAGTAGGAACTGATCTGCTGGTGGCGGTCACTCGGTAGCTGACCACCGATCGCCGTTCTTGAACGATCTCCACCCTGGTTTATCTGCCTTCACATGCCACGCGTCACTCTGTGATTGGCCTACGTGGTCATCTGCTTCTGACGTCATCTCCTACCGATGACCGACCGGATCACAAGCCCCCCAGTCTCGAGCTGTGAACTTGTTCTCAGCGAAGAGACTAAGTGGTCTTCGTTGCCAAAGGGAAGAAGGAGCTCGAAGCTGATGTACCGGAGACCACGGCTGTTGGTGCTGAGGTTCTGATAGATGGGTTCCATGGGCTGGCAGCAGGTTCACTGCGTCCTTCCAGACTTGGACTCTACCTAACCTGGCCTTCACCATTCAGTGGCCGATGGCAGGCCCATTCCTCCTCCTTGAGCTTCTTCCCTTGCCACTTCTCCTTTTGTGTAATCTCTCTTGCTGCTGCAAACTTGCATATAATCTTTCATGCATAAGTTCGTGTTGGATGACTGATCTGATGGCGTCTAAATGCTTCGACTGATCGTCCAAGACCTTGTTTGGGCAAGCTTTCATACTAAGAGCTTTGCTACCGACCACTGACTAGCATGTTAGCGCACCACCGATCAGTCATCGCGCTTCATGCTTCGCATTACTTCCGCGTCACTCCAGCGCTAAGTGCATAGAGGACCCGACCTCTGAAGTTGATGCCTGTGTTTTGGGGATGAGGACTGCTCCTTGATGACCCCTCTTGCCTTAGCCTTGCTGTAGGAAGTTGAGGTGAGGTCTTTCTCCTCTCGCCCCAGCCTCGCTGTAACAAGTCGAGGTGAGGACTTTTTATCTCGCCTCAGCCTCGCTGTATAAAGTCGAGGTGAGGACTTTTTATCTCGCCTCAGCCCCGCTGTATAAAGTCGAGGTGAGGGCTTTCTCTGTAGTCTTAACCTTTCTCTGTGGGCTTGGTTCCTTTGCCTCAACCTTGCCGTAAGAAGCAGAGGGAGAGGACTTTCTCTGCCTGCACCCTGCTGTATAAAGTCGAGGGCGAGGACTTTCTCTAGCCTCAACCTTGCTGTAAAAACCAGAGGTAGAGGACTTTTCTCTGTTGCCTTACCCTTGCTGTAGGAAGCAGAGGATAAGGACTTGGTTTTCTTGCCTCAACCTTGCTGTAAGAAGCAGAGGAAGAGGACCTTCTCTACTGAGTGGGTGCATGCTCCCAGGGGAGCACCAGGGGTGGCTGTCTAAGCGCACTCGCCAGGCGCATCCCTGCCTGCATGGTATCACCGTACGCCCTCTGAGTGGGCAACTCCTCTTCTTCTGGTTTGGAATCATGCGGGGTGCATGCGTAACGCTCTCGCCGGGAGCCTGGGTCCCAGCTTAACACGTGTTAACAAGACCCCGATGACGAACCTTCTTCTGGAATCATGCGAGGTGCGTGCGTAACGCTCTCACTGGGAACCTGGGTCCCAGCTTAACACGTGTTAGCGCGACCCCGATGACCAGCCTTATTTTGGAATCATGCGAGGTGCATGCGTAACGCTCTCGCTGGGAACCTGGGTCCCAGCTTAACACGTGTTAACATGACCCCGATGACCAATGGACCGACCGAGTACTTACCCCGACATGTACCGACGGCTGATCTTGCTTTGGGTACACCGATGACTGATCGAGCTCTGCTTCTTGGTGCTTAAACGCGACGGTGATGTCTTGTTACGGGGAAGAAGAGTTTTACTTGTTGACCCCTCTTGCTTGCCTCGAGTTCATCGACCTTTAGGTCTGATTTCTCTTGGACGTTTCCTCGAAATCTTCCCTTTCCCTCTCTTGGTTTTCCCAGAACTCCCGTGTTCCCAAACTTTGGCCACCTGCACTCACTCCTGGGGTGAGGAGAACATAGGTCAGTGGTCCGTACTCGCGCCTGGGGCGAGCAGGCTCCAACTGATCCCTTGAACTTGTATTTGGGGCAAGCAGAACTTGAACTGGGAAACATGTGCACACTTGACATACCGAAATCTTTTTTATTGGGTGGCCTCGTTAAAAACCCTCATTAGGGAAAAGAGTGCCCCCTGATTTGCTCAACTATTTAACAGTACATACATCGAGTGTGTTCAGTGCAAGAACGCATCTACCTTACAACTTAACTGAAGTAGAAACTTAAGCGTGTAGCGTTCCACGTCTATGGGATAGGTGCTCCATCCAAGGTCTCCAGCCGATAGGCTCCATTCTCCAGCGCCTCAACCACTCTGTATGGGCCCTGGCAATGACCGACCCGGCGAGCACACCATTCTTCCAGCAACGACGAAAAGCTGTCCTTAACTTCAAACTTGTTCGCGCCTCCTAAGTTCTCCATAAGCTCGCTGCTTCCCTTTCGTTACACCATCGCGAGGTGTGTTAAAGCGAGCTGACTGGACTTCCTTGAACTTGTGTGGGAAACTCATGACTTCAAGTGCTTCTCCAACGATTCACCTACTCTGGATGGGCGATTACCGACCTGGGATGCTTTGCTCATGAGGGGCGATCATGCCCTTTGCTTCAGCTCCCACCTGAGCTACCTGGGAGCCCCCCCAGCGTTGCATCCTCCATCACCTCACGTCCCCATGCACAGGGACCTCGTGTTGCTGATCGCCTGTCTGAGACCCCGAAGCGCGATCACCTTGTGTCCCTCGCAGGTAATCGGTCAGGAATCCTGTCTTCACCAACTCAGCAAGTTGACGCCCCAACGCCAGGCATGTGTGGAGCGTGTGTCCATAAGCCTGATGGAACTCACACCACTCGTCCTTCCGCCTTCCAAGTACCTCGTCAGTTTTCTCTGGTACTCGGAGTCTCGCAGCCACGGCAGGGATGGCGATCAGCTCTGCCAACTCTATCGCGAAATCATACCTAGGGGGTGTGTTGTTCTCCCTTGCACGCCCCCTGGGCTGGTTCTTGCTGGGTGCATATGGACGAGGCCTTCCCTGTGCCTTCCTCTCCTCCTTGGTCTCATACACCCGCACCTGCTGCTGCTTCTCCTGACCTCCGCGCGGCTTCGTCGGCGCAGTGCTGCCTCTCTTCTCAGAGACCTCTGTCTCCGCCACTATGTGCGCCACCGCTCGTCGCCGAATCTCAGCGAAGGTGGCAGGGCGGCTTCTGATGAGCGATTCACTGAAAGGGCCAGGTAGCACGCCTTTCTTGAATGCATGCACCAGCATGCTCTCATCCTTGCTGGGCAGTCTCACCACCTGCGCACCAAAGCGGTTGAGGAAGTCCTTCAGTGACTCCCCCTGGTTCTGGCGCACGTCGAACAAGTCGTAAGTCACCACCGGCGGCGCTCTGTTGACCACATACTGCTCCGTGAATAGCTTTGAGAACTGATGGAAGGAGGTGATGTGGCCCTCCGGCAGGCTCACGAACCAGTCCATAGCTACTCCGCTCAGCGTGCTCATAAGCATTTTGCAGTACACTGCGTCTGAACCTCCAGACAGCATCATTTGAGTGTGGAAGGCTGTCAAATGTGCCTCTGGGTCTTCCACCCCTGTGAACGACGTCTTCACTCCCACCAAGTTGGGGGGCACCACCGTGCTCATGATCTCGGGGGAGAAGGGCATGGGAAATGCTCTAGGGGGCGACGGCGGCATCGACGTTCTGTCTTCGGATACGCGCTCATTCTGCGCCTGCAGCTCCCTACGCAACTCCTCGTTCACGCGGTCCAACTCTTCATTTCTGCTGTGCGATGCAGTCAGCTCTGCATGCATCTTCTCCTGCTCAGCTCTCGATGCCGCAACGTTCTCCTGCAACGCGCGCATCATCTCCATGACCTGCGCCATGGTCACAGTTTCTTCTCCAGCAGGTGGTGGAGGCGTCGTTTGTCTGGTTCTCCTACTCATCCGTGCGATTTCTATCCTCGTTCTCGTGTATGGGGGCTTCGTTTTACTTCGGGCCCCACGGTGGGCGCCAAATGATCTCGCCGCGGACTCAAGCGTGTGGAGAATGCCTCGTCAGCCCTTCGTTAGACTTTCTAACGGCTGCGCGTTCTGCAAGGAGGCTCCAGGGACCTTCGTCGGGACTCCAAGCGGCACCTGCAAAACACGCGAACAGCGCCTCTAGCGGCCGTTGTAGCTCCGACGCTCAAGTCAGGCAACGAGAACACCAAAAGGTCTCTCTCAGATTTCTCTGTATGAGACTGTGTGTGTGTGCCCTCAGTCCCCTTTGATTCGAAGATTGAGTGCCCTTGGATGTGTGTTGTGTCTCTGAGGTAAAGATTGCATACCTGGTTTCGGTGTTCTTCTTCCTCATATAGACCCGTGTAGCCCCTACAGGCTACCTCTAGGCCACTTAATTACTCTGCATTGCCGTTTCCACTCCCCAGGGCTACCTTGCGTGCCAGCTTTCTTCACTTGAGTGCCAAGTCTGACAGCGGGAGCCGCGTGGGTGCCTCTGGGCCCCTCGACTTCTGTGCCTATCTGCCCCACCTATTCTCTGGGAACATCTTCACCATCCACGTGGCAGACATGCAACCCACTAGGAGACTCTAACCTTGATGGGTTCTCGTCCAGCAGGATTCTGCACCTAACTGTATCTTCCCATCTTCATGCATGGTCATCTCGCGACTAAGGCCACTCCTTGCCTCTGGGCGCTTTACTGATCACTGGTCGCGTTGTTCACATCGCTGCGGCCGATGTCACCTCGACACATACCGATGACCGAGGTGTCTCTCATCCTGGCCGGTGATCGATGTGTCACCCTGACCGATGACCGATGGCGCTTCTTTACGTTGTCGTGCTCTGCTTATGGAATCAGGCGTGGTCCTTGGGTAACGTTCTCGTTGCCTGACTTGAGCGTCGGAGCTACAACGGCCGCTAGAGGCGCTGTTCGCGTGTTTTGCAGGTGCCGCTTGGAGTCCCGACGAAGGTCCCTGGAGCCTCCTTGCAGAACGCGCAGCCGTTAGAAAGTCTAATGAAGGGCTGACGAGGCATTCTCCACACGCTTGAGTCCGCGGCAAGATCAAACTTCATCTATATGAATCCATTATCTCAGGAGAGTCTGGATAATCTCATTATAGACATCACCGATCAATGCATATCCTACACGATCTTACACGGTATTTTCTTTCCTGCAAATACTATGCCTTGATCCCACATCCACAACATTCAACACATCATACAACACTTAAATGAATGATTTCAATCACAGCAAAACTTACTCCAAGCTTCGTATTTTCGAATATCACATTTAAATCTCAAACAGTTTCAAAACAACACCAAAAACAGGGGAGTTCGTAAAACGACGCCAAAACCGGCGATCTGGTTCAAAAACAAGGTATTTCGAAGTCTGTATTTAAAACCGGCGACCACGTTGCCCAAACACATAGAACAGAGCATTCACGAAGATGAAAACGAAACTGGCGACCACGTCGCCCTCTCTTCAGAAACAGCTAATCTATGGCTTGTATTGAAAATGAAGGCTAGCTTCCCTTACCTGGACTTGCGCAAAACACCAAGAGCTCCACAACCCACCGAGCTTAAAGGATGCCTTAGCTCTGTTTTAGCTTCTGGTTTGTAGAACTTGCAGAGAACCTCCCAGGTGCCCCAAAGGCAGTCGTCGCTCGTCGTACTGGTGCTTGGGGAATGCCTGAATCGTACTAGTGCTTGGGGAATGCCTGAATTGCAGCGTGAAGGAGATGAAGGAGAAGGATAAAGGTGAGCTCACTCTTTCACTCTTGAACCACTGAAAAACATTCTTTTTCCTCTCAGAAGTGGGTTTTTGTATCTTAAACCAACTTGCCCACAAAAGCCACTGCCACCACCCACTCTGCAGGAAGCTTGCATGCACGCTGCCCTGAACAATACGTCTACGCGTGCCTCTGCGCAGGCTAACACTCTGAGGTCACTATTCTGAACCACCCTTTTTGTCTACGTGGCGCGCGTGCAGGACGTGTCATGCTGGGAGCCTGGGTCCCACCTCATCTGTGTGAAACTCGACATCGCGCGATAACCTTCCACCGATGACCTCTCGCGCGACGACTATCCACCGAGGCCTCATCCTGGAGGACGACCGATGTCTCTCCTTGGGAGGCGACCGATGTGTCTCTCATACCAGCGATGACTGATGTGTCTCACACTGGCAGACAACCGATGTTTCACTCTGGAAGACAACCGATGTCTCAACCTGGCAGACCACCGATGTGTCTCCCATCCTGGTTGATGACCGATGTTCCTCTCATCCTGTTGGCGATCTCTTATCGCCCTTGTGTGTGACGAGAACACATCGCCTTACTCTGCTCACCGATGTCACCTCGTCACACCTTGCTGAAGGTTCATCCTCCCATTATGTTACATCCAAGGTATCACTTCCAGATGACTTGGTGACGTCGGTAGCTTCACATTTCCAAGAGTAGATCAGCACTACTCCTCGTGCTCCCATGCATGCAACACTAAGGATGACTTCTTATGCTCAAGCATAGAGCTTTGCATGCACAGCGTATCTAAGGCTTAACCCTCACCTTGATACGCGTGGTTGTTGGAACCCACTCTAGTTGATCCAGTATCTTGACCACATACTGAGTGCACTTTCGGCGATCATGTTCACCACAGGCGGCAGGCGATCATGTGCTACCTACTCGACAGGCGATCATGTACTAACCAAGCGATCTCATAGGAGGCTTCTTCACTACACTTTTCTTCCTTTACTCTTCTTGATCCACATGTCTTCCTCGAGCACATCCACGTGATTACCTCACGATAAAGTCATCGCACCTGACTACTTGGTTAATACAATGGTCAGCTGACCGACCTCGACCAGCTGACCCCAGACCTTGGGCGACGTCCGAGGTCCGACTACTACGAAACTTCAATTACCAACTCTTTGTATTTTAAATAATAACACCTTCTGAAATTATTTAAATATAACACTTTTATTCCAATTAAAGTTTCTAGGTCCTTACAGGATGTGTTTTGATGCAAGAGAAAAGAGTGGTTGCATATGCTTCAAGGCAACTCAAGGTTCATGAGAGAAACTATCCTACTCATGATTTGGAGTTGGCGGCTGTGGTGTTTGCCTTGAAGATTTGGAGGCACTATTTATATGGAGCTCGGTTTCAGGTGTTTAGTGACCACAAAAGCCTGAAATATCTATTTGATCAGAAGGAGTTAAATATGAGAAAAAGGAGATGGATGGAGTTCCTAAAAGACTATGACTTCCAACTGATATATCATCCGGGGAAGGCCAATGTAGTGGCAGATGCTTTGAGTAGAAAATCAATACAAGTAGCCACTATGATGATGGAAGAGAAGAAACTGATCGAGAAATTCAGAGACTTAAACCTTGGGGTAGAATTTCATGTAAATCACATTAGTTGTAGTAAGCTGGCTATAACTAATGACTTCCTTGGAGTGATAAAGGATAAGCAGTTGGAGGACCCTAGTCTGAAGCGTACTATGGAGTCACTAGGGACCGACCAGGCTAAAGACTTTGTGATGGGCGATGATGGGATCTTGAGATTTAATGGCAGAATTTGCATACCCGCAAATGAAGAGTTGAAGAAGATGATCCTAGAGGAAGGTCACAAGAGTCGCCTTAGCCTACATCCAGGCATGAACAAGATGTACCATGACTTGAAGGAGTCATTTTGGTGGTCGGGCATGAAGAAAGACATCGCCCAGTATGTTACAACCTGCTTAACATGTCAGAAGGCGAAGATAGAGCATCAAAGACCTGGCGGGTTGTTACAACAACTGGATATCCCTGAGTGGAAATGGGACAGCATTGCAATGGATTTTGTTACCCATTTACCTAGATCGGTAAGGGGCCATGACGCAATCTGGGTCATAGTAGATCGGCTGACGAAGAGTGCCCACTTTCTTCCAGTGAATATGAGGATGCCTATGGCCAAGTTGGCACAGTTGTACATCAAAGAAATAGTGAGGTTGCATGGAGTGCCTTCCAGCATTGTTTCAGATAGAGATCCCAGGTTCACTTCACGGTTTTGGCAGACCTTACAAGATTTCTTGGGAACTAAGTTGAGAATGAGCTCGGCATATCATCCTCAAACAGATGGACAGTCAGAGAGAACGATCCAGTCCTTGGAAGATCTACTGAGGACGTGTGTCTTGGATCAATTGGGAAGTTGGGATGAGGTGTTGCCGTTGGTGGAGTTTACCTATAATAACAGTTATCACGCCAGCATAGGGATAGCGCCATACGAAGCCTTGTATGGAAGGAAATGCAGAACTCCATTGTGCTGGTACCAGGAGGGCGAAACAGTATTGGTTGGACCAGAGTTGATTCAGCAGATGACCGAGAAGGTGCAACAGATACAAGACAGAATGAAAGCTTCTCAAAGCCGGCAGAAATCCTATGCAGATCAGAGGAGAAAACCTTTGGAGTTTGCTGCTAGAGATCATGTGTTTATGAGAGTGACGCCAACTAAGGGTGTAGGACGGGCGATCAGATCAAAGAAGTTGTCCCCTAAGTTCGTGGGACCATATCAGATCTTAAGGAGGATTGGCCCAGTGGCTTATGAGATCGCCCTACCTCCCCATTTAGCGAATCTGCATAATGTCTTTCACGTATCACAGCTGAGGAAGTACATGGCAGACCCTAGTCATGTGCTGGAAGTGGACGATGTGTAGATCAAGGATGACTTGTCCTTTGAAGCGAAACCAGTCAGGATTGACGATCGGCAAAGTAAACAGCTCAGAGGCAAGACCATCAACATGGTGAAAGTGGTGTGGGATGAGAGATCGGGTGATTCAACTTGGGAGTTAGAAGAACCCATGAGAGAAGCCTATCCATACCTCTTTTCCTTGTAATTCAATTTTCGAGGACGAAAATTTTTCTTGTTGGGGAGAATGTAAGGACCTGTAAAATTAAATTTGGAATAAAAGGAATATATTTTAAATGAATTCTAAGTATGTTTTTATTTAAAATAAAAAGGAAGGAAAGTGTAGCTTAGAAGACTATGAGATCGCCTGGTTAGTACATAATCGCCTGTCGCCTAGACTACACATGAACGCCAATCGCCTGTAGCGTACATGATCGCCAATCGCCTATGGTGCACATGTGGTCAAGATACTTGATCAACCATAGTGGGTTCCAAAAACCACGCGTATCAAGGTGTGGGTTAAGCCTTAGATACGCTGTGCATGCGAAGCTCTATGCTTGAGCATAAGAAATCGTTCTTAGTGTTGCATGCATGGGCGCACGAGGAGTAGTTCTGATCTACTCTTGGAAATGTGAAGCTACCGACGTCACCAAGTCATGTGGAGATGATACCTTGGACGTAACATAGTGGGATGAAGAACCTTCAGCAAGGCGTGGCGATGTGTCGTCGGGCATCACCAGGGCGCGAGCATGCGGGCATCGCCAGGGCGCGAGGCATGCGGACATCGCCAGGGCGCGAGACATGCGGACATCACCAGGGCGCGAGGCATGCGGGCATTGCCAGGGCGAAACATCGGTCGTCTCACAGGGAGAGACATCGGTCGTCCGCTAGGATGAGACATCGGTGGATAGTCATCGCGCGAGCGGTCATCGGTGGAAGGTTATCACGCGATGTCGAGTTTCACACAGATAAGGTGGGACCCAGGCTCCCAGAATGAGACGTCCTGCACGCGCGACACGTAGACAAAAAGGGTGGTTCAGATTAGTGACATCAGAGAGTTGGCATGCGCAGAGACACACATGGCCGTACTGTTCAGGGAAGCGTGCACACAAGCTTTCCTGCAGAGTGGGTGGTGGCAGCGGCAATTGTGGACAAGTTGGTTTAGATTCAAAAACTCACTTATGAGAGGAGAGAACGTTGCTGTGGTTCAAGAGTGATAGAGTGAGTTTACCTTCATCCTTCTCTTTTCTCTCCTTCGCGCTGCGATTCAGGTATTCTCAAGCACCAGTACGACGAGCGACGACTGCCCTCGGACACCTGGGGAGTTCTCTGCGAGTTTTCCGTCAGGACGCTAGAACAGAGTTAAGGCATCTTTAAGCTTCGGTGGGTTTTGGAGCTCTTGGTGTTTTGCGCAAGTTCAGGTAAGGGAAGCTAGCATTTTCGTTTATAAAAACGTTAGGCGAGTAGGTTCTGAAGTGAGGGCGACGTGGTCGCCGGTTTTCATATTCCTTTTCACAATGCTCTGTTTTTATGTGTGGGGCGACGTGATCGCCGGTTTTAATGTTGATTTCGAACTCCCTTGTTTTAGTGTCGTTTGAAACTGTTTGAGATTGAAATGTGATATTCGAAAATCTGAACCTTGGAATGATTGTTGCTGTGATTGGAATCGTTCATTTAAGTGTTATATGATGTGTTGAATGTTGTGAATGTGGGATCAAGGCATAGTATTTTCAGGAAAGAAAATACCGTGTAAGATCGTGTAGGATGTGCATTGATCGGTGATTTCTATAATGAGATATCCTGACTCTCCTAATATAATGGAATCATATAGATGAAGTTATTCAGGCGTTGAGAGTCGATGGAGGTTCATACCTATGGGTAAGTTGTTTGAAAGATAACTACTTGACCTGTTGTGTGGATTCACCCTGTCATACTAGGAGAGTGATGAGATTGAGATTGAGATTATGTTGATGCGCATAGCTGTGGAAACTTTACAGCAGTGTAGTATGACAGGTGCAGATCTCTGAGTCTAGTCAATGCACGTGTCTTCCGGAAGTAGTGTCAAGTGTCTGTGTGTGATGAGTCAGTGGAAGTCTGACGTGAGAAATGAGAAACATTGAAATTGATAGACACTTGATGGATTATGTGAATTGAACGACTCTTGAGGAAATTGTGAAATATGTAATTACTTGATGGTCATGTGAAGGGAATGAGAAAGTTGATGGTTTTTACGTGGGTGTCTTAAATTTGTTTTATCTTGATTTTAAAGTTTCATATCTAAATTCTCTTTCAAATATCTAGCTTACCCTGCGTTTTTGTTTTGTGGATGTTTTCTTAAACCTGTGATGATCGTGTATAATTTACACGGGAGCAGATGATGTTGCAGGAAGTAGAGCTCCTCAGTGAGTGGTCGCCGGAAGGAGATCGCCTGTTTCTGTTTCTGATAGGAGATCACCTGTTTTCTATTTCTGATAGGAGATCACCTGTTTTCTGTTTCTGATAGGAGATCACCTGTTTTCTGTTAGGAGATCGCCTGTTTTTTTTATTTTGCTGTATTTTGTTTAAGTTTGGAAAACTGACTGGTTATGTATTAAACTCCCTGTGAGGAGAAATTTCATTATACATATATATATACATATGTTCACTTCGATATTATTGTTTTACCTTTATTTCATTTTATAAATATGAAAAGGATTTGGCGGGATGTTACACTAGACGCCTTCTCGAGGTACAACCAGATACGAATGCATCCCCGCGATGAGGAAAAAACGACATTCATGATAGAACTATCCAGCTACTGCTACAAGGTAATGCCCTTTGGATTGAAGAACGCAGGGGCGACGTATCAGAGATTGATGGTCCGCATTCTCGCCCCAATGTTAGGTCGAAACGTCCAGGCATATTTAGATGACATGGTGGTCACGTCTCAGGAATGGGGTCAACATGTGACTGATTTGGAGGAGCTCTTCAACACCATAAATGCGTGTTTGGGGTGGAAGCAGGAAAGTTTCTAGGGTTCTTACTAACAGAGCGAGGGATAGAGGCCAATCCAAAGAAATGCGCAGCAATCATGGCAATGAGAAGCCTGGCCATGATCAAGGAAGTCCAATAGCTGACAGGTCGGATGGTCGCCCTCTCACGTTTTGATGGAGAGAGGCCAAGCTCACCCCACCATGAAAGCCAAGGGCCAAGACTAGACCGTCTAGAACCACATGGAGAGTGTCTAGCACAAGACAAGGGGGAGCTACATGAGGAGCGTCTAGGAGGGAGCCTAGACCGTCTAGGACCTCTCACAAGGTCCATGGCCAAGCACATTCACGCCCAAATGAGTCAAGGCACGGATGGGAGGGAGAAGACCTTGTACATGCTACTTGGAGGCCCATTAGGGGTAGCTTAGTAGATTAGTGTAGTGTAGAAAGCAAAACTTGCTCACATAGGGGTGTGCTATCAAAAAGGTGCCCTTAGCAATAGAATGAGGGGTGTGCTAGCAAATAGGTGCCTTTAGCAAAAGAAGGAGGGGTGTACTATCAAATGTTGCATTTTTTACCTATCTTCTAGAATATTAGGATGATGGTGTGGTTTGACTAAAGTCAATACCCTAGGCAGCCCCCACTTTTTGTATTTCCATCCCTACCCTTTAAGCTCACTCATCAAGGCTCCTAAATCTATAAATAAGGAGGCCTACCTCATGTATTTTCAAGATTAATATGAGTAAAGTTATGCTGCCAAATTTTTGCCAAGCTTTGCTCTCTCCTAGTTTCTAGGAATTGATCTTCATCTCCTTCACCTCACCAAGGGTTGGCCGAACCTCCCTACTCCCATACACATCATGCACCTTCAAGATCACCATCACTCCTAGGAGGGTCTTGCTCATTTCAACCATTGCTTCCGCACCATCTTCAACATCCAAGGAGAGCTCAACATGTGAAGGCCATCATTTGGTATCATGAGCATGGGGTTCTTCAAAGATGAGTAGTTCTTGGTCCTTTTTCATTTTGAGTTCTTCTTTAATCCTTGTTGTTCATCTTTGTTTTCCATACTTGTCTTGCTGTTTTTTTTAATTTTTAATTTGAGTGGGTGTGCTGTTTGGAAATTCCAATTGGTGCATCTTGTTCAATTGTTCTTGAGCAATCTTTGTGCAATTTTTGGTAGGATTCCATACACCTTTGTGTTGCTGTTTTTCTTTTAGGTTTTGAGTCTTTATTGCAATTTTTATTTTGGTTCATTTTATGCTCTTTGAGTCTTTAATTTTTGAATCTATATATGTTGTCTAAGTCATGTTTCTCCAAAATGTCATAAAATCATAAGTAGTACTTTGTTTGGCTTATTTGTTTCTTGATTTTGGTCTAAAAGTTTGATTTGAATCTGCTGGGTTTTTGATCTTTTGGTGCCTTTTTATTTTTAGGTTGAGTTCATATTTGTGTTTTAGTTCTACACAAATTCATTCACATCTTTTCCTTTGTGTCTTTTGGTATAGCTTGCTGTTTTTTCCATTCTACACAGAATCCCCTGTTTTGCATCAATCTGTGCTGGCTGTTTTTGCTTAGAAAAACTGTTTTGCCACATAGAAAATTTTTGATTCTCTGGAATATGCAAGATTGAGGTGTTATTGAAAAGACAAAAAAAGAATCAGGTCAAAAAAACAAATAGAAAAAAAATGAAAAATATTTTTAAAACAGTGTGCAAATCTGGGCGCTCCAGCTGGCATAACTGAGCACTGATTTTGCAAAATTCATTTAAAAAAAATGGCTCATGCGTTTTCGGTGAAATCTGTCCCACAATTTTGTTGAGATCTTGAAATATTTGCCTATCAATTTTCAGAGGTAAATCTTTAAAGGAAAGCTCAGTATAAAGTGGGGAAAGTCACGTTTTCTGGCCACAACAGATTTTCAGTGGTGCTGTTTTTGTTTTTTTTAAATCTATTCTAGTGTTATTCTTAGGATTCACTTTGTGTGCCTACCTTTCTTTGAGTACCTTTATTTGCTTATTTTATATTTCTTTGGAACTCTTTCTAGTTGTCACAATTTTTAACTCCATTTGGTGGTACTGTTTTTCTAATTAATTTGTTTCTTGCTTTAATCCTTTGGCCTCTAAATTTGGTGTTGGAATTGTTTCTCAATTGGTGCCTATTTGAGTAGAAATTTAACTTGAGTGAGGTCTAGTTTGTGTGATAGGTGCTGGGTTAGAGAATTAATTTCCTAATTCTAAGAGGAGCCAAAGCAAGGGCAGCAAACAAATATTACCCAAAAACACCACAAACAATTGGAGCGCCCAACAAAGAAAAGACAACCAAGGGAGTGCCAACAGCAAAACAAGGATCAACAAAGGGGGTTTTCTTAATCTTCTTTGCAACTTAACCTTGTTAATTACTTCTTTAATTACATGATTAGATGGTGAGTGTGTCTTCAAGGGCTCCAAGTGTCCAAGAAGCCTCACCTAGGGCCGACTAGTGTAGACTTTAATTGGTTTAGCATGTGTTAATTGTTTTTAATTGTTTTCCTTGCTTAATTAATTACATTTGCTAATTGTCTTGCCTTGTTTAAGTTTGTTAATTCTTTGCTTGGTTAATTAGCTAGTTTGCATTGTTTTCTTTCATCAGAAAGGATTTCTTCAACTTGATTGTGTTTTAAGTGGTTTACTAAGAGAAAGCTTTGTGTGAAGATATTGAGGGATAGTCTTTGGCTAAGGCAAGGCTTGGTATTTAAGTAGTCCATTGTGACTCACCTCCCTTACCTGGAAGACTACCTTCTTTGACTTCCCTAAATTTTCTCAAGGTAAAATACTTCTACACACAAAACTTTAGTCATGTCTTCTTCTTCTCATTCTCCAAACTCTATTGAAAATGAATTAAAATCTATGAAAACTCTTTTGGAAGAAGTTTCACAAGCCGTGCAAATGATTTCTTTTAGACAATTGGAGAATGAGTCTAAAATTAATGAGTTGACTAAAGCCCAAGAAGAGAAGTCACAAAAATCAAAAAAATCTCAAACTCATGCATCTCATTCACAAGTCCAAGAGTCTCTAGGGGAGGGAAGCCTTAGAATGTATGACTACTACTGTAACGCCCCTTATCATCCACTCATACATATATAATATGAAATAACATTGAAATAAAAGATTATCAAAATTAACATATGTATATATATTATAAGATACATCCACCCCATACAATGTATTTCAAAATAATATCCCTTCTCTAAGGAATTTTAATACATAACCGTCCAGTGTTTCCAATAAAACAAAAAAAATACAGCATAAGAACAGGCGATCTCCTTGTCCAACCACTCACTGAGGAGCTCTACTACCTGCAACATCATCTGCTCCCGTGTAAATTACACACGATCATCACAGTTTTAAAGGAAACAACCACAGAACAAAACAAGGGGTAAGCTAGCTATTAAAAAAAAAACCTGAAGTACGAAACTTTGAAATCAACATAAATCAGCTTTTAAACACCCACATAAAATCCATCACTTTCTCATTCATATCACACAACCATCAAGTGTCTATCAACAATTTTCAATATTCATCTTTCTCACGTCAGAATTCCCACTGATTAACAACACATAGACACTTGACTCTACTTCCGAAAGACTTGTGTGTTGACTCAGACTCAGAGATCTGCACCTGTTATACTACACCACTGTGAATCCACACAAGGTCGCTGTGAATCCACACAGCCATGCGCATAAATAAATCTCAATATCATCACTCTCCCAGTATGACAGGGTTAATTCATAGAACAGGTCAAGTTAGTTATCTTTCAAACAACTTACCCATTCATATGAACCTCTTTCGACTCTCAACACCTGAATAACTTCATCTATGTGATTCCATTATCTTAGGAGAGTCAGGATATCTCCTTCTAGACAAGTCCCTAGTCAATGCACCTTACGCACGATCTTACACAGTATTTTCTTTCTTGAAAATACTATGTCTTGATCCCACATTCACAACATTCAATGCATCATACAACATGTAAATGGACGGTTCCAAATCACAGCAACAATCAAAACCAAGTTCAAAATTTCGAAAATCATATGCATTTCACAGCATCTACTATATTTAAAATTTCACATTTCAAGCTCAAACAAATTCCGATCCACACATAAAAACAAAGCATCGTGCAAGAAGGTTTGAAACCGGCGACCACGTCGCCCCAACTTCAGAATCTTCTAGCCTACGGTTGTTATTGAAAATAAAGCTAGCTTCCCTTACCTGGACTTGCGTAGAATCTCACTACGAGCTCTAACCCACCGAACTTAAGGATACTCGAACTCTGTTTTAGCGTCCTGATTGGAAAACTTGCAGAGAACTTCCCCGGAGGACAATGGCAGTCGCCGGTCGTAGCACTGGTACGTGAGGATGGCCGCGTCTTAGAGTGGAGGAGAAAGGAGAAAGGGAAACGAAATGAACTTCATTCCCTCAGAGATTATAATCAAGCAGCCCTGTAGCCTTCGTTGCCGTCAACCACTCTCTGGGCAACTTTGCGTGTACGTTTCCTCGAACAGGATGGCCACATGCGCACACCAACTCTGGGTTACCTGCCCTACCAAAACTCTGGCGTCCACTGTTCTGAAGCACTCTTAATGTCTACGTGTCGCGCATGCAGAACGCTCATGCTGGGAGCCTTGGTCCCAGCTTATCTGCGTGTAACAAGACACCCCGATGACCAGGCACCGATGACTGGCCTCTTGATGACTATCGATCGATGTCTCACCCTGGCAGACAACCGATGTCTCATTCAGGAAGACGACCGATGTCTCACCCTGGTAGACAACCGATGTCTCACCCTGGTAGACAACCGATGTCTCACCCTGGAAGACGACCGATGCGTCCCTCATACTGGCGATCTCTCATCTTGGCTATCTCTAATCGCCCTTGTGTGTGGCAAGGACACATCGCCTCGGTCTGGTAACCGATGCCACATCGTCACACCCTGCTGAGGGCTCGTCCTTCCACTACTCTAAGTCTGTGGTATCACTCCCCAACAAGAAAAATTTTCGTCCTCGAAAATTGAATTACTAAGGAAAAAGGTAGGGATAGGCTTCTCTCATGGTTTCTTCTAATTCCCAAGTTGAATCACCCGATCTGTCATCCCACACCACTTTCACCATGTTGATGGTCTTGCCTCTGAGCTGTTTACTCTGTCGATCGTCAATCCTAACTGGTTTTGCTTCAAAAGACAAGTCATCCTTGATCTACACATCGTCCACTTCCAGCACGTGATTAGGGTCTGCCATGTGTAAGGACCTGTAAAAAATTGAATTGGAATAAAAAGGGTTATATTTTAAAAGAATTCTATGTATGTTTTATTAAAAATAAAAAGGGAGGAAAAGTTAAGTTTAGAAGGCTATGAGATCGCCGGTCGCCTGCTACACATGAGCGCCAGGTGGACGTCGCCAGGGCGCGAGGCATGCGGGCATTGCCAGGGCGCGAGGCATGTGGACGTGGCCAAGGCGCGAGAGGCATGCGGGCATTGCCAGGGCGCGAGGCATGCAGGCATCGCGCGGGCGCGAGAGGCATGCGGGCATCGCGCGGGCGCGAGGCATGCGGGCATCGCGCGGGCGCGAGGCATGCGGGCATCGCGCGGGCGCGAGGCATGTGGACGTGGCCAAGGCGCGAGAGTTATGAGGGCGTCGCCAGGGAAGACATCGGTCGTCTCCCAGAGGAAGACATCGGTCGTCTCCCAGAGGAAGACATCGGTCGTCTTCCAGGGCGAAGGAGACATCGGTCGTTCGCCAGGATGAGTCAGCAGTGGAAAGTTATCGCGCGACGTCGAGTTTCACACAGAGTAAAGTGGGACCCAGACTCCCAGCATGAAACGTCCTGCACACGCGCCACGTAGACAAAAAGGGGGTTTAGAGTGGTGACATCAGAATGTTGGCATGCGCAGGAGACACTCGCGGTCGTACTGTTCAAAGCAGTGGTTGGCATGCACAAGCGACAACAGTGGTAGTACTGTTCAGAGCAGTGGTTGGCATGCACCAGAGACAACAGTGGTCGTACTGTTCAGGGCAGTGGTTCTCAGACTTTCCTGCAGAAGGGGTGGCAGCAGCAGCATGCGTGGACAGGTAAGTTGGGATTCAAAAGCCACTGCGGGAAGGCAAAGAGGGTTACAGACTCAAGAGTGTTAGAGTGAGTGCAAACTTCCTCCCTCCCTTCTTCCCTTCCTTGCGTTGAGACTCGGGCAACCTCCAGCATCAGTGCGACAAGCGACGTTGCCCTTAGAGCACCTGAGAGGTTCTCTGCAAGTTCTACAGACCAGGCGCTGAAAATAGAGCTAAGGCATCCTTCAGGCTCGGTGGGTTTTGAGCTCGCGGTATTTTACGCAAGTCCAGGTAAGGGAAGCTAGACTTCATTTTAAATACAAGCCATAGTTTAGCTATTTCTGAAGTGAGGGCGACGTGGTCGCCGGTTTCGTTTTCATCTTCGTGAACGCTCTGTTCTATGTGTCTGGGCGACGTGGTCGCCGGTTTTAAATACAGACTTCGAAATACCTTGTTTTTGAACCAGATCGCCGGTTTTGGCGTTGTTTGCGAACTCTCTGTTTTTGGTGTTGCTTTGAAACTGTTTGAGATTTAAATGAGATATTCGAAAATAAGAACCTTGGATTGAGTTTTGCTGTGATTGAAATTGTTCCTTTAAGTGCTATGTGATGTGTTGAATGTGGTGAATGTGGGATCGAGGCATAGTATTTTCAGGAAAGAAAATACCGTGTAAGATCGTGTAGGATGTGCATTGATCGGTGATTCCTAATGAGATATCCTGACTCTGCTGAGATAATGGAATCCCATAGAGGAAGTTACTCAGTTGTGGAGAGTCGAAGGAGGTTCATAGGAATGGGTGAGTCGTGTGAAACAGAACGAACTCGGCCTGTTCTATGGATTAACCCTGCCATACCGGGAGAACTATTGACATTGAGATTATATATGCGCATGCTGTGTGGATTCACAGCGACCCTGTGTGGATTTCACAGTGGTATGGTATGACAGGTGCAGATCTCTGAGTCTAATTAATGCATGAGTCTTCCGGAAGTAGTGTCAAGTGTCTTGTGTGCTGAGTCAGTGGTGGTCTGACATGTGAAATGAGGAACTTGAATTTGATAGACACTTGATACAGTTGTGAAATAGAATGACTCTGGAAAGTATTGCGAAATGTGTGATTTTTGGGCGATCAGGTGAAGAGTATGAGAAACTTGATAACTTTACGTGAATATCTTGAAATTGTTTACCTTGATTTTATTTTAATTATCCTTATTTAAACTCTCTTTAAAATATCTAGCTTACCCTGCGTGTTTTGGTTCTGTGGCTGTTCTCTTAAAACTGTGATGATCGTGTATAACTTACACGGGAGCAGATGATCTTCCAGGAAGTAGAGCTCCTTAGTGAGTGGTCGCCGGAAGGAGATCGCCGGATTTCTGTTCTGGTAGCAGATCGGCTGTTTTTGGGTCCTCTGATGGGAGATCGGCCTCGTCCGATAGGAGATCGGTCTCTTCCGATAGGAGATCGCCTGCTTTGTTTTTTTACTATATTTTGTTTATGTTTCTGGAAAATTTGACCGAATTTGTATTAAACTCCCTGCGAGGAGAAACTACATTTCATATATATAATATTTTGTTCACTTCAATCTATTTATTACCTTTATTTTCATTATATACATTTGTATAGTATTTTGGCGGGATGTTACACCATGTACTTCCTCAGCTGTGATACATGAAAGACATTATGCAGATTTGCTAACTGAGGAGGTAGAGCAATCTCGTAAGCCACTGAATCGATCCTCCTTAAGATCTGATATGGTCCCACGTACTTAGGAGATAGCTTCTTTGATGTGATAGCTCGTCCTACACCCTTGGTCGGTGTCACTTTCATAAATACATGATCTCCAACTGCAAACTCCAAAGGTTTTCTCCTCTGATCTGCATAAGATTTCTGCCGACTTTGAGAAGCTTTCATTCTGTCTTTTATCTGTTTCACCTTCTCGGTCGTCTGCTGAATCAACTCTAGCCCGACCAAGACTGCTTCGCCCTCCTGGTACCAACATAAAGGAGTTTTGCATTTCCTTCCATACAAGGCTTCATACGGTGCCATCCCTGTACTGGCATGATAACTGTTATTATAAGTAAACTCCACCAGTGGCAACATCTCATCCCAGCTTCCCAATTTATCCAAAACACACGTCCTCAGCAGATCTTCCAAGGACTGAATTGTCCTCTCAGACTGTCCATCTGTTTGAGGATGATATGCAGAGCTCATCCTCAACTTAGTTCCCAAAGAATCTTGTAGAGTCTGCCAAAACCGAGAAGTGAACCTGGGATCTCTATCCGAAACAATGCTGGAAGGCACTCCATGCAGCCTCACAATTTCCCTGATGTACAACTGAGCCAACTTGGCCATGGACATTCTCAAATTCACTGGAAGAAAGTGGGCACTCTTCGTCAGCCGATCAACTATGACCCAGATTGCATCATGACCCCTTACTGATCTAGGTAAATGAGTAACAAAATCCATAGCAATGCTATCCCATTTCCACTCAGGAATATCCAGTTGCTACAAAAAACCGCCAGGTCTTTGATGTTCTACCTTCGCTTTCTGACATGTCAAGCAGGTAGCAACATACTGCGCGATCTCTTTCTTCATGCCCGACCACCAAAATGACTCCTTCAAGTCATGGTACATCTTGTTCATGCCTGGATGTAGGCTAAGACGACTCTTGTGACCTTCCTCTAGGATCATCTTCTTCAACTCTCCATCCGCAGGTATGCAAACTCTGCCATTAAATCTCAAGATCCCATCACCTCCCATTACAAAGTCTTTAGTCTGATCGGTGCCTAGCAATTCCACAATACGCTTCAGACTAGGATCCTCTAATTGCTTATTCTTTATCATTCCAATGAAATCATTAGTTATAGTTAACTTACTACAACTAATATGGTTAACATGGAATTCTACTCCCAAGTTTAAGTCTCTGAACTGCTCGATCAACTTCTGCTCTTCAATCATCATGGTTGATACTTGTATTGATTTTCTACTCAAGGCATCTACCACTACATTGGCCTTCCCTGGATGATACATGAGTTGGAAATCATAGTCCTTTAGAAACTCCATCCATCTTCTTTGTCTCATATTTAGTTCCTTTTGATCAAACAGATATTTCAGACTTTTATGATCACTAAACACCTGAAACCGAGCTCCATACAAATAATGCCTCCAAATCTTCAAGGCAAACACTACCGCTGCCAACTCTAAGTCATGAGTAGGGTAGTTCCTCTCATGAACTTTGAGTTGCCTTGAAGCATATGCAACTACTCTTTTCTCTTGCATCAAAACACATCCCAAACCCTGATATGAAGCATCACAGTAGACATCAAAAGGTCTTCCTACATCCGGGATCACCAACACCGGAGCACTAGTCAATCTTTCCTTTAGTTCCATGAAACTCTGCTCACATCGGTTGGTCCAAGCAAAAGGTTGGTCTTTGCGAGTTAACTGAGTCAAAGGAGCCACTACCTTGGAAAAATCCTCAATGAACCTCCGATAGTAGCCAGCTAGACCCACAAAACTCCTTATCTCTGTGACTATCTTAGGACGTTCCCACTGGAGCACTGCCTCTACCTTGGCTGGATCCACTGAGATCCCCCGAGCAGATATTACATGTCCTAAGAAGTTGACCTCCTTCAACCAGAACTCACACTTAGAGAACTTAGCATAGAGTTGCTTCTCCTTCAGAATCTCCAACACTATCTTCAGATGTTCCTCATGTTCTTCCTCGGTCCTTGAATAAATAAGTATGTCGTCTATAAAGACTACAACAAAATTATCCAAGAAAGGACGAAAAATTCTATTCATGTAGTCCATGAACAGAGCTGGAGCATTTGTCACTCCAAACGGCATTACCACATACTCATAGTGTCCATAACGAGACCTAAATGCCGTCTTCTGAACATCTTCAGCCTTTACCAAAATTTGGTGGTATCCTGTTCTCAGATCAATCTTTGAGAACACTGAGGCTCCATGCAGTTGATTCATTAAATAATCAATTCTAGGCAGAGGATACTTGTTCTCGATGGTCAACTTATTCAACTGGCGGTAATCTACACACAACCGAGACCCTCCATCCTTTTTCTTAACTAGAAGCACTGGAGCCCCCCATGGAGATACACTAGGCCTGATGAATTGTTTCTCCAACAACTCTTCCACTTACTTCTTTAATTCCATCAACTCAGCTGGAGCCATTCTGTAGGGTGCCATTGACACTGGTCCAGCTCCAGGTACCAAATCGATAGAGAATTCCATCTCTCTCTTAGGAGGTAGTCCAGGTATTTCTTCTGGAAATACATCCATGAAATCCTTCACCACATGTATACTGCCCATCTCTTCTTCATTCTTCACTCCCATTTGAGCTAGGATCATAAAGCACCTCGACCCTTCTTTCAACTCCGACCACACATGCTGAGCAGCTGACTCTTTGAGATCTTGAAACACCACTTTCTGCCTACCGCAATCTATGAGAATGTGGTTGGCAGATAGCCAATCCATTCCTAGGATAACATCCAGATCCTGAAGAGGCAGACAGATCAAATTTACTTTGAACCTGCGTCCCTCTACTATCACTGGACATTCTGAGCAAACTGTGGAGGTCGTAACCTGCCCTGATGCAGGTGTAGAGACCAACAGTTCAAACGGCAGCTCCTTCACTAGAAGGCCCAACTCGGCTACACACCGACTTGACACAAAAGAGTGTGTCGCTCCAGAATCAAACAAGGCTTTTACACTTCTACCAGCTATAAAACAAACACCTTGCACCAAGTTACCTGACTGGGATGCCTCCGCTCCTGACATAGCAAACACTCTCCCTGCTGCCTGAGGTCTGCTGCCTTCATTCCTCAACTGCTGAGAACCACTGGGTTGAGTCGCCCTATTCCTGTTATGACACTCTCTAGCAACATGCCCCGTCTTTTGGCAGTTGTAACACCTTCTCTCTGAATTCCTCTTGGAGCACACATTGGATGTGTGTGGTCCACCACAATGGAAACATTTGGGTTTCCATGGTTGTTGTTGCTGAAACTGGGGTGGTGCTGCTCCTGCCCTATGCTGTGGAGGTCTCGCATAAGGCTTATTCTGCTGCTGCTGCACCTTGGCCTTCCCACTGGAAGAACCCCCTGGGTGTGACCTGATCACCCGGGAATCTGTAAGAACCTAGAAGTTTATATTGGAATAAAAGTGTCATATTATAAATAAATTCGAAGCACGTGTTTATTTAAATATAAAGGAAGGAATGTATAGCTGAGAAGCCTACGAGATCGCCGTTATTAAGCGGGTAGGCGATCTCCAACTTCTCTGGCACTTGAACGCCTATCGCCTAGCTTATGCTTGAACGCCTATCGCCTAGCTTATGCTTGAACGCCTATCGCCTAGCTTATGCTTGAACGCCTATCGCCTAGCTTATGCTTGAACGCCTATCGCCTGTGTGTACCTAGTAGCCTGTCGCCTAGAGTACACCTAATCGCCGAAACTACACTTAGTGTGTAGCCAAAATGTTGGATCAACCCTGGTACGTCCCAAAAGCCACGCGTATCAAGGTGTGGGTTAAACCTTGGATACGCTGGGCAGGCGAAGCTCTATACTTGAGCATAAGAGAATCATCCTTAACGTTACACGCTTGGGCGCACGAGGACTTGTGCTAATCAACTCTTGGAAGTGTGAAGCTACCGACGTCACCAAGCCTTGTGGAGAGAATACCTTGGATGTAACATAGTGGAATGAAGAACCTCCAGGGGGGGAGTGGCGAGTGTCATCGGGCATCGCAGGGCGCGAGGCATGCTGCGGGGTGTGTCTTCGCGCGAGGGGTCATCGGTCGAGAGTCTTCGCGCGAGAGGTCATCGGTCGAGAGTCTTCGCGCGAGAGGTCATCGGTCGAGAGTCTTCGCGCGAGAGGTCATCGGTCGAGAGTCTTCGCGCGAGAGGTCATCGGTCGAGAGTCTTCGCGCGAGAGGTCATCGGTCGAGAGTCTTCGCGCGAAAGGTCATCGCGCTACGTTAAGTTATACACAGAGAACGTGGGACCCAGACATCCAGCATGAGACGTTCTGCACGCGCGCCACGTAGACGAAAAGGGTGGTTCAGAATAGTGACATCAGAATGTTGGCATGCGCGGGAGACACTCACGGTCGTACTGTTCAGAGCAGTGGCTGGCATGCACAAGCGACAAACAGTGGCAGTACTGTTCAGAGCAGTGGTTGGCATGCACCAGAGACAACAGTGGTAGTACTGTTCAGGGCAGTGGTTCTCAGACTTCTCTGCAGAGTGGGTGGTGGCAGCTGCTTTTGGAGGGATAAGTTGGTTTAAGTTACAGAAATCCACTGCTGAGAGAAAAGGAAGACATTGTTGTAGTCGAAGAGAGAAAGAGTGAGTTCCCTCCTCTCCATTTCTCTCCTTCACACTGCGATTCTAGTACACCTTCACGCGGGAATACGACGAGCGACAGCCACCATTGGAGCACTTGGGTGGTTCTCTGCAAGCTCTTCAAAACCAGACACAAGAACAGAGTCAAAGCGTTCTTCAAGCTTCGTTGGATTTCGGAACTCCTGGTGTTTGCGCAAGTCCGGGTAAGGGAAGCTAGACCTCTTTTTCCATACAAGCCATAGTGTAGCTATCTCTGAAGTGAGGGCGACGTGGTCGCCATTTTTGTTTTCATCTGCGTAAAATGCTCTGTTTGTGTGCTTGGGCGACGTGGTCGCCGGTTTTATATACAATCTTCGAAACACTCTGTTTTTGAACTAGATCGCCGGTTTTGGCGCTGTTTTACGAACTCCTCTGTTTTTGATACTGTTTTGAAACTACTTGAGATTTACATGAGATATTCGAAGATCTGAAGCTTTGAAATGGTTGTTGATGTGATTTGAATGATTTATTTAAATGGTGTGATGTGTTGGATGTGGTGAGTGTGAGGTCGAGGCATAGTATTTTCAGGAAAGAAAATACCGTGTAAGATCTTGTAGTAGGTGCATTGATCGGTGATTAAGAACGAGATATCCTGACTCTGCTGAGGTAATGGACTCACGTAGAGGAAGTTACTCAGTTGTTGAGAGTCGAAGGAGGTTCACCTGTATGGGTGGGTTGTTTGAAAGAGAACAAACCGACCTGTTTTGCGTGGATTAACCCTGTCATGCTGTATGGTGATGTGTGAGATTCATTATACGCTTGTGAATGTGAGAGATTTCACGGCGACCCTGTGGATGTGTGAGATTCCACAGTGGGCAATATGACAGGTGCAGATCTCTGAGTCTAATCAATGCACGAGTATTCCGGAATTAGTGTCTTGTGTCTATGTATTGTGAGTCAGTGGAAAACCTGACGTGAGAAATGAGGAACACTGTATGTGGATAGACACTTGCTGCACTGTGTGATATGAACTACTCTTGAGGAATTGTGAAATGTGGGTTTTTACTTGATGGTATGTGGGAAGAATGAGAAAGCTGATGTTTTTACGTGGGTGCCTTAAATTAATTTATCTTGATTTTAAAGTTCATATCTAAATTCTCTTTTAAAACTGTCTAGCTTACCCTGCGTTTTCGTTTGTGGATGTTCTTCTTAAAACTTGTGATGATCGTGTATGATTTACACGGGAGCAGATGACGTTGCAGGAAAGTGAGATCGCCGGTCTGATAGGAGATCGCCGGTCTGATAGGAGATCGCCTGGCTGATAGGAGATCACCTGATTGACTAGGAGATCGCCTTTTGTTAGCATATCGCCCGATTTGTCTTTTGTTGTATTTTTGGTTAAGTTTTTTTTTGGAAAGATTCACAGTTTGTGTATTAAACTCCCGATGAGGAGAAACTCCATTATATATATATATATGATTATGTTTATTTCAAAATACTTGTTTATCTTCATTTATATTATATAAATATGAAATGTATTTGGTGGGATGTTACAGAATCACTCTTTCCCAGAGTCTCCACCATCTTCGCCTTTTCCACTAAGGCGTGAAACTCCCTGATGCACATAGGGGCTATGGTCCTCTTCAGCTCATGTTTCAGTCCTTCTTCGAACTTCCTACACCTCCAAGCCTCAGAGGTAGCTTGGGTATAGAATCGGGCGAGGTATTCAAACCGAGCAGCATAAGCATTCACTGACATCCCCCCTGCTCCAACCTGAGGAATTCTGCTTCCTTCGCAAACCTTGCACTATCTGGAAAATATTTCTCCAGGAATCTCACCCTGAAGCTCTCCCAGTCTAATACTTCCTCTCGGGCTTCCATCATCTGTTGAGTTCCCATCCACCAGAACTCGGCGTCTCCAGATAGCAGGTATGTAGCAAACACCAACTTCTTATGCTCAGGGAAGGAGGTCGCCTTGAAGATTTTCTCTAACCCCCTGACCCATTGATTTGCTTGGTCAGGAGTAGCATTCCCACTGAACTTAGGTGGGCTGTGCCTGAGGAACTCGGTCAGTCCCATCTGCTCCTGAGGCTGACCGACGTGGGGAGCTATTGCAGCCGATCTAGTAGTCTCCCAATGCTGCATTGCAGCTTGATGATTCTGAGCCATCGCCGCATTCTGCTGCTGGATAGCACTTGCAATCATCTCAATGGCCCTGGCGATCTGGCTCATTTCTGCAGAAGGTTGGGGAGGGGTAGGCGGTCTAGGAGCCATTTTCTCTGTATAAGATTAGGAAACTATTATTCTCTAATCATATTCCTAAAAAAATGAACTTGATAAAGAATCAATTCATTTAGAAGACCACATCTAGGTCTTACAAAGGTCAGCATCTCAAAATCATCTAGAATTTTGAGTTTATCAGCAAGATCATGATACTTATAACATCAAGCAAAACACCAGAACAGCTACTAGTATAAAACCATCAATCCAAACAACCACTTTCAATCAATTACAAAAACACTCAATAAAATGAAATAATTCACACCAGAATTCAATATATGCTAAACATCAAACCTTTAGAATTAAGATTGAGAATCATCTCGATCCAGTTATGAGTGTGCACCCTCACTACTTTATCAAGATCCTTTCATTCTTAATACTAAAATTTTCAGTTAGAGCATATATTTACTAAAGCACACACAAAATTTCAATAAGAAAAACATTTAAAAACCTTTCACTATAGCTTTAATTCAAAACTCCAACAAATTTTTGTAAGTAGAAGAAACACAATGAACCCACTACCCTCAGGTCATCCTAAGGACGAACTGCTCTGATACCATTAAGTGTAACGCCCCTTATCATCCACTCATACATATATAATATGAAATAACATTGAAATAAAAGATTATCAAAATTAACATATGTATATATATTATAAGATACATCCACCCCATACAATGTATTTCTGATCCTGCCGCGGACTCGAGCGTGGGGAATGTGCCTCGTCACTCCTTCGTCTAGCCTTCTAACTGTTGCGCGTTCTGCAAGGAGGTTCCAGGAACCTTCGCCGGAACTCCAAATGATGCCTGCAAAACGCACAGACGGCGCCTCTAGCGGCCGTTGTAGCTCCGACGCTCAAGTCAGGCAACGGGAACACCAAAACTCTCTCTCGGATCTATCTGTGTGAGACTCGTGTGTGCCCTCAGTCCTCTTTGATTCGAAAACTGAGTGTTCTCGGTTTTGTGTTGTGTGTTGTGTGGCAAAAATTGCGTACCTGGTTTAGTGTTCTTCTTCCTCATATAAACCCGCGTCGCCCCCTACTGGCTACCTCTAGGGCCACTTGATTACTCTGCACCGCCGTTATCTACCCCCCAGGGCTACCTTGCGTGCAGGCCTTCCTCACTTGAGTGCAAAGTCTGACAGTGGAGGCCGCGTGGGTACCTCTGTAACCCTCGATTTCTGTGCCCATTTGCCCTACCTAATCTCTGGGAACATCTTCACGGTCCATGTGGCATGCATGCAACCTCACTGGGAGACTCTAACCTTGATGGGTTCTTGTCCCAGCAGGATTCTGCACCTAACTGCATCTTCCCATCTTCATGCATGGTCGTCTCGCGACTAAGGCCACTCCCTGCCTCTGGGCGCTTTACTGATCACTGGTCGCGTTGTTCACATCGCTGCGGCCGATGTCACCTCGACACATACCCGATGACCGAGGTGTCTCTCATCCTGGCCGGTGATCGATGTGTCACCCTGACCGATGACCGATGGCGCTTCTTTACATTGTCGTGCTCTGCTTATGGAATCAGGCGTGGTCCTTGGGTAACGTTCTCGCTGGGAGCCTGGGTCCCAGTTTAACACGCATTGGCAAGGACCCCCGACGACTGATCGCTCTGTATGCACCGATGACTGATCGGTGCTTCATCACTTCTCGCGCTCTGCTTCCAGGCGCTCATGTAGGAACTGATCTGCTGGTGGTGGTCACTCGGTAACTGACCACTGATCGCTGTTCTTGAACGATCCCCACCCTGGTTCATCTGCTATCTCATGCCACGCGTCACTCTGTGACTGACCTACATGGTCATCTGCTGCTGACATCATCGACTACCGATGACCGACCGGATCACAAGCCCCCCAGTCTCGAGCTGTGAACTTGTTCTCAGCGAAGAGACTAAGTGGTCTTCCGTGCCAAAGAGAAGAAGGAGCTCGAAGCCGATGTACCTGAGACCATGGCTGCTGTAACATCCCGCCAAAAACTATTCATATTTATATAATGAAAATAAAGGTAACAAATAGATTGAAGTGAATAAAATTATATATATGTAATGAAGTTTCTCCTCACAGGGAGTTTAATACAAATTCGGTCAATTTTCCAAAAACGTAAACAAAATTACATTAAAATAGAAAGACAGGCGATCTCCTAACAGCAAAGGCGATCTCCTAACAGCAAAGGCGATCTCCTATCAGAGACAGCGATCTCCTATCAGACAACAGAAAAGGGGTGATCGCCTAACAGAAATAGAAATAGGCGATCTCCTTCCGGCGACCACTCACTGATGAGCTCTACTTCCTGCAACCTCGTCTGCTCCCGTGCAAAAATACACGATCATCACAGGTTTTAGAAAACAGCCACATAACAATACAAAGGGTAAGCTAGATGTTTTAAAGACCTTAAATATGAAACTTTAAATCAATAGAAAACATGAATCTTCACGTCATTCATAATCCAGATCAGTTTCAACCATCAACATTTCCATATTCCACAATACTCGTCAAGTGTCTATTTGCTACTTTCAATATTCATGGTTCACACGTCAGACTTTCCACTGACTCATAAGATATAGACACATGACTCCACTTCCGGAAGACTCGTGCGTTGACTCAGGCCTAGAGATCTGCACCTGTCATACCACACCACTGTGAAATCCACACAGGGTCGCTGTGAAATCCACACAGCCATGCGCATACATAGTCTCAATATCATCACTCTCCCGGTATGACAGGGTTAATTCATATAACAGGCCGAGCTCGTTCTTTTTCACACGACTCACCCATTCATATGAACCTCCTTCGACTCTCCACAACTGAATAACTTCGTCTATGTGATTCCATTATATCAGCAGAGTCAGGATATCTCCTTCTAGACAGGCCCCTAGTCAATACACATTTCACACGATCTTACACGGTATTTTCTTTCCTGAAAATACTATGCCTTGATCCCACAATTCACCACAATCAATACATCACACAACACTGAATGAACGAATCAGTCACAGCAACATTCATTCCACGGTTCAGATTTTCAAATATCACATGTATTTCACATTTAAATCTCAAACAGTTTTCAAACAGCACTAAAACAGGGGAGTTCGAAAAACAACGCCAAAACCGGCGATCTCATTCAAAAGCAGGGGATTTCGAAACAAAGTTAAAACCGGCGACCACGTCGCCCTCACTTTAGAACTTACTCACCTAACGTTTTTATAAATGTAAAGTACTAGCTTCCCTTACCTGGACTTGCGCAAAACACCAAGAGCTCCAAAACCCACCGAGCTTAAAGGATGCCTTGGCTCTGTTTTAGCGTCTGGTTTGTAGAACTTGCAGAGAACCTCCCAGGTGCTCTATGGCAGTCGTCGATAGCCAAGCAGGAACGTGATAGGGCCTGAATCGCAGAGTGAAGGAGAGAAAAGAGAAGGATAAAGGTGAGCTCACTCTTTCACTCTTGAACCACTGAAAACGTTCTTTTTCCTCTCAGAAGTGGGTTTTTGTATCTTAAACCAACTTGCCCACAAAAGCCGCTGCCACCACCCACTCTGCAGGAAGCTTGCGTGCACTCTGCCCTGAACAGTACGTCTACGCGTGCCTCTGTGCAGGCTAACACTCTGAGGTCACTATTCTGAACCACCCTTTTGTCTACGTGGCGCGCGTGCAGGACGTGTCATGCTGGGAGCCTGGGTCCCACCTCATCTGTGTGAAACGCGACATCGCGTGATAACCTTCCACCGATGACCTCTCGCGCGATGACTATCCACCGAGACCTCATCCTGGAGGACGACCGATGTCTTTCCCTGGGAGACGACCGATGTGTCTCTCATATCGGCGATGACTGATGTGCCTCATCCCGGTGATGACTGATTCCTCACACTGGCAGACAACCGATGTCTCACCCTGGCAGACCACCGATGTCTCACCCTGGCAGACCACCGATGTCTCACCCTGGCAGACCACCGATGTCTCACCCTGGAAGACAACCGATGTCTCAACCTGGCAGACCACCGATGTCTCAGCCTGGCAGACCACCGATGTGTCTCCCATCCTGGTTGATGACCGATGTTCCTCTCATCCTGCTGGCGATCTCTTATCGCCCTTGTGTGTGACGAGAACACATCGCCTTACTCTGCTCACCGATGTCATATCGTCATACCTTGCTGAAGGTTCTCCATCCCACTATGTTACGTCCAAGGTATTACCTCCACATGGCTTGGTGACATCGGTAGCTTCACATTTCCAAGAGTAGATCAACACTACTCCTCGTGCTCCCATGCATGCAACACTAAGGATGACTTCTTATGCTCAAGCATAGAGCTTTGCATGCACAGCGTATCTAAGGCTTAACCACACCTTGATATGTGTGGTTTTGTGGAACCCACTCTGGTTCATCCAGTATCTTGACTACGTACTACGTGCACTCCCGTCGATCACGTACACCATAGGCGATTGGCGGTCATGTCTCCTCTAGGCGACAAGCGATTATGTCCCAGAGAAGTCGGAGATCGCCTCCGTCTTCAATAACGGCGATCTCGTAGGAGACTTCTTAGCTACTCTTTTCTTCCTTTACTCTTCCTGATCCACGTGCCAGCCGATCGACCCCTACCAGCTGACCCCAGACGTTGGGCGACGTCCGATGTCCGACTACTACGAAACTTCATTTACCAGCTCTTTGTATTTTAAATAATAACATCTTCTGAAATTATTTAAATATAACACTTTCATTCCAATAAAATTTTCTGGGTCCTTACAATCTCCCCAACAAGAAAAATTTTCGTCCCCGAAAATTGAGTTATAAGGAAAGGAGGTATGGATGGGCTTCTCTCATGGTTTCTTCTAATTCCCATGTTGAATCACCCGATCTCCATGTCGTCCACTTTCAATACGTGACTAGGGTCTGCAAGATACTTCCTTAGCTGTGATACGTGAAATACATTAAGCAGGTTTGCTAATTGGGGAGGTGGGGCGATCTCATAAGCCACTGGACCAATCCTCCTCAGGATCTGATATGGCCCAACAAACTTAGGGGACAGCTTCTTTGATCTGATAGCTCGTCCTACACCCTTGGCTGGTGTCACCCTCATAACGACATGATCTCCAGCAGCAAACTCCAAAGGTCTTCTCCTCTGATCTGCATAGGACATCTGCCGACTTTGAGAAGCTTTCATTCTGCCTTGCATCAGTTTCACCTTCTCGGTTGTCCGTTGAACCAACTCTTACTACTCCAATACTTCATCAAATTCCATTCTCCAACCCTGCATATGGAGTATGCTGCTCCATTGAGCGCCATCTCCAGTACTCACACTCTATTTCCAACCCTGAAGACTTGGTCGAGCAAGTCCAGAACTAGGCCCTTAACAGAACCAGGACTAGCCCCTTTAGAGAAAAGTGAGCAAGATCCCTTCATCGGAAGGAAAGAGGACAGCTGACTACTGCTCATGCCCCCCCCCCCAGCCAATTCAAACTAGGATCCGAAATATCCTTCTAGGGATCAACTTCCGCATCTTGATCAAAACCATCCATCGACTTCCCAACTGCTGATCTAATTCTCACGCTCCCTAAAGGAACACCTTTGGTTCACCACTATGCTACATAATTCTGCACCTTATAAAGACAAAGTTCCTGTTGCTGTTACTTTCTAAATCATCATTATGACTTCTTTTGCCAACTCGGCTTCCTGTTTCCATCATTTCCTCCTTGTTCAATGTATACATTGGATGCATTGATTTGGGTTCAGGTGCCTATCTGAAAAAGCATACGAGAACGAACGCACCATATATCTCAACCACAACCATGTAAGTAGTGGAGTCGATTGGAAAATTTCCTCTGCATCCAGAATTTCTTGCTTAGGGACAACTCTATTCCTCTTCTCCAAGATACAACAGACTATTGCCACCCACATTCCCTTCCACACCTGATTCTACTTGGATGACATACGTATAAGATAAAAGTTCTCAAGGTGGGGCCTCAAATCCTTATGTCGAACAAATAGAACACTTATCCACTTGAAGCACATAGACCAGCCACGTTGCTTTAAAGTTAAAGTTAGTGGCCCACGCATCCTCCTGAAATCTCACATCCCTTCCGCATCCAACTTTCCAAACAATGACTTTTTGGAACTAACCATCATCTTCACCCTCCTCGCACACCTTACGTACATCTCTCCACCACCACGATTGATATTTCAAATGAGCTCGGCTTCTCCCAAGTTCCGAGTCATATTTGGATACAAGAATATATTTCCATTTCCCTTTCTCATCACTCCTCATCCACCATTTCCATTTCGCCAGAAGAGCAAAGTTAAAATTTCTGGTATCTCTTAAATTCTCCATCTGCTGGTATGCAAATTCTGCCATTAATCTCAATATTCCATCTTTACCCGTTACAAAGCCTTTAGCCTGATCAGTGCCTAGCAATTCCACAATACGTTTCAGACTAGGATCCTCTAATTGTTCAATCAAAACTGGTTCGCCCTCCTGGTTCCAACAATAAGGGAATTCTGCATTTCCTCCCATACAAAGCTTCATACAATTACTGTCTTCAAATCTCCATAACAATACTACCACTGCCGATTCTGAATCATAAGTAGAATAATTTCTCTCATGAAATTTGAGTTGCATTGAACATATGCAACTCCTGTCTTCTCTTGTATTTAGACACAATTCGAACTTTGATGTGAGGCATCATACTAAACCTCAAAAGGCTTGTCTTCTGCACATTTTCTGTCTTAGCAAAATCTGGTTTTATCCAGATTTCAGATAAAACTTTGAGAACACTGAAGTTCCATCTAACTGATCCCTCAAATCATCAATTACGGGTAGAGGATAGTTGTCCTGGATGGTCAACTTATTCAACTTCCTGTAGTCCCTACACAGTTGAGGTTCTTCCTCTTCCTTTTTAACCAACAACGCTGGAAACTCCAAGGAGATATATTGGGCTTGACTAACTGCGTCTCTAACAACTCTTCCACTTATTTTCTTCAATTTAATCAACTCGGCTGAACTTTGGAAACACTATCTTTCGTTGAGCTTAACCTTTGGAAACATGATTGACAGATCACTAATCCCTTTTTCTGGAATAACATCCAATTCATCTCCTACATACTCATCATAAACTAGTGTCCAAATTTCGAATCACATACTGCTTTCAAATCCAAATCAATTAAACAACATCCATCCCACGTGAGACTTTCTCTCTCATCCAAGCAATTTCTCCGCCTGTTGCTTTTCAACGATTTTCTTTGCCTAACTGTAACTTTAAACACAATTAAGATATTTCATCTTTCCCCTTTCCCGAAATCATTGATACATCTCAAGATGATATAATCATCTTGTAAACTTATTCTCCACCAAATCTCAAATTTCCATTTTAAGCCTTGTGTCCAGCTAGAGCCATCTTATGTTGTGTTACTGACACTAACACCTTCCAAGTTCCAGATCAAAGAAAATTCCTACGTTCATCTTGGAACTTAACTCCAGTACTCCCTATAGAAGCACGTGCTTAAATCTTAAAACCCTCAATATACTGTTGATTTACTCTACATGTCTTATATCTATCTGAAATTAAATCATGGTGCAACTAAATCTATCTTGCACTTGCTTTACACTTATTGGGTAACTATCCATTCACCAATTTCTTCTCTTCAGGGCAGGAGGTCGCCTTAAAGATTTTCTCGAACTCTCCGACCCACTGATCTGCTTGATCAGGGTTAACATTCCCACTGAACTTGGGTGGATTGTGCCTCATGAACTCGGTCAGTCCCATCTGTTCCTGAGGCTGACCGACGTGGGAAGCTGTTTTCAGTCGACCGAGCAGTTTCCCAGTGGTGCATTGCAGCTTGATGATTCTGAGCCATTGCTGCATTCTGTTGTTGGATGGCAGTTGCCATCATCTCAATGGCCTTGGCGATGTGGCCCATTTCCGAAGAAGATTGGGGAGAGGTAGGAGGTCTACGGGTCATCTTCCTTCGTTCTCAGATTTTGAAACCACTAGTTTCTATATTCCCTACTACTATAAGAATGAAATCGATAAGAAATCAATTCATTCAAGGGGGTAACATCTAGACCTTACAAAGGTCAGCATCTCAAAGTCATCAAGAATTTGAGCTCATCAACAGAATCATAATGCTTATAACATCAAGCATAACACCAGAACAACTAGTGGTATGCAGTCATCAATCCAATCAACCATTTTCAATCAATTACAAAGACACTCAAGAGAATGAAATAGCTCACACCAGAATTCAATATGTGCTAAACATCAAACCTTTAGAATTAAGATTGAGAATCATCTCGATCCAGTTATGAGTGTGCACCCTCACTACTTTATCAAGATCCTTTCATTCTTAATACTAAAATTTTCAGTTAGAGCAAATATTCACTAAAGCACACACAAAATTTCAATACAAAAACGTTTGAAACCTTTCACTATAGTTTTCATTTAAAACTCAAATAAATTTTATGAGCAGAAGAAACACAATGGATCCACAGCCCTCAGGTCATCCTAAGGACAAACTGCTCTGATATCATTAATGTAACATCCCGCCAAAAACTATTCATATTTATATAATGAAAATAAAGGTAACAAATAGATTGAAGTGAATAAAATTATATATATGTAATGAAGTTTCTCCTTACAGGGAGTTTAATACAAATTCGGTCAATTTTCCAAAAACGTAAACAAAATTACATTAAAATAGAAAGACAGGCGATCTCCTAACAGCAAAGGCGATCTCCTATCAGAGACAGTGATCTCCTATCAGACAACAGAAAAGGGGTGATCGCCTAACAGAAATAGAAATAGGCGATCTCCTTCCGGCGACCACTCACTGATGAGCTCTACTTCCTGCAACCTCGTCTGCTCCCGTGCAAAAATACACGATCATCACAGGTTTTAGAAAACAGCCACATAACAATACAAAGGGTAAGCTAGATGTTTTAAAGACCTTAAATATGAAACTTTAAATCAATAGAAAACATGAATCTTCACGTCATTCATAATCCAGATCAGTTTCAACCATCAACATTTCCATATTCCACAATACTCGTCAAGTGTCTATTTGCTACTTTCAATATTCATGGTTCACACGTCAGACTTTCCACTGACTCATAAGATATAGACACATGACTCCACTTCCGGAAGACTCGTGCGTTGACTCAGGCCCAGAGATCTGCACCTGTCATACCACACCACTGTGAAATCCACACAGGGTCGCTGTGAAATCCACACAGCCATGCGCATACATAGTCTCAATATCATCACTCTCCCGGTATGACAGGGTTAATTCATATAACAGGCCGAGCTCGTTCTTTTTCACACGACTCACCCATTCATATGAACCTCCTTCGACTCTCCACAACTGAATAACTTCGTCTATGTGATTCCATTATATCAGCAGAGTCAGGATATCTCCTTCTAGACAGGCCCCTAGTCAATACACATTTCACACGATCTTACACGGTATTTTCTTTCCTGAAAATACTATGCCTTGATCCCACAATTCACCACAATCAATACATCACACAACATTGAATGAACGAATCAGTCACAGCAACATTCATTCCACGGTTCAGATTTTCAAATATCACATGTATTTCACATTTAAATCTCAAACAGTTTTCAAACAGCACTAAAACAGGGGAGTTCGAAAAACAACGCCAAAACCGGCGATCTCATTCAAAAGCAGGGGATTTCGAAACAAAGTTAAAACCGGCGACCACGTCGCCCTCACTTCAGAACTTACTCACCTAACGTTTTTATAAATGTAAAGTACTAGCTTCCCTTACCTGGACTTGCGCAAAACACCAAGAGCTCCAAAACCCACCGAGCTTAAAGGATGCCTTGGCTCTGTTTTAGCGTCTGGTTTGTAGAACTTGCAGAGAACCTCCCAGGTGCTCTATGGCAGTCGTCGATAGCCAAGCAGGAACGTGATAGGGCCTGAATCGCAGAGTGAAGGAGAGAAAAGAGAAGGATAAAGGTGAGCTCACTCTTTCACTCTTGAACCACTGAAAACGTTCTTTTTCCTCTCAGAAGTGGGTTTTTGTATCTTAAACCAACTTGCCCACAAAAGCCGCTGCCACCACCCACTCTGCAGGAAGCTTGCGTGCACGCTGCCCTGAACAGTACGTCTACGCGTGCCTCTGCACAGGCTAACACTCTGAGGTCACTATTCTGAACCACCCTTTTTGTCTACCTGGCGCGCGTGCAGGACGTGTCATGCTGGGAGCCTGGGTCCCACCTCATCTGTGTGAAACTCGACATCGCGCGATAACCTTCCACCGATGACCTCTCGCGCGATGACTATCCACCGAGACCTCATCCTGGAGGACGACCGATGTCTCTCCCTGGGAGGCGACCGATGTGTCTCTCATATCAGCGATGACTGATGTGCCTCATCCCGGTGATGACTGATTCCTCACACTGGCAGACAACCGATGTCTCACCCTGGCAGACCACCGATGTCTCACCCTGGCAGACCACCGATGTCTCAGCCTGGCAGACCACCGATGTGTCTCCCATCCTGGTTGATGACCGATGTTCCTCTCATCCTGCTGGCGATCTCTTATCGCCCTTGTGTGTGACGAGAACACATCGCCTTACTCTGCTCACCGATGTCATATCGTCATACCTTGCTGAAGGTTCTCCATCCCACTATGTTACGTCCAAGGTATTACCTCCACATGGCTTGGTGACATCGGTAGCTTCACATTTCCAAGAGTAGATCAACACTACTCCTCGTGCTCCCATGCATGCAACACTAAGGATGACTTCTTATGCTCAAGCATAGAGCTTTGCATGCACAGCGTATCTAAGGCTTAACCACACCTTGATATGTGTGGTTTTGTGGAACCCACTCTGGTTCATCCAGTATCTTGACTACGTACTACGTGCACTCCCGTCGATCACGTACACCATAGGCGATTGGCGGTCATGTCTCCTCTAGGCAACAGGCGATTATGTCCCAGAGAAGTCGGAGATCGCCTCCGTCTTCAATAACGGCGATCTCGTAGGAGACTTCTTAGCTACTCTTTTCTTCCTTTACTCTTCCTGATCCACGTGCTAGCCGATCGACCCCTACCAGCTGACCCCAGACGTTGGGCGACGTCCAATGTCCGACTACTACGAAACTTCATTTACCAGCTCTTTGTATTTTAAATAATAAAATCTTCTGAAATTATTTAAATATAACACTTTCATTCCAATAAAATTTTCTGGGTCCTTACAGCTGCTGGTGCCGAGGCTCTGATAGATGGGTTCCATGGGCTTTGCAGCAGGTTCACTGCGTCCTGCCAGACTTAGACTCTACCCAATCTAGCCTCCACCATTCAGTGGTCAACGGCAAGTTCACTCTTCTTCCTTGAGATTTTTTCCTTGCAACTCTTTCTTCTATGTAATCTCTTTTTCTGCTACAAACTTGTGTATAAACCTTTTATGCATAAATTCATGTTGGATGACTGACCTGATGGTGTCTAAATGCTTCGACTGATCGCCCAAGAGCTTGTTTGGGGAAGCTTTCATACTCAGAGCTTTACCACCGACCACCGACTAGCTTGTTAGTGCACCACCGATCAGTCATCGTGCTTCAAGCTTTGCTTTACTTCTCTGTTACTCCAGCGCTAGGTGCATAGAGGGCCCGAACGCCAAAGATGACGCCTGTGTTTTGGGGAAGGAAAATGCTTCTCGATGACCCCTCTTGTGTAAGGACCTAGAAACTTTAATAGGAATAAAAGTGTTATATTTAAATAATTTCAGAAAAATGTTATTATTTAAAATACAAAGAGTTGGTAATTGAAGTTTCGTAGTAGCAGACATCGGACGTCGCCCATGATCTGGGGTAAGCTAGTAGAGGTCGGTCGGATGACATGTGGACCAAGAAGAGTAAAGGAGGAAAAGTGTAACTAAGAAGTCTTCTACAAGATCGCCGTTAGTGAAGACGGAGGCGATCTCCGACTCCTCTGGCACATAATCGCCTGTCGCCTAGAGGAGACATGAGCGCCAATCGCCTAGAGTGTACGTGATCGGCGGAAATGCACGTAGTATGTGGTCAAGATACTGGAGCAACCAGAGTGGATTCCAACAACCACGCGTATCAAGGTGTGGGTTAAGCCTTAGATACGCTGTGCATGCGAAGCTCTACGCTTGAGCAAAAGAGATCACCCTTAGTGTTGCATGCATGGGAGCACGAGGAGTGGTGCTGATCTACTCTTGGAAATGTGAAGCTACCGACGTCACCGAGTCATGTGGAGATGATACCTTGGACGTAACATAGTGGAATGAAGAACCTTCAGGAAGGCGTGGCGATGTGTCGTCGGGCATCGCCAGGTGAGAGGCATGCGGCCATCGCCAGGGCGCGAGGGGCATGCGGGCATCACCAGGGCGCGAGGCATGCGGGGTTAGTCTTCGCGCGAGAGATCATCGGTGGAGAGTCTTCGCGCGAGAGGTCATCGGTGTATAGTCTTCGCGCGAGAGGTCATCGGTGGATAGCCTTCGCGCGAGAGGACATCGGTGGATAGCCTTCGCGCGAGAGGACATCGGTGGATAGCCTTCGCGCGAGAGGTCATTGGTGGATAGTTTTCGCGCCAGCGGTCATCGGTGGAAGGTTATTGCGCGATGTCGAGCTTCACACAGAGAAAGTGGGGCCCAGACTCCCAGCATGAAACGTCCTGCACGCGCGCCACGTAGACAAAAAGGGTGGTTCAGAATAGTGATATCAGAATGTTGACATGCGCAAGAGACACTCGCGGTCGTACTGTTCAGGGCAGTGGTTGGCATGCAGAAGAGACAACAGTGGTCGTACTGTTCAGGGCAGTGGTTGGCATGCGCAAGAGACAAACATGGTCGTACTGTTCAGAGAAACGTACACTCAGACTTCTCTGCAGAGTGGGTGGTGGCAGCTGCTTTTGTAGACAAGCTGGTTTAAGATGCAAAAACCCACTTCTGAGAGAGGGGAACATTGCAGTTGTTCAAGAGCAAAAGAGTGAGTTTACCTCCCTTCTCCTCCATTCTCTCCTTCGCGCTGCGATTCTGGCACCTTCACACAAGAGTACGACGAGCGACGGCCACCATTAGAGCACCTGGGAGGTTCTCTGCAAGTCCTTCAAACCAGACGCTAAAACAGAGCCAAGGCATTCTTCAAGCTTCGTTGGGTTTCGGAGCTCCTGGTGTTTTGCGCAAGTCCAGGTAAGGGAAGCTAGACTTCATTTTCAATACAAGCCATAGTTTAGCTATTTCTGAAGTGAGGGCGACGTGGTCGCCGGTTTTCGTTTTCATCTTTGTAAAATGCTCTGTGCTATGTGTTTGGGCGACATGGTCGCCGGTTTTAAATGCAGACTTCGAAATACCCTGTTTTTGAACTAGATCGCCGGTTTTGGCGTTGTTTACGAACTCCCTGTTTTTGATGTTGCTTTGAAACGGTATGAGATTTAAATGAGATATTCGAAAATAAGAACCTTGGAGTGAGCTTTTGCTGTGATTGAAATCTTTCCTTTAAGTGTTATGAGATGTGTTGCATGATGTGAATGTGGGGTCAAGGCATAGTATTTTCAGGAAAGAAAATACCGTGTAAGATCGTGTAGGACGTGCATTGATCGGTGATGTCTATAATGAGATTATCCTGACTCTCCTGAGATAATGAATTCACATAGATGAAGTTATTCAGGCGTTGAGAGTCGAAGGAGGTTCATATGAATGGGTGTCTCGTGTGAACAAGACGAGCTCGGCCTGTTATATGGATTAACCCTGTCATACTGTGAGAATGATGAACTTGAGATTGAGATTGTGTTGATGCGCATAGCTGGTAAACATTACAGCTGTTTAGTATGACAGGTGCAGATCTCTGAGTCTAGTCAATGCACGAGTCTTCCGGAAGTAGTGTCAAGTGTCTTGTGTGCTGGGTCAGTGGTGGTCTGACATGTGAAATGAGGAACTTGAAATTTATAGACACTTGATGCAGTTTTGTGAAATAGAATGACTCTTGAGAATATTGTGAAATGTGTGATTTCTGGGCGATCAGGTGAAGGGTATTGAGAAAATCTATAGCTTTACGTGAATATCTTGAAAATTGCTTACCCTGATTTTAATGTTCTTATTTAAACTCTCTTTAAAATATCTAGCTTACCCTGCGTGTTTTGCTCGTTGGCTGTTTTTCTCTTTAAACTGTGATGATCGTGTATAACTTACACGGGAGCAGATGATCTTCCAGGATGTAGAGCTCCTTAGTGAGTGGTCGCCGAGGAAGAGATCGCCGGTTTTCTATCTCTTGGTGGTGATCGCCGGATTTATGTCCTGTTAGCAGATCGCCTGTTTGGGCCTTCTGTTACCAGATTGCCGGTTCATGTGTGAAGACCGCCGGTCTTGTTGTATTTGATTGAATTTCGTTAAATTTTGAAAACATTTGACTGGTTATGTATTAAACTCCCTAAGAGGAGCAACTTCATTACTTATATATATATTATCATTCTTCAATATTATTTGTTCACCTTTATTTTCATTATACATGTATGTATGGCTTTATTTTGGCGGGATGTTACATCTTGCCTCAGCCTCGCTGTAAGAAGTCGAGGTGAGGTCTTTCTCCTCTCGCCTCAGCCTCGCTGTACAAAGTCGAGGTGAGGACTTTTTTCAATCGCTCCAACCTTGCTATAAAAAGCAGAGGAAGAGGACTTTCTCTGTTGCCTTAACCTTGCTGTATGAAGCAGAGGAGAAGGACTTGGTTCTCTTGCCTCAACCTTGCTGTAAGAAGCAGAGGAAGAGGAATTTTCCCTCGCCTCAACCTTGCTGTAAAAAGTAGAGGAAGAGGACTTTCTCGGCCTGCACCTTGCTATACAAAGTCGAGGGAGAGGACTTTCTCTCGCCTGCACCTCGCTGTACAAATTCGAGGGAGAGGACTTTCTCTCGCCTGCACCCCACTGTACAAAGTCGAGGGTGAGGACTTTCTTCTCTGAGTGGATGCATGCTCCTAGGGGAGCACCAGGGGTGGCTATCCAAGCGCACTCGCCAGGCGCATCCCTGCCTGCATGATATCACCGCATGCCCTTTGAGTGGGCAACTCCTCTTCTTCTGGTTTGGAATCATGTGAAGTGCATGCGTAACGCTCTCGCTGGGAGCCCGGGTCCCAGCTTAACACGTGTTAGCAAGCCCCCGATGACCATGCACCGACCGAGTGCTCTGCATCTGGAACCATGTGAGGTGCATGCGTAACGCTCTCGCTGGGAGCCTGGGTCCCAGCTTAACACGTGTTAGCAAGACCCCGATGACCATGCACCGACCGAGTGCTCTGCATCTGGAACCATGCGAGGTGCATGCGTAACGCTCTCGCTGGGAGCCTGGGTCCCAGCTTAACATGTGTTAGCAAGACCCCGATGACCATGCACCAATGAATGCTTGCTTCTGGAATCATGCGAGGTGCATGCATAACGCTCTCGCTGGGAAGTTGGGTCCCAGCTTAACACGTGTTAGCATGACCTTGATGACTATGCACCGACCGAGTGCTCACTCCCGACATGCACCGACGGCTGATCTTGTTTTGGGTGTACCGATGATTGATCGCGCTCTGCTTCTTGGTGCTTAAACGCGAAGATGATGTCTTGCTTCGGGGAAGAAGAGTTTTTCTTGTTGACCCCTCTTGCTTGCCCCAAGGTCATCGACCTTTAGGTCTGGTTCCTGTTGCCTCCGCCTCACTGTAAGAAGTCGAGGGTGAGGTCTTTCTTCTCCCAGCCAACCTCAACTCGCCAAGGAAGACCTTCTGATGTGCGACTTTGAGTCCTTAATTGAGGTGGACCGCCCTATCTTCTCTCACTCCTGGGGTGAGAAGAGCCTCCACTAAGGGCTTTACTTAGCCAAAAATGGTATACGCCAAGTGGGCAAGGACGTTTCTCGAAATCTTCCCTTTCCCTCTCTTGGTCTTACTAGTACTCCCGAGTTTCCAAACTTTAGCCACCTGCACTCACGCCTGGGGTGAGGAGAATACAGGTCAGTGGTCCGTACTCGCGCCTGGGGCGAGCAGGCTCCAACCGATCACTTGCACTTGCATCTGGGGCAAGTAGAACTTGAAACTGGGAAACATGTGCACACTTGATATATTGAAATCTTTTTTATTGGGTGGCCTCGTTAAAAACCCTCATCAGGAAAAGAGTGCCCCCTGATCTGCTCAACTTTTTACAGTATATACATTGAGTGTGTGTACAGCGCAAGAACGCATCTACTTTATAACTTAACTGAAGTAGAATCTCAAGTGTGTAGCATTCCATGTCCTGGGGATAGGTGCTCCATCCAGAGTCTCCAGCCGATAAGCTCCATTCTCCAACGCCTCAACTACTCTGTATGGACCCGTCCACTTTGGAGATAACTTGTTCTCCATCTCATTCTGATGTGCTTTCCTCATCACCAGATCGCCCTCCTGGAAACGCCTGGGCTTCACCTTGGAATTGTGCCTCCGTTCTACTCTTCTCTTGACAGCTTCAGCACTAACCCTGGCTCCCTCTCGCACTTCGTCCAGGAGGTCCAGATTCACCTTTCGCTCTTGATTGTACTCTTCAGCGATGAAGTTCAGGAATCTAGGGGAGCTCTCCTGTATCTCCACGGGGATCATAGCATCCGTCCCATAGACAAGACTAAAGGGTGTCTCTTGGGTGCTAGACTGTGGGGTGGTATGGTAGGACCATACAATTCTGGGAACTTCTTCTGCCCAATTCCCCTTAGCTTTCTCTAACCTTCGCTTCAGTCCCCTAAGCAGCACTCGGTTGGCTGACTCCACCTGCCCGTTGGTCTGCGGGTGTTCTACTGAGGCGAACACTTGTTGTATCTTCAATTCTTCGCACATCTTTCTCAACTGATGACTGGTGAACTGAGTGCCGTTGTCGAATACCAGCCTCTTGGGTACTCCGAAACGACAGACAATATTCCTCCAGACAAAATGCTCGACCTTCTGAGCGGTGATGTGGGCCACTGGTTCCGCCTCCACCCACTTTATGAAATACTCGATGGCCACTATGAGGAACTTCATCTGCCTGATCGCCAAAGGAAAAGGTCCCAGGATGTCGATTCCCCACGTGTAAAATGGCCACGGGCTATGGATGGACTTCAACTCCTCCGGGGGTGCCTTATGCCAGTCTGCATGAAGTTGGCACTATTTGCACCACTGAGCGTACTTCACACAGTCTTCCTTCAGCGTTGGCCAGTAGTACCCCGCGTGGAGGATCCTTCTTGCCAAAGCGCAACCACCGACGTGGCTTCCGCACACCCCCTCGTGCAACTCTGACATGAGTCTGGTGCATTGCTCCCCATGCACGGACATTTGTACAAGATGGGAAAAACCAAATCTAAACAAATTCCCATCAATGAGAGTTGTAACATCCCGCCAAATTCTTTTTCACATTTATATAATAAAAATAAAGGTAAACAAATAGATTGAAGTGAACAAAATTATATATATGTAATGAAGTTTCTCCTCACAGGGAGTTTAATACAAATTCGGTCACTTTTCCAGAAAACGTAAACAAAATACAGTAAAATATGAATACAGGCGATCTCCTATCAGAAAACAGAAGAAGGGTGATCGCCTAACAGAAATAGGAACAGGCGATCTCCTTTCGGCGACCACTCACTGAGGAGCTCTACTTCCTGCAACATCATCTGCTCCCGTGTAAATTATACACGATCATCACAGGTTTAAGAAAAAGCCAAACACAGCACCAAAAATCCCAGGGTAAGCTAGACATTTGAAAGAGAGTTAGATATGAAACTTTAAAATCAAGGGGAAACAAATTAAAGACACCCCCGTAAAACTATCAATTTTCTCGTTCCCTTCACATGACCACCAAGTAATCACACATTTCACAATATTCTCAAGAGTCGTTCTATTTCACATAATGCATCAAGTGCCTATCAATTTCAATGTTCCTCATTTCTCACGTCAGACTTCCACTGACTCATCACACAAGACACTTGACCCTACTTCCGGAAGACTCGTGCATTGACTAGACTCAGAGATCTGCACCTGTCATACTAAACTGCTGTAATGTTTCCACAGCTATGCGCATCAACATAATCTCGATCTCAATTTCATCACTCTCACAGTATGACAGGGTTAATCCATATAACAGGTCGAGCTCATTCTTTTTCACACGACTCACCCATTCATATGAACCTCCTTCGACTCTCACCAACTGAATAACTTCCTCTATGTGATTCCATTATCTCAGCAGAGTCAGGATATCTCATTATAGAAATCACCGATCAATGCACATCCTACACGATCTTACACGGTATTTTCTTTCCTGAAAATACTATGCCTTGATCCCACATTCACAACATTCAACACGTCATACAACACTTAATGAACGATTCCAGTCACAGAAAAACTCATGCCAAGGTTCAGATTTTCGAATATCACATTTAAATCTCAAACAGTTTCAAACAACACCAAAACAGGGGAGTTCGAAAAACAACGCCAAAACCGGCGATCTCGTTCAAAAACAGGGGATTATACAATAACAGTTGAAAACCGGCGACCACGTCGCCCCATCATCTCAAACATCTACTATAAGGTTTTTCGTTGGAAATAAGGCTAGCTTCCCTTACCTGGACTAGCGCAAAACTCTAAGAGCTCCGAAACCCACGAAGCTTAAAGATGCCTTCACTCTGTTTTAGTGTCCCGGTCTGGAGAACTTGCAGAGAACCTCCCAAGTGTCCAAGGGCAGTCGTCGCTCGTCGCACTGGTGCTTGAGGTTGCCTGAATCGCAGCGCGAAGGAGAGAAAAGAGAGGGATGAAGATGTACTCACTCTTTCACTCTTGAGTCACTGCAACGTTCTTTGCCTCCTCGCAGTGGGTTTTTGAATCCAAGCCTACTTGTCCACGCATGCTGCTGCCACCACCCCCTCTGCAAGAAAGCCAGAGTGTACGTTTCACTGAACAGTACGGCCACGGTTGTCTTCTTGTGCATGCCAACCACTTCCCTGAACAGTACGACCGCGAGTGTCTCTTGCGCATGCCAACTTTCTGATGTCACTATTCTGAACCACCCTTTTTGTCCACGTGGCGCGCGTGCAGGACGTGTCATGCTGGGAGTCTGGGTCCCACTTTATTCGTGTGAAACTCGACGTCACGCGATAATCTTCCACCGATGACCGCTCGCGCGATGACTATCCACCGATGTCTCATCCTGGAGGACGACCGATGTCTCTCCCTGGAGGACGACCGATGTCTCTCCCTGGAAGATGACCGATGTCTCTCTCTCGCGCCCTGGCGATGCCTGCATGCCTCTCGCGCCCTGGCGACGTCCACATGCCTCGCGCCCTGGCGACGTCCACACGCCTCGCGCCCTGGCGATGATGTGTAGTAGGCGACAGGCGATCTTATAGTCTTCTAAACTACACTTTCCTTCCTTTTTATTTTAAATAAAAGCATACTTAGAATTCATTTAAAATATATTCCTTTTTATTCCAATTTAATTTTACAGGTCCTTACAAGAGTAAACTTACTGGAGCTCTTCTTTATCTTCTTTGCCTCTGCCGGGTCTAGTGGAAGCACACCATCCTCTAGGTACAATTGGTACGGCGTTATCCATGTAACGCCCCTCAAAATATAGTTCATTTTTATATAATAAAATAAAGGTGAAACAATAATATCAAAATTTAACATAGATATATACATAACATAATTCATCCATTAATACAATTGTGCCTCAAAATAATATCCCTTTTCGAGGAAGTTTTAATACATCTCCATACAGGAGTTTTCAAAATAAAACAAAATAACAGCATTCAAAAACCGGCGATCTCCTCCTCCAGAAATGCTCACTGAGGAGCTCTACTACCTGCAACCTCATCTGCTCCCGTGCAAATATACACGGTCACCACAGGTTTAAGAAAACAACCACGATACAAAACAAAAGGGTAAGCTAGATATTTTTAAAAACTTTAAATATGAAACTTTATATCAATAGAAAACATAAATCTTTACACCATTCATAATCTATATCAATTTCAACCATCAATATCCCCATATTCCACAAACTCGTCAAGTGTCTATTCAATACATTCAATACTCATGGTTCACATGTCAGACTTTCCACTGACTCATAACACATAGACACATGACTCTACTTCCGGAAGACTCGTGCGTTGAACTTAGCATCCAGAGGCCTGCACCTGTCATACAAAATTGCTGTAAAGTTCCCACAGCTATGCGCATGAACATAATCTCGATCTCAATCTCAATCTCAATATCCTCACTCTCTCAGTATGACAGGGTTAATCCATATAACAGGTCAAGTTAGTTATCTTTCAAACGACTTACCCATACATATGGACCTCCTTCGACTCTCACCAACTGAATGACTTCATCTATGTGATTCCATCATATCAGCAGAGTCAGGATCGCCTCATTCACAGGATACTCACAGATCAATACACCCTCATAAAATCTCCACACGGTATTTTCTTTCCTGAAAATACTATGCTTTGATCACTCTTTCACATTCATCCAGTACATCATACCACACGTAAAAGCACAATTCCATCATATAATATTTTGAATCTTTTCTTAAACAATCCCAATCACAGAAACAATCATACCAAAGTTCAGATTTTCGAATATCATATGCATTTCAATCTCAAACAAGTTCAAAGCGACACTAAAACAGGGGAGTTCGAAATCAACATTAAAACCGGCGATCACGTCGCCCCACACATAAAAACAGAGCATCGTGAAATAGAATATGAAACCGGCGACCACATCACCCTCACTTCAGAACCTACTCGCCTAAAGTTTTTATAAACGAAAATGCTAGCTTCCCTTACCTGAACTTGAGCAAAATCACTAAGAGCTCCAAAACCCACCGAAGCTTAAAGATGTCCTAACCTGCACCATGGAGCCTTTATCACAAAACTGACTATACTACTCATTTTCTACACTAACAGAGACGATTTCTGGAGCTAAGGGAGTCGCCGGCAACGCCTATGCAGAGGCAACCCTCTCAAGCTCAGATTCGACTCGAAAAATAGAGTAAAACGACTTACTCTGTTCTAGCGTCCTGACGGGAGAACTTGCAGAGTAACCTTCCCAGGTGCTCTATGGCAGTCGCCGGTCTTCAACTGGTACGCTAGGACGTCTGAACGCAGGGAGAAGGGGAGGAAAGAAACAGGGAACCAAAGCTAACTCACTCAGTCACTCTCGAACCACAGCAACGTCCACTGCCTCTCAGGAGTGAGTTTTGAATCTAAACCAACTTGCCCAGAAATGCCGCTGCCACCACCCACTCTGCAGGAAAGCTTGCGTGCACACTTCCTTGAACAGTATGACCATGTGGGTCTCTGCGCATACCAACTCTCTGATGCTAACTATTCTGAAACACTCCTAATGTCTACGTGTCGCGCATGCAGAACGTTCATGCTGGGAGCCTGGGTCCCACCTTATCTGTGTGAGACACTACCTCGCGCGATGACCATCCACCGATGACTAACCGCGCGATGATTATCCGCTGATGAACGATGTGTCTCTCATCCCGACGATGACTGATGTTCCTCTCATCTCGACGATGACTGATTAAACAAACTTTTTATGTTTTCTATTCAATTTTAGAATAAAAACTTTTTCATTTTCTTAGAATATGAAAATATAAAAATTTAGATATTACGAAAGCGAATTAGCTGTGCCTCTCATCCCGGCGATGACTGATTCCTCTTCCTGACGGACGACTGATTCCTCACCCTGGCAGACAACCGATGTCTCACCCTGGAGGACCACCAATGTCCCACCCTGGCAGACCACCGATGTCTCTCCCTGGCAGACCACCGATGTCTCTCCCTGGTAGACCACCGATGTCTCTCCCATCCTGGTTGATGACCATCTGTCTCTCACCCTGGAGATGCCCGCGTGTCTCTCGCCCTGGCGATCCCCGCGTGCCTCTCACCCTGGCGATCCCCGCGTGTCTCTCGCCCTGGCGATCTCTCATCGTCCTTGGTGTGGCGAGGACACATCGCCTTGCTTCTGTCGACTGATGCCACATCGTCACACCCTGTTGAGGGCTCGTCCTACCACTGCTCCACGCCTGTGTTATCACCCCCACATGGCTCGGTGACGTCGGTAGCTTCTCCTGCCCGAGGGCAGCTCAGCACTCAATCCTTACGTGCCTAAGCATGCAACACTAAGGTAAATCCCTTATGTCCAAGCGTAAAGTCCCGTAGTTATTCTGCATGCATGGCGCTCCTAAGGTTCAAATCACACCTCCCTACATGTGATTTCTGGAACCCACTATGGTCCACCGACCGACCTCTACCACGCCGCCCTCAGACCTTGGGCGACATCCGAGGTCTGACCACCATGAAATTTCCATTACAAGCTCTTTTCGTTTTAAGTAATAACATATTCAGAATTCATTAAAATTATACTTCTTCTATTCCAAATAATTATCTAGATCCTTACAATCCACGTATCGGGCTCCTTGACAGCGCAGACTTCCATCGCCTCATCGGTCCTTGCCGGTCGCACCCTCACTCTCGGCGCTTTCAGCGTTTCTTGAGTCAGGGACCGATGACTGATCGCCAAACGCTCCACCGACTTGGATACTTGAAGCACCTGATTGTCTGACACGAACGCTCGTGGCACCTTTAGAGTCTCTTGAATGACGGTCCTCTGCTTTCTCCCTTTGCCTGAGCTGGCCAGCTTGGCAAGCAGATCTGCTCTGGCATTTTGCTCGCGGGGCACATGCACCAACTCAAACTTATCGAAGGACGTCTTCATGAGCTGCACGTACTCCAGGTAAGCTGCCATCTGAGGATCTTTCGCCTGGAACTCCCCTGTAACTTGCCCAGTGACTAGCAACGAATCACTCTTAGCCACCAGACTTCTTGCTCCCATTTCTCTTGCCAGCAACATTCCTGCGATCAGGGCTTCATACTCCGCCTGATTGTTGCTAGCCTTGAAGGCGAAGCGAAGGGACTGTTCGATCAGCACCCCGTTCGGGCCTTCCAGAATGACTCCAGCACCGCTTCCTTGCTGATTGGAGGAGCCATCCACTGATAAGACCATCGAAAAACTACGCCTTCTGCAGGTGTCACGACCGACGACAGTTCGACCACGAAGTCAGCGAACACCTGCCCCTTGATCGGTCCTCGGGGCTCGTACTGGATGTCGAATTCTGAGAGTTCCACAGCCCACTTGACCATCCTTCCTGCTACGTCTGGCTTCTTCAACACCTTTTGGATGGGCAAGTCTGTCATGACCACTATGGGGAAGCTGTGGAAATAGTGTTTGAGCCTTCTAGTTGAAAAAACTACCGCCAGCGCTGCCTTCTCCAGAGCCTGATACCTTGTTTCCGGGCCCTGTAGCACCTTACTTACAAAATACACAGGCTTCTGAACCTGATCTTGCTCTTGCACCAAGACCGAGCTGACTGCCCTCTCCGTCACAGCAAAGTACAGACGAAGAGGGGTGCCCACTTGTGGTTTACACAATACTGGTGGCGTCGCAAGATACTCCTTCAGCTTTAGGAAGGCCACTTTGCACTCCTGTGTCCAAAGGAATCTGCTGTTGCGCTTGAGACACTGGAAATACGGATGACCCTTCTCTCCTCCAGCAGACATAAACCGTGACAATGCGGCCAACCGACCAGTGAGCTGCTACACCTCTTTCACTGTCGTTCGGCTCCTCATTGCCACGATTGCTACGCACTTCTCTGGATTCGCCTCGATCCCACACTCTGTTAGAAGGAAACCCAAGAACTTCCCAGCCTCCACACCGAAGATACACTTTTCAGGGTTGAGCTTCAACTTGTACTTGGCGAGGGTGGTGAAAAGTTCCTCCAGATCAACTACATGATGCGCCTTCTCTCGCGACGTGACCACCATGTCATCTACGTATGCATGCACGTTCCTTCCAAGCATGGGCGAGAGCACCCTATCCATAAGTCTCTGATAGGTAGCTCCTGCGTTCTTCAACCCAAACGGCATCACTTTGTAGCAGTAGCAAGATCGTTCCGTGATGAAAGCAGTCTTGCACTCGTCCATGGGGTGCATCCTTATCTGGTTGTAGCCTGAGAAGGCGTCCAGAAAGCTGAGGAGCTTCCCCCCTGATGCGCTGTCCACTAGTGCATCTATACTAGGGAGAGGGTAGGAGTCCTTGGGGCAGGCCTTATTGAGGTCAGTGAAGTCCACACACATCCTTCACTTGCCGTTTGACTTCTGCACCAGTACCACGTTTGCCAGCCACTCGGGGTACTGGATCTCTCTGATATGTCCAACAGCAAGGAGTTTCTGCGTCTCATCATGGATCACCTTCCTCTTCTCTTCATTGAATCTCCTTCGCCTTTGGCACACTGGCCGCGCCTTGGGGTCCATTGATAGGTGGTGGCAAAGGAAATCAGGGTCGATTCCTGGCATGTCAGAAGCTGACCACGCAAAGGCGCCCATGTGCCTCTCAATCACACAGGCAATCTGTGCTCAGTCTTCTGCAGCGAGTGATTCCCCCAACTTAAACCTCTTTCCCCTTATCTCCACCTCTTCCCATCCCTCAGCTGGATGGGATCTCCTTTAATGGGCGATGACCGCCCTGGCGATGTCTAACTCACGAGGAGCAATCATGCCCCCTGCTTCAGCTTCAACTTGAGCTACCTGGGAGCCCCCCAGCGTAGCATCTTCAAATACCTGATCTGCCTGTGCCCCACGAACCACCGATCTCTCCTGGAGCACACCTGCTGGTGGTGTTGTAGTGACATGGCAGATGCTTCTCTTCTGCTTGAGGCTGTTCTCATAGCAGCGTCTAGCCTCAGCCTGATCTGACTTGATGGTAATGACAGCCCCTTCCACCGACGGCAGCTTCAACTTCATGTGCCTCGTCGATGGCACTGCACCCAACCTGTTGAGCGTGGGTCTTCCCAGCAAGATATTGTATGCAGATGGGGCGTTTACCACCAAGTACTTTATCTTCTCTGTGCGGGACGCCACTCCATCGGTGAACGTCATCCTCAGCTCTATGTAGCCCCGCACCTCGACCTGGTCCCCTGCAAAACCATATAGACACCCAACATATTGTAACATCCCGCCAAAATAATACATACCTCCATGTATAATTGAAATTAAGTGTAATCAAATAATATTGAAGAGTGCAAAATAAAATGTATATATATATATATCAGAAATGAAGTTACCCCCCTTAGGGAGTTTAATACAAATTCGGTCAAATTTTCCAGAAACATAAACAAAATACAGTAAAAAAAAACAAAGAAGGCGATCTCCTATCGGAAGAAACCGATCTCCTATCGGACGAGACCGATCACCTATCAAGACAAAAAAAAAACAGGCGATCACCCGATGGAGGCAGACACAGGCGATCACCCGATAGAGACAGAAAACCGGCGATCTCCTCCTCGGCGATCACTCACTAGAGGGCTCTTCTTCCTGGAAGATCATCTGCTCCCGTGTAACAATTACACGATCATCACAGTTTTGAGAAAAACAACCACAATAACAGATAAAAGGGTAAGCTAGATAATTTAAAAGAAGTTTAAATCAAGAACATGAAAATCCAAGTAAACCAAGTTCCAAAATATCCATGTAAAACGTAGAGCTGCTCATAGCATTCAGCTGATCGCCCAAAATCACAAACTTCACAACATTCACCCATAGTCATCCCATTTCACAATACAGCATCAAGTGTCTATCAATATTCAAGTTTCTCATTTCACATGTCAGACTTTCCACTGACCCACCATGCATAGACACATGACACTACTTCCAATTTGACTCGTGTGTTGACTCAGGCCCAGAGATTTGCACCTGTCATACCTACCACTGTGAATCCACACAGCATGCGCATATACCATCTCATTGTTACCATTCTCTCGGTATGACAAGGTTAATTCGTATAACAGGCCGAGCTCGTTCCCATTTGAACAACTCGCCCATTCATACGAACCTCCTTCGACTCTCACCAACTGAATAACTTCATCTACGTGATTTCATTATCTCAGCAGAGTCAGGATATCTCCTTCTAGACAAGCCCCTAGTCAATACACCCATACAGATCTTACACGGTATTTCCTTTCCTGAAAATACTATGCCTCGATCCCACATTCACAGCATTCAAACACATCCTACCATTCAAGTAAATGATTCAAATCACATCCACAAACATTTCAAAGCTTTAGATCTTCGAATATCTCATGTAAATCTCAAGTAGTTTCAAAACAACATCAAAAACAGAGATTTCGTAAAACAGCGCCAAAACCGGCGATCTAGTTCAAAAACATGGTATTTCAAAGGCTATGTTTAAAAACCGGCGACCACGTCGCCCAAGCACACAAACAGAGCATTTTACGCAGGTGAAAACAGAAGTGGCGACCACGTCGCCCTCACTTCAGAGATAGCTACACTGTGGCTTGTATGGAAAAAGAGGGCTAGCTTCCCTTACCTGGACTTGCGCAACCACCAGGAGCTTCGAAATCCAACGAAGCTTGCAGAATACCTTGGCTCTGTTTTTGCGTCTGGTTTTGAAGGAGTTGCAGAGAACTTTCCCAGGGGCTCCAATGGTGTTGCTTCTCGTCGTACTCTTGTGTGGAGATGCTGAAATCGCAACGCGGAGGAGGTAACTGGAGGAGAAGGGAAGAAACTCACTCTTTCTCTCGTCGAATACAACAATGTTTTCCTTTTCTCCCAGCAGTGGATTTTTGTAACTTAAACCAACTTATCCCTCCAAAAGCAGCTGCCACCACCTACTCTGCAGGGAAGTTTGCGTGCACGCTTCCCTGAACAGTACTACTAAGCGTGCCTCTGCGCAGGCTACGCTCTGAGGTCACTATTCTGAACCACTCTTTCGTCTACGTGGCACGCGTGCAGAACGTCTCTTGCTGGGAGTCTGGGGCCCACGTTCTCTGGGTGTAACTCAACGTCGCGCGATGACCTTTCGCCGATGACTACCAGCTCGAAGAGAAACCACTGATGACCTCTCGCGCGAAGACGATCCACCGATGACCTCGCGCGAAGACGATCCACCGATGACCTCGCGCGAAGACTACCACCGATGACCTCGCGCGAAGACTACCACCGATGACCTCGCGCGAAGACTACCACCGATGACCTCGCGCGAAGAATACCACCGATGACCTCGCGAAGACTACCACCGATGACCTCGCGAAGACTACCACCGATGACATCTTCCTGGCGAACGACCGATGTCTTCCTCTGGGAGACAACCGATGTCTTCCCTGGCGACGCCCTCATAACTCTCGCGCCTTGGCCACGTCCACATGCATCGCGCCCTGGCAATGCCTGCGTGCCTCGCGCCCGCGCGATGCCCGCATGCCCCTCGCGCCCGCGCGATGCCTGCATGCCTCTCACGCCCGCGCGATGCCTGCATGCCTCTCACGCCCGCGCGATGTCTGCATGCCTCTCGCGCCCGCGCGATGCCCACCTGGCGCTCATGAGTAGCAGGCGACCGGCGACCTCGTAGCCTTCTAAACTTAACTTTTTCCTCCCTTTCTATTCTAAATAAAAACATACTTAGAATTTATTTAAAACATACTCTTTCATTGCAATAAATTTCAGGTCCTTACACATATGGCCTCAACTGATCGGGGGACAACTGCAACTTGTTGAACGTCGGCCAGAACATGACGTCTGCTGAGCTTCCTTGGTCTACGAGCGCCCTGTGCACTCGTCTTCCTGCTGTCACCAGGGAGATGACCACAGGGCCGTTGTTATGGGGTATTACATCCTGCAGATCAGCCCTTGTGAAGGTGATGTCCACCTCGGGAAAATGGCCTTCATCTACCGAGTCGACGGCCATCACTGACCGTGCATACCTTCTTCTCTTCGACCTGGAGCACCCTCCGCCGGAAAAGCCCCCCGCAATGGTCATCACCTCCCCATGCACAGGGATTTCATGTTGTTGATTACCCGCTTGAGACCCCGAAGCGCGATCACCCTGCGCTCCCCGTAGATAATCGGTCAGGAGACCTGTCTTCACCAACTCAGCGAGTTGACACCCCAACACCAGGCAGGTGCGAAGTGTATGTCCATGAGCCTGATGGAACTCACACCACTCATCCTTCTTCCTTCCAAGTACCCTGTCAGTTTTCTCTGGTACTCGGAGCCTTGCAGCCACGGCAGGGATGGCGATCAGCTCTGCCAACTCTACCATGAAATCGTACCTAGGGGGTGCGTCGTGCTCCCTCGCACGCCCCCTGACCTGGTCTTTCCTGGGTGTATAGGGGCGAGGCCTCCCTTGCACCCTCTTTCCTTCCTTGGCCTCATACACCCGCGCCTGTTGCTGTTGCTTCCCATGACCCCCGCGTGGCTTCGATGGTGCAACACTGCCTCTCTTCTCAGAGACCTCTGTCTCCGCTACTATGTGCGCCACCACTCGTCGCCGAATCTCAGCAAAGGTGGCAGGGTGGCTTCTGATGAGCGATTCACTGAAAGGACCAAGTAGCACGCCTTTCTTGAATGCATGCACCAGCATGCTCTCATCCTTGCTGGGCAATCTCACCACCTGCGCACCAAAGCGGTTGAGGAAGTCCTTCAGCGACTCCCCCTGGTACTGGCGCATGTCAAACAGGTCGTAAGACACCACCGGCGGCGCTCTATTGACTATATACTGCTCCATGAATAGCTTTGAGAACTGATGGAAGGAGGTGATGTGGCCCTCCGGCAGGCTCACGAACCACTCCATAGCTATTCTCCTCAGTGTACTCATAAACAGTTTGCAGTACACAGCGTCTGAGCCTCCAGACAGCATCATCTAAGTGTGGAATGCCGTCAAATGATCTTCTGGGTTTTCCACCCCAGTGAACGACGCTTTCACTCCCACCAGGTTGGGAGGCACCACCGTGGTCATGATCTCGGTGGAGAAAGGCATAGGAAATGCTCTAGGAGGCGACGGCGGCATCAACGTCCTATCTTCGAATACGCGCTCATTCTGCACCTGCAATTCCCTATGCAACTCCTCGTTCACGCGGTTCAGCTCTTCATTTCTGCTATGCGATGCAGTCAGCTCTGCATGCATCTTCTCTTGCTCAACTCTCGACGCCGCGACATTCTCTTGCAGCGCGCGCATCATCTCCATGACCTGCACCATGGTAACAGCTCCTTCTTCAGCAGATGGCACAGGTGCCGTTTGTCTGGTTCTTTTACTCATCTTCTCAGAAGCTTCGACAAACAACTTCAAGACCTGCGATGTGGATGGGTACAAAATTCACACGGGCCCCACGGTGGGCGCCAAATGATCCTGCTGCGGACTCGAGCGTGGGGAATGTGCCTCGTCAGTCCTTCGTCTAGCCTTCTAACTGCTGCGCGTTCTGCAAGGAGGTTCCAGGAGCCTTCGCCAGAACTCCAAATGATGCCTGCAAAACACACAGATGGCGCCTCTAGCGGCCGTTGTAGCTCCGACGCTCAAGTCAGGCAACGGGAACACCAAAACTCTCTCTCGGATCTATCTGCGTGAGACTCGTGTGTGCCCTCAGTCCTCTTTGATTCGAAAACTGAGTGTTCTCGGTTTTGTGTTGTGTGTTGTGTGGCAAAAATTGCGTACCTGGTTTAGTGTTCTTCTTCCTCATATAAACCTGCGTCGCCCCCTACTGGCTACCTCTAGGGCCACTTGATTACTCTGCACCGCCGTTATCTACCCCCCAGGGCTACCTTGCGTGCAGGCCTTCCTCACTTGAGTGCAAAGTCTGATAGGGGAGGCCGCGTGGGTACCTCTGTACCCCTCGATTTCTGTGCCCGTCTGCCCTACCTAATCTCTGGGAACATCTTCACGGTCCACGTGGCATGCATGCAACCTCACTGGGAGACTCTAACCTTGATGGGTTCTTGTGCCAGTAGGATTCTGCACCTAACTGCGTCTTCCCATCTTTATGCATGGTCGTCTCACGACTAAGGCCTCTCCCTGCCTCTGGGCGCTTTACTGATCACTGGTCGCGTTGTTCACATCGCCACGGCCGATGTCACCTCGACACATACCGATGACCGAGGTGTCTCTCATCCTGGCTGGTGATCGATGTGTCACCCTGACCGATGACTGATGGCGCTTCTTTATGTTGTCGTGCTCTGCTTATGGAATCAGGCGTGGTCCTTGGGTAACGTTCTCGCTGGGAGCCTGGGTCCCAGTTTAACACGCATTGGCAAGGACCCCCGACAACTGATCGCTCTGTATGCACCGATGACTGATCGGTGCTTCATCACTTCTCGCGCTCTGGTTCCAGGCGCTCATGTAGGAACTGATCTGCTTGTGGTGGTCACTCGGTAACTGACCACTGATCGCCGTTCTTGAACGATCTCCACCCTGGTTCATCTGCTATCTCATGCCACGCGTCACTCTGTGACTGGCCCACGTGGTCATCTGCTGCTGACATCATCGACTACCGATGACCGATCGGATCAATTTCAAAATAATATCCCTTCTCTAGGGAATCTTAATACATAACCGTCCAGTGTTTCCAATAAAACAAAAAAAATACAGCATAAGAACAAGCGATCTCCTTGTCCAACCACTCACTGAGGAGCTCTACTACCTGCAACATCATCTGCTCCCGTGTAAATTACACATGATCATCACAGTTTTAAAGTAAACAACCACAGAACAAAACAAGGGGTAAGCTAGCTATTCGAAAAAAAAGCCTGAAGTACGAAACTTTAAAATCAACATTGTTCCGGCCACTTGACTCGAACGTGGAGGACTGCCTCGTCACTCCTTCGTCTAGCCCTCTGTTCTGCAGGAACGCTCCAAGAACCACCGCCGGAACTCCAAACGCTGCCTTCAAAACACACAGACGGCGCCTCTAGCGTGACTGAAATCTCAGTTGTGTGAGCTCTGAGAATCTGTAAAAAAACCTCCCCCTAATTTCGTTAAGAGTTTTGCTTATATACCTGAGTTTTTCTCTCTCCTGACGGTTATTCCTCCTGACACGTGGATAACATCTGGTCGTACACGTGTCATCATCTGGAGTGTCTGCAGCTCAAACGTTACTTCCACTGTGCCCCTGCGACTAAGTTATCCACACAGGGAGTAGCTTAGTACGCAGGCTACTCTGGGCATTGCAGCTCGCACTACACATGGTGGCAGATATGCCACTTATCCTCTGTACTTAGACCATACAACAAGTGCTTGCCAAGTCTTCTCAAACACACGACGATGTGCTCTCTCGGCGACTTGCTGACCACCTGATCTCCTAACCTTAACACATGGCAATCATGTGCAATCTGGGCGATTACTCGTCCATACCGGCGATGACCGATTACTCATACTCAAGCCGATAGGCGATTACTCAACATCACAGGCGACAGGCGATTACCATTCTGAGTGATCGCCTCTCTGCTTCGCCTGCTATCCTCTACCACGTGTTACTCTGTGAATGGTCCACGTGGTCAACTGCTGCTGATGTCATCGACTACCGATGACCGACCGGATCACAAGCCCCCCAGTCTCGAGCTGTGAACTTGTTCTTAGTGAAGAGACTAAGAAATCGTCTTCTAATGGTCTACAAGAGCGCACACTCTGATACTTAACACTGTTTCATTCCTTCTTCTTCGCCTTCAAACATTCAAAGCATCTCTCTGGATCATCTAGAGATTCACCTTCTCTGTTTTCTTCTTCTCTAACGCGCTGGAGTTCGCTGCGCTTGATCTCTTTAACTCTCTGCATGTGACTAACTGCTAACTAGCTTAGGCTTTAGCGCGATCTAACTGCAACCCCTCAAACTTGGCCTCTGACTTGATCGCGGCTAACTGTTGCCTTAGCATTGCCTTCAACATAACTTTGCGCTGGATGACTGACTTAACGGGCCTAAACGCTTCGGCTTCACGCAGCAGAACTTGCTTCTACCACCGACTAGCGTGTTAGCGCACCACCGATCAGTCATCGCGCTTCTGGCTTCGCTGCACTTCTCTGCCACACCAGCGCTGAGTGCATAGAGGATCTGAACACCAACTATGACGCCTGTGTTTTGGGGAAGAAAAGTGCTTCTCGGTGACCCCTCTTGTCCCAACCTTGCTGTAAGAAGTCGTGGGTGAGGTCTTGCTTCTCTCACCTCAGCGTCGCTGTAAAAAGCAGAGGGAAGGGACTTGGCTCTCTCGCCTCAACCTTGCTGTAAAAAGCAAAGGGAAGAGGACTTTTCCTCATGCCTCAGCCTCGCTGTACAAAGTCGAGGTGAGGACTTGGTTCTCTCGCCTCAACCTTGCTGTAAGAAGCAAAGGGAGAGGACTTTCTCTCTTGCCTCAGCCTCGCTGTACAAAGTCGAGGTGAGGACTTTCACTCGCCTGCACCTCGCTGTACAAAGTTGAGGGAGGACTTTCTTCTTTCTCGCCTGCACTCGCTCAAAGGCAAGGAGGTCTTCCTCTGTTGCCTACACTTGTTCAAAGGCAAGGAGGACTTCCTCTGTTCTCGCCTGCACTTGCTCAAGGGCAAGGAGGACTTCCTCTGGTGCCTGCACTTGCTCAACGGCAAGGAGGACTTCCTCTGGTGCCTGCACTTGCTCAAAGGCAAGGAGGACTTCCTCTGTTCTCGCCTACACTTGCTCAAGGGCAAGGAGGACTTCCTCTGTTCTCGCCTGCACTTGCTCAAGGGCAAGGAGGACTTCCTATGGTGCCTGCACTTGCTCAAAGGCAAGGAGGACTTCCTCTGGTGCCTGCACTTGCTCAAAGGCAAGGAGGACTTCCTCTGGTGCCTGCACTTGCTCAAAGGCAAGGAGGACTTCCTCTGGTGCCTGCACTTGCTCAAAGGCAAGGAGGACTTCCTCTGGTGCCTGCACTTGCTCAAAGGCAAGGAGGACTTCCTCTGGTGCCTGCACTTGCTCAAAGGCAAGGAGGTCTTCCTCTTTCTCGCCTGCACTTGCTCAAAGGCAAGGAGGACTTCCTCTGGCCTCAACCTCGCTGTATAAAGCAGAGGAAGAGGACTTTCTCTTGCCTCAACCTTGTTGTATAAAGCAGAGGAAGAGGACTTTCTCTTGCCTCAACCTTGCTGTATAAAGCAGAGGAAGAGGACTTTCTCTGTTGCCTCAACCTTGCTGTAAAAAGCAAAGGAAGAGGACTTTCTCTCGCCTCAACCTTGCTGTATAAAGCAGAGGTGAAGACTTTCTCTTGCCTCAACCTTGCTGTATAAAGCAGAGGAAGGGGACTTTCTCTGTTGCCTCAACCTTGCTGTAAAAAGCAAAGGAAGAGGACTTTCTCTCGCCTCAACCTTGCTGTATAAAGCAGAGGTGAGGACTTTCTCTTGCCTCAACCTTGCTGTATAAAGCAGAGGAAGGGGACTTTCTCTGTTGCCTCAACCTTGCTGTAAAAAGCAAAGGAAGAGGTTTTTCTCGTGGGTGCACGCTCCCAGGGGGGCGCCAGGCATGGCTGTCTAAGCGCACACACTGGGCGCGCCCTACCTGCATTGCCTCATCGCGCGTTCACCGACGTCCCGACCGACGAGGACCTCTTCTTCTGGAATCATACGAGGTGCATGCTTAACGCTCTCGCTGGGAACTTGGGTCCCAGCTTAAAACGTGTTAGCAAGACACCGATGACCGTGCACCGACCGAGTACTCACTCTCTACATGCACCGACAGCTGATCGCGGTCTGCATGCACTGATGGCTGATCGCGCTCTACATCCCAGCGCTTATCTAGGGGCTGATCTGCGGGTGGTGGCCACTTGGTAACTCACCACCGATCACCTGGTCTTGCACCTGGGGCAAGGAGAACTTTAAACTGGGAACACTCGCACACTTTATGTACTGAAAATCTTTTATTGGGTGGCATCGTTAAAAAGAGTGCCCCTGATCTGCTCAACTGTTTAATACACTAAGTGTGTGTACAGCGCGATAGCGCATCTACTTTACAACTTAACGAAAGCAGGAAAGAAGCGTGTAGCGTCCTGGGTTCTGGGAATAGTCGTTACGTCCAGAGTCGCCAGCCGACAAGCTCCGTTCTCCAACATCTCAACCACTCTGGATGGGGTCTCCTTTAACCGGCGATGACCGCCCTGGCGATGCTCACACGTGGGGCGATCATGCCTTCCGCTTCAGCTCTGGGAGCCCCCCCAGTGTAGCCTCTTCCATCACCTCACCTCCCCAAACACAGGGAGTTCATGCTGCTGGTCGCCTTCCTGGGACCCCGAAGCGCGATCACCTTGTGCCTTCTACAGGTAATCGATCAGGAACCCTGTCTCCACCAACTCAGCAAGCTAACGCCCCAACGCCAGGCAGTTACGGAGTGTATGTCCATAAGCTTGATGGAATTCACACCACTCATCCTTCCTCCCTCCAAGTACCCTATCGGTTTTCTCTGGCACATGGAGTCTTGCTGCCACAGCAGGGATGGCGATCAGCTCCGCCAAACTTATCATGAAATCATACCTGGGGGGTGCGTTGCTTGCACGCCCCCTGGTCTGGTCCTTCCTTGGTGCATAAGGGCGAGACCTTCTCTGCTCCTTTCCCCCTTCCTTGACCTCATGCACCCGCGCCTGTTGCTGTTGATTTCCCTGACCTCCACGTGGCTTCGACGGTGCAGCACTTCCTCTCTTCTCAGAGACCTCGGTCTCTGCTACTATGTGTGCCACCGCACGTCGCCATATCTCGGTGAAGGTGGCAGGGTGGCTCCTGATGAGCGATTCACTGAAAGGACCAGGGAGGACACCTCTCTTGAACGCATGCACCAGCATGTCCTCGTCCTTGTTGGGCAATCTCACCACCTGCGCCCCAAAGTGATTGAGGTAGTCCTTCAACGGCTCCCCCTGATACTGGCGCACGTCAAACAGGTCGTAGGACACTATTGGCGCAGGTCGGTTAATGATGTACTGCTCCGTGAACAGCTTCACGAACTGATGGAAGGAAGTGACGTGGCCCTCTGGCAGGCTCACGAACCACTCCATAGCCACTCCGCTCAGCGTGCTCATGAACATCTTGCAGTACACAGCATCTGAACCTCCAGTCAGCATCATCTGAGTGTGGAAAGCTGTCAGGTGTGCTTCTGGATCTTTCGCCCCCGTGAACGACGCTTTCAGTCCCACCAGATTGGGAGGCACCACCGTGTTCATGATTTCGGGGGAGAAAGGCATAGGGAATGCTCGCGGAGGCGACGGTGGCGTCGATGTTCTCTCTTCAGCTGCGCGCTCCTTCTGCTCCTGCAATTCCCTACGCAGCTCTTCATTCATACTGTTCAACTCTTCGTTTCTTCTTTGCGATGCAGTCAGCTCTGCACGCATCCTCTCTTGCTCAACTCTCGATTCCGCGACGCTATCTTGCAGTGCGCGCATCATCTCCACTACCTGCGCCATGGTAACAGCTCCTTCTTCAGCAGATGACGCAGGTGAGGTTTGCCTGGTTCTTCTACTCATCTCCTCTGCACTTCGACGTAACTTCAAGAAACCTCAACGAAATGATTAAGAAGCTCCAAGAAACCTCAAGAAACTTCAAGAACTGCGACGTGGATGGGAACCAGATTTACACGGGCCCCACGGTGGGCGCCAAATGTTCCGGCCGCTTGACTCGAACGTGGAGGACTGCCTCGTCACTCCTTCGTCTAGCCCTCTGTTCTGCAGGAACGCACCAAGAACCACCGCCGGAACTCCAAACGCTGCCTGCAAAACACACAGACGGCTCCTCTAGCGGCCGTTGTAGCTCCGACGCTCAAGTCAGGCAACAGGAACACCAAAACTATATCTGAATCTCTCTGTGAGACCCGTGTGTGACTGAAACTCTCAGTTGTGTGAGCTCTGAGAATCTGTAAAAAAACCTCCCCCTAATTTCGTTAAGAGTTTCGCTTATATACCTGAGTTTTTCTCTCTCCTGACGGTTATTCCTCCTGACACGTGGATAACATCTGGTCGTACACGTGTCATCATCTGAAGTGTCTGCAGCTGAAACGTTACTTCCACTGTGCCCCTGCGACTAAGTTATCCACACAGGGAGTAGCTTAGTACGCAGGCTACTCTGGGCATTGCAGCTCGCACTACACATGGTGGCAGATATGCCACTTATCCTCTGTACTTAGACCATACAACAAGTGCTTGCCAAGTCTTCTCAAACACACGGCGATGTGCTCTCTCGGCGACTTGCTGACCACCTGATCTCCTAACCTTAACACATGGCGATCATGTGCAATCTGGGCGATTATTCGTCCATACCGGCGATGACCGATTACTCATCCTCAGCCGATAGGCGATTACTCACCTCAAGGCGATAGGCGATTACTCATCCTCAAGCCGATAGGCGATTACTCAACATCACAGGCGACAGGCGATTACCATTCTGAGTGATCGCCTATCTGCTTCGCCTGCTATCCTCTACCACGTGTTACTCTGTGAATGGTCCACGTGGTCAACTACTGCTGATGTCATCGACTACCGATGACCGACCGGATCAAACATAAATCAGCTTTTAAACACCCACATAAAATCCATCACTTTCTCATTCATATCACACAACCATCAAGTGTCTATCAACAATTTTCAATATTCATCTTTCTCACGTCAGAATTCCCATTGACTCACAACACATAGACACTTGACTCTACTTCCGGAAGACTCGTACGTTGACTCAGACTCAGAGATCTGCACCTGTCATACTACACCACTGTGAATCCACACAGGGTCGTTGTGAATCCACACAGCCATGTGCATAAATAAATCTCAATATCATCACTCTCCCAGTATGACAGGGTTAATTCATAGAACAGGTCAAGTTAGTTATCTTTCAAACAACTTACCCATTCATATGAACCTCCTTCGACTCTCAACACCTGAATAACTTCATCTATGTGATTCCATTATCTCAGGAGAGTCAGGATATCTCCTTCTAGACAAGTCCCTAGTCAATGCACCTTACACACGATCTTACACGGTATTTTCTTTCCTGAAAATACTATGCCTTGATCCCACATTCACAACATTCAATGCATCATACAACACGTAAATGGACGGTTCCAAATCACAGCAACAATCAAAACCAAGTTCAGAATTTTGAAAATCATATGCATTTCACAGCATCTACTATATTTAAAATTTCACGTTTCAAGCTCAAACAAATTCCGATCCACACATAAAAACAGAGCATCGTGCAAGAATGTTTGAAACCGGCGACCACGTCACCCCAACTTCAGAATCTTCTAGCCTACGGTTGTTATTGAAAATAAAGCTAGCTTCCCTTACCTGGACTTGCGTAGAATCTCACTACGAGCTCTAACCCACCGAACTTAAGGATACCTGAACTCTGTTTTAGCGTCCTGATTGGAAAACTTGCAGAGAACTTCCCCGGAGGACAATGGCAGTCGCCGGTCGTAGCACTGGTACGTGAGGATGGCCGCGTCTTAGAGTAGAGGAGAAAGGAGAAAGGGAAACGAAATGAACTTCATTCCCTCAGAGATTATAATCGAGCAGCCCTGTAGACTTCGTTGCCGTCAACCACTCTCTGGGCAACTTTGTGTGTACGTTTCCTCGAACAGGATGGCCACGTGCGCACACCAACCCTGGGTTACCTGCCCTACCAAAACTCTGGCGTCCACTGTTCTGAAGCACTCTTAATGTCTACGTGTCGCACATGAAGAACGCTCATGCTGGGAGCCTGGGTCCCAGCTTATCTGCGTGTAACAAGACACCCCGATGACCAGGCACCGATGACTGGCCTCTCGATGACTATCAACCGATGTCTCACCCTGGCAGACAACCGATGTCTCATTCAGGAAGATGACCGATGTCTCACCCTGGCAGACAACCGATGTCTCACCCTGGAAGACGACCGATGCGTCCCTCATCCTGGCGATGACCGTGTGTCTCTCGTCCTGGCGATCTCTCATCCTGGCTATCTCTAATTGCCCTTGTGTGTGGCGAGGACACATCGCCTCGCTCTGGTGACCGATGCCACATCGTCACACCCTGCTGAGGGCTCGTCCTTCCACTACTCTAAGTCTGTGGTATCACTCCCACATGACTCGGTGACGTCGGTAGCTTCTCCTGCCCGAGGACAGGTCGGTACCAACTCCTCGCGCGCCAATGCATGCAACACCAAGGACAATCTCTTATGCCCCAGCATAGAGTTTCGCATGCATAGCGTATCTAAGGTTCAAATCACACCTTGGTGCATGTGATTTCCTGGAACCCACTATGACCCAACCGACCGAACTCTACCATGCCGCCCTCAGACCTTGGACGACGTCCGAGGTCTGACCACTATGAAACTTCTATTACAAGCTCTTTTCATTTCAAATAATAACATCTTCAGAAATTATTTAAATATAAAACTTTTATTCCAATTAAATTTTTTCTAGGTCCTTACAACTACCAACCACCCCCTAGAAGAAATAGGCAAAGGGAGCAAGAGGGCCCAAGGGAGGTTAGAGTAGACCTACCTTATTTCCATGGTAAGGAGAGTGTAGAAACCTACCTAGATTGGGAGATGAAAGTAGAGCAACTCTTTGCTTGCCATAGGGTGAGTGAAGAACACAAGGTACCTCTAGCCACCCTTAGCTTCCAAGGGAACGCCATGTATTGGTGGACCTCTCTCGAAAGAGAAAGACGTCTTCATAGGGAACCTCCAATTGAATATTGGAACGACCTTAGGGGAGCCCTAAGACATCGCCACATACCCTCATACTACCATAGGGAGTTGATGGACAAGCTCCAAAGACTCAGGCAAAACAATATGAGTGTTGAGGAGTATAGACAAAAAATGGAGCTCTACATGAAGAGAGCCTCCATTAGAGAAGAGGATCATATCACCATGGCTAGGTTCCTTAGTGGCCTCTCACTTGAGATAAGGGATAAAGTAGAACTCCTTCCATACCAAGACTTGAATGACTTGGTCCAACTTTGCATTAAAGTTGAGCAATAAAATTTGCGCAAAACTTCAAGTCTAAGGGTTGGATCCTACTCTAACTCCTATCCCAAGAGAGAATATAGAAGGGAGGGTAGTACATCAAAAGAAAAACCTAGGGAAACTACCAAACCCTTAGCCAAAGATGCCTCCACTCCACTCATCCGAGCTAGGGACGTTAAGTGCTTTAAGTGCCATGGAAGAAGGGATGTGCAAGCACAATGCCCAAACCAAAGGACTTTGTTTTTGAAAGGTGTAGATGAGTACACTAGTGGCGAGGATGAGCCAAGTGAAAGAGAGGAAGGGGGAGAGGATGAGAGGGTAGATCCATTAGAGGGAGAATTGCTAATGATTAGGAGAACCCTCAACAGTCATCCTAGTGCATCCATGGAGACACAAAGAGAGAACATCTTTCACACAAGATGTAAAGTTTTAGAAAATATATGTTCTCTCATTGTGGATAGTGGATCAAGCTGCAATTGTTGTAGCTCTAGAATGATTGAAAAGCTCAATCTACAAGTAGTTCCTCATCCTAAGCCATACAAGTTGCAATGGATAAATGAGAATGGGGAACTAAGTTGTACCGACTAGTCCTCGGACACCGAGAACAGATAGTAAAGGGTGAACCACGTCAGCTGGGACCCACAGCATGGGCCAAAGCCACGTAAAATGGACCCCGCAGGCAATTTGGATTAGCGGGTGATTAGTCATCAGCGTGTCCCCACAGAGAAGGGTGATTAGTCATCAGTGTGTCCCCACAAAGATGGGTGATTACCAGAAGGGACTGATGTGTCCTCGTCACTCCGCAGGTTGATCAGTCCTCGGCAACAGAGTGTGGCGAGGTGACATCGGTCTTGGGTGATTTGAACAACACAACCAGAACAGCTAAGAGTGGTTCCCAAAGTGGGCCAATGACCAGTTAAATACCCAGAGGTAGGGACAGGCTTGAATCACGAAGAGCTTATGCGTGTGGCAGGGAAAGCACAGTTAGGTGCAGAGTCCTGAGGGGTCGAGTACTCATCAGAACTAGGGTTTCCCAGTAAAGGCTACATGCATGGTACGTGAACAGTAAGAGCACTCCCTGAACAGGGGGCCCCAGAGACTAGGTGCACGAGGAGGCATCCAGGTGGTCACCCTGTAGTGTTTGCACTCCAGAAAAGGAAACCTTATGTGCTAGATTACCCTAAGACTGGGTGATAGCGGCGTAGGGGTATTCCAGTAAACCCTAAATATGGCTAGCAGTGCAGTAAACCCTAATGAGGGCTAGCGGCATAGTAAACCCTAGACTATATAAAGGGAAGTAAAATACTTCACAAAGGTACGCAGTTTCTAGACCTAAACATAGAGAGACTCAATACACTTGGTGTTTTTTGCCCTATAATGACTTGAGCGTCGGAGTGCAAACGGCCTCTAGGGCGCCCCTTACTCTTTTGCAGGTGCAGATTGCTTCGAAAAAACCAAGCATTTATCAAGGTGAGGAAGGAGGCGTGTGAGTATCGTAGACCTGAACCGGCAGGAGAGTCAACCGGCGAGAACATAAGTGTAGATAAGCAAGTGGAAATCAAGTTTTCCATAGGGAACTACAAAGACAAGGTTTTATGTGATGTAGTGCCTATGGAAGCTTGCCATATACTCTTAGGAAGACCATGGCAATTTGATAAAAAAACCTTGCATGATGGTCTTACTAATGAGATTTCCTTCACCCATAAGCATAAAAAGTTTGTACTTAGTCCTTTACCACATTCCCAAGTGGTGAAAGACCAAATACAAATGAAAGAAAAGAGGGATGAGGAAAAGAAAAAGAAAAGAGAGCTTGAAAAGAAAAAAGTCCTTAGGGATAGGAAGGAGGGAGAGTAGAGTGTTCCTTCTCCCAAGGTTGCTCAACAAGAGAAGCCTTTTGAAAACATCTTGGAAAATTTGCTTCTTGTTGAACAACCAAGCCTTGTCTTTTGTAAAGGAACACTTGTATGCACTGCCACAAGTAGTGAACTTATGAGTCTACCTCCTAAAGTAGAAAAACTTTTAAGTGAATTTGATGATGTATTCTCTAATGAGGGACCCAATGGACTCCCTCCCATTAGAGGTATAGAATACCAAATTGACTTGATTCCGGGGGCAAGCCTACCAAATAGGCCTGCCTATAGAACTAACCCCGAGGAGACCAAGGAGATAGAGTCACAAGTTCAAGACTTGTTGGAGAAGGGTTGGGTTCAAAAGAGCCTAAGCCCTTGTGCTGTACCTGTCTTGTTGGTGCCCAAAAAAGATGGACCCTTTCAAGTCCTCAAGAGTCAACAACAATGCATACAAGTTGGGCCTACCTCTTGAATATGGAGTGCATGACACATTTAATGTAATTGACCTATATCCATTTGTAGGTACCAATGACGACTTGGATTTGAGGACAAATCCTTTCCAAGGGGGAGGGGATGATGGAGAGAGGCCAAGCTCACCCCACCATGAAAGCCAAGGGCCAAGACTAGACTGTCTAGAACCACATGGAGAGCGTCTAGCACAAGACAAGGGGGAGCTACATGAGGAGCGTCTAGGAGGGAGCCTAGACCGTCTAGGACCTCTCACAAGGTCCATGGCCAAGCACATTCACGCCCAAATGAGTCAAGCCACGGATGGGAGGGAGAAGACCTTGTACATGCTACTTGGAGGCCCATTAGGGGTAGCTTAGTAGATTAGTGTAGTGTAGTGATCCAGCCGCTTGACTCGAACGTGGAGGATTGCCTCGTCACTCCTTCGTCTAGCCCTCTGTTCTGCAGGAACGCTCCAAGAACCACCACCGGAACTCCAAACGCTGCCTGCAAAACACACAGACGGCACCTCTGGCGGTCGTTGTAGCTCCGACGCTCAAGTCAGGCAACAGGAACACCAAAACTATATCTGAATCTCTCTGTGAGACTCGTGTGTAACTGTAAACTCTCAAATGTGTAAGCTGTGAGAATCTATAAAAAACCTCCCCTCAATTTCGTTAAGAGTTTGTATATATACCTGAGTCTTTGATGGAGATCAAGTAGAAGAGGATTTCACTAATGGAGGAAGAGGTCATCCACCCAAGCATTTAAAATTCTTTTTACTAGTCTTCTTAAAAAGTAGAACATTTTGGGTTCTCTTGAAAATTCAAAAGATAGTAGTATAAATAAATATTTGTAAATAATCTTGTATAAATTTGTAAATAATATAGAAATATCCTTCGGAGTATGCCAAAGAGGAAAACCAAAAGAAACCTCTAAATGTAAGGCATTTTAGGCACTTTCTTTAGGGAAAAGTGGAAAAAGTGACTTTTCTACTCCTTTCTCTCTTAGGCACTAGAAGGAGCTAGAAGAGTGACTCTTCCCACTCCTTCCCCTTTGTAACATGACCAGCCCTCTCCATTATAAATAGGGGTGCTTGGTACTTTGAATAAAAAAAAGTTGAAAGTTAGAAGAAAAGAAACTATCTTGAAATTGAGAGAGAGTGAGTTTGTGAGACTTGTCTCTTCTTCTCCTTCATGTCTTATCTTGTGAGCTTTGGAGACTCTCAAGTGGCGGCACCACCCACTCATCTTGGAAGAACCACCCTCCAAGTGGCGTGAATCACATCTCCAAAAGGCTACAACCACATAAGTCATTTCCATTCATCTTCTAAAAATACCCATTTGTGTTTTCTTGTAGTTTTTCCATTTTTAATCGGTTCAATCTTTTCCATGAGTTGTTTCCTTTCATTTGCTGCCATTGTTCTGCACTTTGTTTGGTTTATTTCCTTGTTTTCTTGCTGTTTAATTTCGTCCAAACCATGGGTTTCCATATACATGTGTTGTTCTTGTTTTCCATCCATGGGTTTTTTGTTCTTTGATGAGTTTCTTGTGATTTTCTAATTCCTATTGAATTTCAATCAGTATTTTCACTTCTTCTTGGTGTTCTTATGATGTTCTTGTGTTTCCTTTGAAGTTTGGTACTGTTCTTGAATTACCCATTCATATTCCATTGTTATCTTACACTACAAGTTACCTATTCATGTGTTTTTAGTATGAACCTTTGTTTTCTTGAGTAGAAACTCTATTAATTGCTCTTTAGAATTTTGATCCTAATTCTTGAAAGTGTCATGAATACAATGAAATCTATATCAACTCAACCCAAACCAAGAAAGGTTCATAAGAGACTCACATCATGTGGTATCTAGAGCCATGGTGTTGATTTGTTGATTGTGAGTTGAATAGACACTTTCTTTTTGGGCAATTTTTTTTCCAGCACCTATAATTTCGTGTTTCTTGTTTTTCCAGCACCTTATATTCATACTTTTGTTTGGTTTGAATATGTTTTAGTTGTGCCTTTTCATTGATCATACTTTTTGCTTTGAGTTTTATGTTCATAGTGTTCTAGGTGTCCAAATCTTGTCTCTACTTGCTTGCTTTTGATTTTGAAAGTTTGTGTTTCTCTTGAATTTGTTTTAGTACTTGTGATTGGAGGTTCCAAACATTTGATTTCAAGTGTTCAGTTGTCTTGAATCCTTCATAAAATTTTTGTGCAATTTGATTGATGTTTCAACTTCCATATGATGCATATTATGGTTCTTTCACTACATAAGTTCCATTTGGTATAAAAAAACAAAGAAAAAAAAAAACAGAACTGAAACAGAACAAAACAGAACCAATTCTGTTTTTAAATCCTTCAAAACAGTTTGGTATTTGCATCTATTCATTCTTTTGCACATTAATTTTCATACCAAAGTTGGATTCATAGTGATTGGCAAATTGTTGTCTACTTTGTGGAACTTTTGATCCTTGTATTTTGACAAGTTTATGAGTTGTACTTTCTTTCTTGATTATAAAGTTTAGTGAGTATTCTTTGAGTCTTATTGTGTACCTTTTATTGCTTGTCTTTCATTCCTTAAGTTTTGTCATATATCTTGTATTCTTTTTGCACTACCCTTTCTTGTTTTGTACCTTTTCTTGCTTGTCTTTTATTGTTCTTTAAGTTTTGTGGTGGTTATTTTTGGAGGAGTGGTTGAGTGCTTTGGCATCTTTCATTTGAGGTTACTCCATTCCACAAGAGAAGCTTGATTGAGGGAAGTATAATTTCTTGGAGTGATTTTGAGTTCCTTAATTTTTTTACCAAAACCGCACCACTTATTTCTTTGTTTTCTAACCTTGTTTTCTTTAATTGTTTGCTATTTGTGTTTGCTGTACTGTTTTGAAAATGGCTCAATATTCAAGTGGAGAATCTTCCAAACCACACTCTCCACAAAAAGCTTTCATTCTTGGTGAATTAAAAGAAGCCAAAAGGTCACTTGCACAAAAAGATGAAGCTATAAGACAATTGGAAGAAAGATTGCAAAGGCTTGAAGTGACTAATGAAAGGTCCAGCCATACACACCATAGAAGACACCATTCTTCAAGGCATTCATCAAGAACTTCTTCCAACTATCATGGACATGAAGATGAAACCGAATGGAGGAGGCATCATCATTATGAAGAAAGGCGCCAACATGTGGCAAAGCCTTATATGCCTTTTGTAAAATTACCTAGCTTTAGTGGTGAAGGTGATCCAAATGTATATTTGGGGTGGGAAGCAAAGGTTGAACAAATCTTTCATGTACATGAGGTCCAAGAAGACCAAAGGGTAAAACTAGCTACTTTAGAATTTCTAGACTATGCCATGCAATGGTGGCATAAAACTCTTATGGACATTGGGCTAAACAAGAGACCTCCCGTGGTTTCTTGGAACAATTTGAAAGAGTGTATGCGCGCTAGATTTGTTCCACCACACTTTAGGAAAGACCTATTGTTGAAGCTCCAAAGGCTTCACCAAGGCACGCTAAGTGTGGATGCTTATTATAAAGAACTTGAAACGCTTTTAACTCATATTAACATGCATGAAAGTGAAGAATCTAAGATGGCTCGTTTTGTAAGTGGATTAAGACAAGATATTCAAAATGTTGTAGAACTTTATGAGTACACTTCTTTGGAAAAATTGGTTCACCTAGCCATTAAGGTTGAATCACAAATTTTGAAGAAAAATTCTTTTAAGAAAACTCATAATGATGGTTTCTATAACTCACCTTGGAAGGGTAAAACTCACATTTCAAAACTTGATACTCCTTCCAAATCTTTTAAAGAATCCACTCAACAAAAGGACTCTCATAATTCTTCTATTTCTAAATCACCAACCAAAACCTCAAGTAAGAAATGTTTTAAGTGTTTAGGTTATGGTCATATAGCCGCAAATTGTCCAACAAAACGAACCATGATGGTAAAAGGGGGTATAGTTGTAAGTGAACATAGTGATAATTCTTCTAAATCTAACTCCCCTTCCCATAGCCCAAGTGATAATGAATGTAAAATACCATGTGAAGGTGACTTATTGGTGATAAGGCGCATGATGGGCACAATTCAAAAACCTTTGGATGATACCCAAAGAGAAAATATTTTCCATACCCGGTGCCTTATCAACAAAAAGTTATGTTCCATGATAATTGATGGGGGTAGTTGTACAAATGTGGCTAGTACAAGAGTGGTGGAGAAGCTTGTGTTACCCACTATCTCTCATCCCAAGCCCTATAAGCTCCAATGGCTTACTAAAAATGGAGAAATCATGGTTAATAAACAAGTCCTCATAAATTTTGAAATAGGAAAGTATAAAGATGAGGTTTTATGTGATGTTGTGCCTATGGAAGCAACCCATATTCTTTTAGGGAGGCCTTGGCAATTTGATAGACATGTTTTACATGATGGCCTCACCAATATAATGTCTTTTTCCTTCCAAGGGCGCAAGGTTACCTTAAAACCCCTCTCTCCACAAGAAGTTCATGAGGACCAATTAAAAATGAAAAATAAAAGAGAAAATGAAAAAGAAGAAAATGATAAAATGAGTCATAATACCTTATCAACTAAATCAATCTTTTTGACTCATGCTATGCCTCAATTTGAGCATCCAAGGTATTCTTCTTCTTTGTCTTTTTCATTACCAAAAGTTCCTACTTGCACTCCATATTGGTTGAAAAATGTTAGGGATGATTTTTCCATACCTATTAATGGTTTTTACCCTTTAAAGAGAATTTTTCCAAAGAAAATAATCATTCCCACACATTTTTTTCCAACATGGTCTGTCTATAGGACTTCTTTTTCCAACATCCCAATGATTCATAATGCTAAGTCAAGTTTGTCTTTATTATCATCCATTGCTTTATTTGATAGCAAACTGACTTTGTTATATGTAGGGATTCTGAATTCGTGGACGAATTCTCTCCAACCTGGGGAGCATGATGGAGATCAAGTAGAAGAGGATTTCACTAATGGAGGAAGAGGTCATCCACCCAAGCATTTAAAATTCTTTTTACTAGTCTTCTTAAAAAGTAGAACATTTTGGGTTCTCTTGAAAATTCAAAAGATAGTAGTATAAATAAATATTTGTAAATAATCTTGTATAAATTTGTAAATAATATAGAAATATCCTTCGGAGTATGCCAAAGAGGAAAACCAAAAGAAACCTCTAAATGTAAGGCATTTTAGGCACTTTCTTTAGGGAAAAGTGGAAAAAGTGACTTTTCTACTCCTTTCTCTCTTAGGCACTAGAAGGAGCTAGAAGAGTGACTCTTCCCACTCCTTCCCCTTTGTAACATGACCAGCCCTCTCCATTATAAATAGGGGTGCTTGGTACTTTGAATAAAAAAAAGTTGAAAGTTAGAAGAAAAGAAACTATCTTGAAATTGAGAGAGAGTGAGTTTGTGAGACTTGTCTCTTCTTCTCCTTCATGTCTTATCTTGTGAGCTTTGGAGACTCTCAAGTGGCGGCACCACCCACTCATCTTGGAAGAACCACCCTCCAAGTGGCGTGAATCACATCTCCAAAAGGCTACAACCACATAAGTCATTTCCATTCATCTTCTAAAAATACCCATTTGTGTTTTCTTGTAGTTTTTCCATTTTTAATCGGTTCAATCTTTTCCATGAGTTGTTTCCTTTCATTTGCTGCCATTGTTCTGCACTTTGTTTGGTTTATTTCCTTGTTTTCTTGCTGTTTTAATTTCGTCCAAACCATGGGTTTCCATATACATGTGTTGTTCTTGTTTTCCATCCATGGGTTTTTTGTTCTTTGATGAGTTTCTTGTGATTTTCTAATTCCTATTGAATTTCAATCAGTATTTTCACTTCTTCTTGGTGTTCTTATGATGTTCTTGTGTTTCCTTTGAAGTTTGGTACTGTTCTTGAATTACCCATTCATATTCCATTGTTATCTTACACTACAAGTTACCTATTCATGTGTTTTTAGTATGAACCTTTGTTTTCTTGAGTAGAAACTCTATTAATTGCTCTTTAGAATTTTGATCCTAATTCTTGAAAGTGTCATGAATACAATGAAATCTATATCAACTCAACCCAAACCAAGAAAGGTTCATAAGAGACTCACATCAGTCTTTCTCTCTCCTGACGGTTATTCCTCTTGACACGTGGATAACATCTGGTCGTACACGTGTCACCATCTGGAGTATCTGCAGCTGAAACGTTACTTCCACTGTGCCCCTGCGACTAAGTTATCCACATAGGGAGTAGCTTAGTACGCAGGCTACTCTGGGCGCAACCTTAACATGGCGAGCTGGTTAACCCTGGGCATTGCAGCTCACACTACACATGGTGGCAGATATGCCACTTATCCTCTGTACTTAGACCATACAACAAGTGCTTGCCAAGTCTTCTCAAACACCCGGCGATGTGCTCTTTCGGCGACTTGCTGACCACCTGATCTCCTAACCTTAACACACGGCGATCATGTGCAATCTAGGCGATTACTGATCCATACCGGCGATGAGCGATTACTCATCCTCAAGCCGATAGGCGATTACTCACCTCAAGGCGATAGGCGATTACTCATCCTCAAGGCGATAGGCGATTACTCATCTTCAAGGCGATAGGCGATTACTCAACATCACAGGCGATAGGCGATTACCATTCTGAGTGATCGCCTCCCTGATTCGCCTGCTATCCTCTACCACGTGTTACTCTGTGAATGGTCCACGTGGTCAACTGCTGCTGATGTCATCGACTACCGATGACCGACCGGGTAGTGTAGAAAGCAAAAGGGGTGTGCTATCAAAAAGGTTCCCTTAGCAATAGAAGGAGGGGTGTGCTAGCAAATAGGTGCCTTTAGCAAAAGAAGGAGGGGTGTACTATCAAATGTTGCATTTTTGACCTATCTTCTAGAATATTAGGATGATGGTGTGGTTTGACTAAAGTCAATACCCTAGGCAGCCCCACTTTTTGTATTTCCATCCCTACCCTTTAAGCTTGCTCACCAAGGCTCCTAAATCTATAAATAAGGAGGTCTACCTCATGTATTTTTAAGATTAATATGAGTAAAGTTATGATGCCAAATTTGTGCCAAGCTTTGCTTTATCCTAGTTTCTAGGAATTGATCTTCATTTCCTTCACCTTCCAAGGGTTGGCCGAACCTCCCTACTCCCATACACATCATGCACCTTCAAGATCACCATCACTCCTAGGAGGATCTTGCTCATTTCAACTATTGCTTCCGCACCATCTTCAACATCCAAGGAGAGCTCAACATGTCAAGGCCATCAAAAGGCGCCAGGGAGGTAAGGGGGCTCATCTGCCCTTCCCCAGGAACGCTCTCTCCTTGCTCTACGGTGACATATGGGGAGGAGGAAGTGCCCAAGGGGGCTCGAGGACCCTCTCCCTCTGAGCCGGACGAGGGAAGCACGACTTTGTCCTGCATGCGCCTACACTTGAACACCAGCCCGGAGCATGTTCCCTCGTTGTCGGAAGGAGCAACCTCGACAGCCGCAATCATGCCCTGTGGAGGGGCAGTTATTTCTGCGGCGACCGCGGCTGCCAGAGGTGCGGCGTCGAGAGCCACGTCGTCGGTAGAAGGAGGGGTTTCCTCCTAGACTGGTCGGGATAAGCTAAAGCCGCTCTTCTTTAGGGCATGCGCGACCAACTGTCTACTTCGATCGGCCCCAATTGTCATCTTTGCAACAAGCACGAAGACAGGTCATCATAAGAACGATAAGTGTAAGAAATATAACAGAAGAAGTCACACAAACAGAAGCAGTTAAGGGAAAGAGAATAATTGCAAAAAAGATAGGCTAAGGCCCTACCAATATGCCCCCGCAAGCTCTTGGGCAGGTACTCATATTGGATGAGTTTGGCAGTGTTGAACACTGCCTCGAGGCTAGACAGGAATTCACACACCTCCCTATCTTGCGGGTGCAAGTCCGTCAGGGCCCTGGGCTTGGCCAGGTTGGGCTTTTCCACCCAGTAGAGCAGAAACCCATCCAGGAGGGTAGGCTCAGTGGGGAGGCAGCGGATCTTCATAAATTTGCCCTTAAATCCCTTATAAGATTGCTGGAAGAGGGTTAGCAGTGCTCTCCCAACAACCCCGTTTAGGCTAACCTAAAGGTCCTTCCCAGGGCTCTTGGCCTCGAAGAAGTAAAGGAAGGAATCTACTGAGGGCAGGCGTCCAAAGTAGTTGTAGAGAATGGCGTAGGCGCGCACGAAGGTGCAGCCAATTTGGGTGAAGCTGGGCTGGAGCCACGTTCATCTCCGTTAGCAATGCCTTCTCGAAGACACTGAGGGGTAAGCGAAGGGAAACCCTTTTGAAAACGGTGGAGTAAATGAAACAGAAGGGGCCCTCCTGCCCCAAAGTCTCGTTGCAGCACATGGGCTCGCCTGTGTTGCAAGGGACCACCCCGACGTATTTGTCATCATCTTTCCCAAAGACGCGAGTGGCGTGGCTGGTTCTGCTTCGCACCTCAGCCTTCCTGTAGGTGACAATGGACTTGGAGGTGGTAAAATCAGAAGATTCCTTGAGGAGGCCTTTAGGGGCCTAGGGGTACAGAAGTTGGTAGTAGTCCAAGTGGAGCCCTAGAACTACTGGACGGGCAGAAGATTGGGAGGAGTCCGACTCAGACCCCAAATGGGAGGAGGAAGACTGGTCCATTTCAAAGACTAAAACACAAGGGCAAACAAAAAAGACAAGCTCAGAAAGGAGGAAAGGATAGCGCGTTCCAGGTAAACGCGGCGGAACAGTAAGGTAGGGCAAAGCAAAATGAAAACAAGAATCGAAAGTAATCCCAGGCAGTTATGGGTAAATAAAGAACATCGCAGTAGCAAAAGGAAGATAAAAGAGGCCGAAAGAACGTACCTTTGTTTGATGAAGGGATGAAAGATTGAAGTTTGAGAGGATTGGAAGGCGCTCAAAGAACAATTTGAAGAGAAGAGGCTTTGAAACAGCAGAATGAGAGGGAATGAAACAGTAGGGAGCGTAGGAGACAAGGGAGTAACGTATAAAGGAAAACATGAAGCGACGAGCCACTCTAGCCGTTGAGATTGCCACGTGTACGCTCCAGGAAAAATGCACGAAAATGTCACTTCTTGGTATGGTACGCGTCAAATCACTCAAGACTGTAATAAGAACGCGTGGGTCAGTGCTGCAGAGGTCGACTGGGCGAGCAGTAAGGCTCTTCCCTGAGACGAGACCAGCTCGAGCCTGAAGGGCTTGTGTAGTGGCCAGACCTCGAACGTCGGCACATGAGTGAGAGGTCGGCACAGGAGAGGTCAACATGGTGGGGCCCATAGAGGGGTCCACAGAATCACACGTGTGAGAATATAAACCAGATTGGCAGATACACCATGCATGCAGGGTTTAAGTGTGACATAAGACTTTGGCATAGAGGATTTGTCCCTAGAAACACGTAAGAAGGCACGTGAGTAATTAACTTAACGCTGAAGATTTGGCCATGCGGCGCTAGGGTTACAGTGTATGCCAAAGCACCCACGTCCAAGTTAAGCACTCCAGGAAAGGAAGGTTGCCACGAGAGTTGCACTCAAGGAATGGAAGGTTGCCATGAGACGTGCAAGAAGATTGTGTGATGGAATCCCAGAAAGGTAACCCTAAATTCATTGGGAGACAACACTTGGATGCAAGGATAGGCGCAGCAGGAACCCTAGAAAGGCTATATAAAGGGTAGTAAGGCATTCCCAAAGGTACGCAGCTTTTGAGACTAGAACTCTTTTGCTATACACTTGGTGTTTCTTGCCCTAGTTTTGACTTGAGCATTGGAGTGCGAACAGACGCTAGGGCGCACATCTTTCTTCCTTTGCAGGATCAACTGTTCCAGCCAAAGGGGAAGGCACGAGCGATCGTGGGAGTCAACTGACGGGAGAGTCAACCGGCGAGAACACAAGGCAAAAATTAAAAGAACATAAAGGAAACAACAACAAAAATAATGATCGAATAGAAGATATGGAAATGGATGATGGAAAAACAAAGTTGAAGGAAAATGAAGCTTATGGATGATGGAATGAGAGGATGAACACACCACTTGAATGGTGGATTCTCCAAGATAAGTGTAGAGGGCCGCTACTTGAGAGCTTTCAACTCACTCAAGATAAGACCTAAATGCTAGAGGACTCAAGCCTTATACACACCTCACATAATTTGTGCAAAGTAACTTTTCTATTCAAATTCAACATGAAAAATACACTAGGTAGGCCTCCTATTTATAGGTGAAAGAGCCATGGAGAACAAGCTAAAGGGGTAGGATGGGAAAAGGGAAAAAATGGGCAGCCTTAGGGTTTGACTAAGTTAAACCCGCATGCTAGGCTTGTCCTTCTAGAAACTAGGTCAAAATGCCTTCCAAAAGGGTCAGGAACAAGCTAAAATGATAACTACACCCCCTATTATGCTAAAGGCACCTTATTCTAGCCTATATTTGCTATTTGGACCCCCAAAGTGAACCCAAACTATTTACAACTTGTTTTATTCTTAAGAAGACCAACAGGAAGAACTTGAGATGCTCTGGTCTTTGTCCATTTCTCCCTCTGGTGAGGTCTTCACTTGAATGTTGAGATGACCTTTCATAGTGTGCATCCTTGGTCATCTTCTTGTTGTCTTGGTTTGTATCATGCCCCCCAGGTTTGAGAGAATTCGACCTTGAATTTAGAACTCCTGCCAATGACACTGTTAGTTTGATCACTGGATTTATATATGGGAGTGGTGAAGCAAACTTATGCTCTTTAAGCTTGGGGAGTTCACAGGGTTGGATTCTAGATACAGGCCATGTTTGGAAAGAATATTTTGGGATGACAAAATTTTTGGGTGGAAATCCTCTTAGAAGGTGGAAACCTTTAGTAGGTGTTTGAAAATCATCCTTAAAATTCTTTAACAAAGATGGCAAGTATGTAGAAACTTTTGGTAATGAAAACAAAAAGGAAGAAATATACCTTGGAGGTGCAGTTATGTTTGTGTGGGCTAACACGATGAGACCCGTTTTACTTTCCTCTGCTTTTTCATTTTCTCTTTTTGTTTTTATTTTTATTTGGGCTTTATTTGCCAACATGGTGCTTTTAGTTGGGCAGTTGGCAACGATGTGCCCAAAACCTAAACATTTAAAACATTTTATATTGGGGGTTTTGGTGGATGACTTAGGGGTAGAGGTAGAAAGGTTGTCTTGAGAAACTTTTTGGTGAGTAATGGTTTCTTTTGAAAAATAGAAAGGAGAAGTTTTTGTAGAAATTTTGTTTGCATCCTTCCATGAAGATTTGTAGAAGCCATCATTATTAGAATTTTTGAAAGTTGTTTTCTTTGAAATTTGTGATTCCACCTTGATGGCTTCGTGAACCAACTTCTTTAATGAAGAGTACTCATATATTTCTACAACATCTCAAATTTCTCTCCTCAAACCACTCACAAACCTAGTTATCTTTGACTCTTCAAAATATTCCATTACCATCCTAGGTCCTTGATGAAGCCGTTGGAGCTTCAACAAGAGTTTCTTCCTATGAGGAGGAACAAACCGCGCGCGTATACATGCTTTCAAATCATACCAAGAGACCATTGATGGCCTCTTGTTTAACCCAATGTTCATTACAGTTTGTTGCCACCATTGGATGGCATAGTCTAAAAAAACTAGGGAAGCTAACCTAACCTTTTGGTCCTCGATGACCTTATACACATTAAAGAGATGTTCAACTTTAGCTTCCCATTCTAAATACAAAGTAGGGTCATTGGACCCACTAAAACTAGGTAACTTCACAAGATCAAAAGGATGTTGTGGTTGTGGTTGGTGTTGATGGTGCCATTTGTCAAAATTGTGCACTTGCCAATCATGTTCTTGACTCCCATACTGCATGGAATGTCTAGATGCCCTTGGCGGCTCCTATCTCCTCTCTTGAGTTTGCCTCTCTTGAGCTTCTTCTAGTCTTTGCAATCTTTTCGCTAGTTGGCTTATTTCCTCATCTTTGTGGACCATTCGCTTCTTGGACTCCACAAGTTCTTCCAAAATGATTGAAACCGTCCAGCCACACATAACCACATAATAAGGAGGAAGAAGACCTAGAGGTTGTTTATGGATTTATTTGCCAATATGGGTCTAATAGGGCTTTTGCTTATTTTTGTAGGCCCAATCAAGAGGAGAACTCTAGGGTGAAGGAATGTACAATCATATCCAAGAAGACCTCCAAGTCATCAAAACATAAACTAAAGCTTTGGTCAGAAGAACACAAGAAGATCGAGTTTCTGCTGACTAGTCAACATTATTTTTTGGGCCAAGCTTTAGCTTAAATAAATTGTATAAAGTTGTTTAGGATTTCATGGGCCATGTATTGGACCTAGTAGCATAAAATAATTGGACCAAATATTTGGGCCAAGTAGCATAGGTTTTTGGGCTTGTATTTGGGCCAATAGTAAAATATGACTAGTTAGGGTTAAAAGTGACTAGTTAGGGTAACAATTGGGCTTCTTTGAGCCCAATGTAACCCTAAAACGTCTAGGGTGTTTTGGAGGACGAAAATCACCTTGGCATGGAGCACATGGACGTCCACATGGCAGCCTAGGAGTGGAGAGGATTTAGCATGGAAGGTGTGAGCTAAACATGGAAAGCATGACTCCACATGGCACCTTCTCATTGGAGAGTTTTAGTTTGAATTTTCAAATTTTGGCTCCAAAATGTTCAGCCCTTTATCCTATAAATTGAGGTGCTTGGCTCATGTAAAAAGAAGATTAATGAAGAGTGAATTGCTGCCAAAATTGTGCCAATTTCACTCATTGCCTCCAACCTCTCTAGGAACACTTTAGTCTTCATTCTTCACCTATTCCAAGTGAGATGGCTTCACCACTCACTCTCCACACCTAGCATGCACCTTCAAGGAGTCCAAACCTCTACGTGAGGTCCTTGTTCATTCTCCTCCATTGAAGCTTCCGCCAATTCCTCCAAGGAAAAGCTAACCGGATGAAGGCACAACTACATCAAGTGGTATCATGGGCCTAGGTTCTTCAAGAGCTAAGTGTGCCTTCTTCTTTTCATTTTTGTTTCTGTTTTCATCTTAAATCCATGTTTTTCCTACTGTTTCCACATTGTCTTGCTATTTTTGCATTTTAATTTTGATTTGAATGCTGTTTGGATGAATCCAATTGGTAGAATTATGCTTAATTGTTCTTGAGCATTTCTTATGCAATATCATTTAGGATTCTTGTGTGTTTTGGTCTGCTGTTTTCATTTTACTAAGATTTGAGTCATTTCGATTTTATGAATCTATACTGGTTTTGTCATAGTCATGTGAATGTGAAATTGTCATTACTTCCAAGTAGTACCTATTTTTGATGCTTTGGTTTCTTGATTTAATTTTTGAGTCCAGATCTGATCTGTGTGGAATTGATCCTTCGGTGCATTTTTCTTTTTAGTTTTAAGTTCATAATTGTGTGATAGATCCACACAATTTCATATACATCAATTTCCTTTATGTTCTCAAAGTTTCTTATTACTGTTTTTAATTCCAGATTAGGATTTCTAAAATTGTGTTGGCTGTTTTTCATTGTGAAATTTGATTCCGGTGGAGAAAAATTCTGGAAATCTGGATTTGAGAATTTTGATGTCTTAGGAAAAAAAGAAAAAAATATTAAATCAAAATTCTAAGTGAAAAAAAAATGATAAATCAAAGAAAATCAATGTTCAAAACTGGCGCGAAAAAAAAATGGTAATCTGGCACCAGATTTGAAAATTTTATTGTAATTTATTGGTGCATGTGTTTGGTGTGATTCCAGCGCCAAAATTTGTTTAACATCTTGAAGTATCAGTGTTTAAAAATTCAAATTCAAATTTGAAAAATACAGTTCAGCATAAATTGTTTAAGTCACGCTTTTTGACACTTCAACTCCTGTAGTTCAGTTCTTGTTTTTGTAATCCAATTCTAGTACCTTTCCTTAGGTTCATTTTGAGTGCTAGCTTTGTTGATTGCCTTATTTTGCTTGATTGTCATTTTCCTTCAACTTTCCTTCCAGTTTTGTCATATTTTAAAATCTCTTTGTTTTATGTGATTCCAGTTTTGTCCAAATTCAAATTGAGCTTTTGTTTCTTTAATTTTTGTTGACCTCTTATGTGGTGGAAGTTTTCAAAAAATGCTTGTTAAGTTTGGAGCTAACCTTTGTTGTGAGTGGTATTATCACTTAGTAGGTGCTGAATTCATTACTTCAAGTGACTATCCTAAAAGAGGTATAGCAAGAGTGCAGCAACAAGGTTATACACAAATATACACAAAGAGGGGGAGTGCAAATGGAAAAGGTGCAAAACAAAAGAAGGAGTGCCAAAAGGAAAAAGTGCATAGATTAGGATTTACAATTTTTGTTAATCCAATTTCCATTGTATTTTCTTGAGTTGTAATTTGTTTAAACCATAAATCATTAGAGGATTAATCACGTCATTAGTCAATGAGTGTGTCTTGAAGGTTCACAAGTGCCAACAAGCCTCATCATTAGGAATTCGACTAGTTTAAAGCTTTCTAGTTAGAAATTAATTCATTTGTGTTTAATTGCTTTAGCCTATTTGTTTTCTTTTATAAAATTGTGTTTTCATTCTTGATTGTGCTCTAAGTGAATTACTTAGAGAAAGGTTTGTGAAAGTCTTGGAGGATAGAATCTGGCTAGGAAAGGCTTGGTACTTAAGTGATCCAAGTGATCCACCTCCCTTTCCTGGGAATCTACCTACATTAGTCCACCTATCTTTCTTGTGGTAAATTGCTTTTGTTCCTGCTGGTTGATTCTTTCGTCAGTTGACTTCTGCGATCGCTTGCACCTTCTCTTTCTCTCCCTTGATTAGAACAGCTGAACCTACAAATAAAGAAAGATGGGCGCCCTAGCGGCTGTTTGCACTCCGAAGCTCAAGTCAAGATTAAGGCAAGAAACACCAATGTATAGCAAAGAGTTCTAGTCTCAAATGTTACGTACCTTTGGGAATGCTTTGCTACCTATTTTATAGCCCTTCTAGGGTTCCTGCCACGCCTATCCTTGTGTCCCTGCGCTGCCTCTTAGCGAATCTAGGGTTACCTTTGTGGTACTCCATCATATAATCTCCATGCGTGTCCTGCGGAAGCCTTCCATTCTTGGAGTGCAACTCTCGTGGCAACCTTCCTTTTCTGGAGTGATTAACTTAAGCATGGGTGCTAGGACATACACTGTAACCCTAGCGCCGCACGGCCAAATCTTCTGTCTTAAATTAATACGCACATGCCTTTTATGTTGTTTCTTTCACATAAGGACAGATCCTTTATGCCAAAGTCTTATGTCACATAGAAATCCTGCCTGCGTGACACATCCTCGAACCTGATTTATATTCTTACATGTGTGATTCTGTGGGCCCCTCTATGGGTCCCATCATACCGACCTCTCGCTCAGTGGTCGACGTCCGAGGTCTGGCCACTACACAAGCCCCCCAGGCTCGAGCTGGGACTTGTTCCAGCGAAGAGCCTTACAACTCGCCCGGTCGACCTCTGCATCATGGGCCCACACGTCCTTGTTACTCCTGAGTGATTTGACGCGGGCCGTACCGAGAAGTGACACCTCTGCACATTTTCCCTAGAGCGTACACGTGGCAATCTTTAGCGGTTAGGATGGCTTGATGCTTCATGTTCTCTTTATACGTTACTTCCTTGCTTTCTACGCTCCCTACTGTTTCATTCCCTCTCATTTTCTCATTTCAAAGTCGGGGTCTGAATCGGACTCCCCCCAATCTCCTACCCGTCAAGTAGTTCTAGGGCTTCACTCAGACTACTATCAACTCCTGTATCCCTGGGCCCCTGAAGGGCTTCTCAAGGAATCCTCTGACTTCACCTCCTCCGAGTCCATCATCACCTATAGGAAGGTTGAGGTGCGAAGCAAGAGCAGCCACGCTAATCGCGCCTTCGGGAAAGACCACGATAAACACGTTGGGGTAGTCCCTTGCACCGCGGGCGAACCTGTGTGTTGCGACGTGTAACATCCCGCCAATTACTTTGAAAATAAATATAAAACGAAAATAAAGGTGACAAATAGATTGAAGTGAGCAAATTCTTTATATAAAATAAATAAGTTTCTCCTCGCAGGGAGTTTAATACAAACGATCACTTCTCCATTAAAAACGTAAACGAAATACAATACAAAAGACAGATAGGCGATCTCCTGGCAAAAAGGGCGATCTCCTATAAGAAGGGCGATCTCCTATAAGAAGGGCGATCTCCTTTCCCAAAGGCGATCTCCTATTATAAAGCAGCAAGAGGGGCGATCACCCAACAGAAAAGAAAACAGGCGATCTCCTTCCAGCGACAATTTTCTAAAGAGCTCTACTTCCTGCAACATCATCTGCTCCCGTGTAAATTATACACGATCATTACAGGTTTAAGAAAAGGCCACAACACAAACGAAAACACAGGGTAAGCTAGACATTTAAAAAGAGTTAGATAGGAAACTTAAAAATCATAAAGATGAAACAAATCAAAATCACCCACGTAACAACTATCAGTTCCTCGTTCCCTTCATATGACCACCAAGAAATCATACAGTTCACAATATTTTCCAGAGTCATTCATTTTCACATAAAGCATCAAGTGTCTAACAAATTTCAATGTTCCTCATTCACACGTCAGACTTCTACTGACTCATCACACAAGACACTTGACACTACTTCCGGATTTACTCGTGCGTTGACTCAGGCCCAGAGATTTGCACCTGTCATACCATACCCCTGTGAAATCCACACAGGGTCGCTGTGAATCCACACAGCTATGCGCATAAAATAATCTCAATACCATCACCATCCAAGCATGACAGGGTTAATCCACACAACAGGTTGAGCTCGTTCCCTTTTGAACAACTCACCCATACGTATGAACCTCCTTCGACTCTCCACAACTGAATAACTTCATCTACGTGATTCCATTATATCAGCAGAGTCAGGATATCTCCTTCTAGGCAAGCCCCAGGTCAATACACATTACATACGATCTTACACGGTATTTTCTTTCCTGAAAATACTATGCTTTGATCTCACATTCACAGCATTCAAGACATTCATTCCACTCAAATAAATGATTCAATCACAGCAACAATCATTTCAAAGGTTCAGATTTTCGAATATCACATTTAAGCCTCAAACAGTTTCAACGCAACACCAAAACAGGGAGTTCGCAAACAACGCCAAAACCGGCGACCTGGTTCAAAACAGGGTATTTTCGAAGACTGCATTTAAAACCGGCGACCACGTCGCCCAACCCATAGCACAGAGCATTTTACAAGGATGAAAACGAAAACCGGCGACCACGTCGCTCTCACTTCAGAAACAGCTAAACTATGCCTTGTATTGAAAATAAAGTCTAGCTTCCCTTACCTGGACTTGCGCAAACACCTAGAGTTCCGAAACCCAACAGAGCTTGAAGAACGCCTTGGCTCTGTTTTTGCGTCTGGTTGAAGGACTTGCAGAGAACTGCCCAGGTGCTCTAATGGTGGCTGTCGCTCGTCATACTCTCGTGTGAAGGTGCTAGAATCGCAGCGCGAAGGAGGCAACTGGAGGAGAAGGGAGGTAACTCACTCTTTCTCTCTTTGAAGGCTGCAACGTTTCTTTCTCTCAGCAGTGGGTTTTCTGCATCTTAAACCAACTTATCCACCAAAAGCAGCTGCCACCACCCACTCTGCAGAGAAGTCTGAGAACCACTGCCCTGAACAGTACGACCACTGTTGTCTCTGGTGCATGCCAACCACTGCTCTGAACAGTACTGCCACTGTTGTCGCTTGTGCATGCCAGCCACTGCTCTGAACAGTACGACCGCGAGTGTCCCCTGCGCATGCCAACATTCTGATGTCACTATTCTGACCCACCCTTTTTGTCTACGTGGCGTGCGTGCACTACGCTTCCTGCTGGGAGTCTGGGTCTTACCCCCTCTGTGTGCAACTCGACATCGCGCGATAACCTTTCGTCGATGACCCCTCGCGCGAAAACAATCCACCGAATGACATCTCGCGCGAAGACTATCCACCGATGACCTCTCGCGCGAAGGCTATCCACCGATGACCTCTCGCGCGAAGACTATCCACCGATGACCTCTCGCGCGAAGACAATCCACCGATGACCTCTCGCGCGAAGACTATCCACCGATGACATCTTCTGCTGGACGACCGATGTCTCCCCCTGGAAGATGCCCGCATGCATCGCGCCCTGGCGACGTCTGCATGCCTCGCGCCCTGGCAAAGCCCGCATGCCTCTCGCGCCTTGGCCACGTCCACGTGCCTCGCGCTTTGGCAATGCCCGCATGCCTCGCGCCCGCGCGATGCCCGCATGCCTCGCGCCCGCGCGATGCCCGCATGCCTCTCGCGCCCGCGCGATGCCTGCATGCCTCTCGCGCCCGCCCGATGCCTGCATGCCTCTCGCGCCCGCGCGATGCCTGCATGCCTCTCGCGCCCGCGCGATGCCTGCATGCCTCGCGCCTTGGCGACGTCCACCTGGCGCTCATGTGTAGCAGGCGACCGGCGATCTCATAGCCTTCTAAACTTAACTTTTCCTCCCTTTTTATTTTAAATAAAACATACATAGAATTCTTTTAAAATATAACCCTTTTTATTCCAATACAATTTTCTGGGTCCTTACAATCTCCCCAACAAGAAAAATTTTCGTCCCCGAAAATTGAATTATAAGGAAAGAAGGTATGGATGGGCTTCTCTCGTGGTTTCTTTTATTTCCCATGTTAGATCATCCGATCTGCACGTTGTCCACTTTTAATACGTGACTAGGGTCTGCAAGGTACTTCCTTGGCTGTAATACGTGAAATACATTATGCAGGTTTGCTAAATGGGGAGGTGGGGCGATCTCAAGCCACTGGACCGATCCTCCTCAGGAGCTGATATGGCTCAACAAACTTAGGGGACAGCTTCTTTGATCTGATAGCTCGTCCTACACCCTTGGCTGGTGTCACCCTCATAAAGACATGGTCCCCAGCAGCAAACTCCAAAGGTCTTCTCCTCTGATCTGCATAGGACACCTGTTGACTTTGAGAAGCTTTCATTCTGCCTTGCATCAGTTTCACCTTCTCGGTTGTCTGTTGAACCAACTCTTACTACTCCAATACTTCATCAAATTCCATTCTCCATCCCTGCATATGGAGTGTGCTGCTCCATTAAGCGCCAACTCTAGTACTCACACTTTACTTCCAACCCTGAAGACTTGGTCGAGCAAGTCCAGAACTAAGCCCTTAACAGAACCAGGACTAGCCCCCCGTAGAGAAAAGTGAGCAAGATCCCTTCATCGGAAGGAAAGAGGACAGCATGACTACTGCTCATGTCCCCCAGCCAATCTAAACTAGGATCCGAAATATCTTTCCAAGAATCAACTTCCGCATCTTGATCAAAACCATCCATCGACTTCCCAACTGCTGATCTAATTCTCACGCTCCCTAAAGGAACACCTTTGGTTCACCACTATGCTACATAACTCTGCACTTTATGAAGACAAAGTTCTTGTTGCTGTTACTTTCTAAATCATCCTTATAACTTCTTTTGCCAACTCGGCTTCCTGTCCCCATCATTTCCTCCTTGTTCAATGTATACATTGGATGCATTGATTTGGGTTCAGGTGCCCATCTGAAAAGATATACAAGAACGAACGCACCATATATCTCAATCACAACCATGTAAGTAGTGGAGCCGATTGGAAAATTTCCTCTGCATCCAGAATTTCTTGCTTAAGGACAACTCTACTCCTGTTCTCCAAGATACAACAGACTATTGCCACCCACATTCCCTTCCACACCTGATTCTACTTGGATGACATACGTATAAGATAAAAGTTCTCAAGGTGGGACCTCAAACCCTTATGTCGAACAAATAGAACACTTATCCACTTGAAGCACATAGACCAGCCACGTTGCTTTAAAGCTAAAGTTAATGGCTCACGCATCCTCCTGGAATCTCACATCCCTTCTGCTTCCAACTTTCCAAACAATGACTTTTTGGAATAACCCATCATCTTCACCCTCCTCGCACACCTTACGTACATCTCTCCACCACCACGATTGATATTTCGAATGAGCTCGGCTTCTCCCAAGTTCCGAGTCATACAAGAATATCTTTCCATTTCCCCTTTCTCATCACTCCTCATCCACCATTTCCATACTCATCTTCCAAATCACGATCCACATAACAGCATCCATTCTGCGTGAAGCTTCATCTCTTCTCCCAGTAACTTCTCTACTTGGTATTTTTCAGCAAATTTCTCTGTATAATTGAACTTTAGACATAAATACAATTTCTCCTCTTTCCTTTTAAGCTTGTGGTTAAGCTAGAGTCATCTCATGCTGGTTCATCGACATAAACATCTTCCAAGCTTCAAATAAAAGAAAATTCATTCTTTCATTCTTGGAACTTAACCCCGGTACTTCCCATGGATACACATGCTTAAGTCTTTAAACCCTCAACATTCTGCTTATATACTCTCCATAACTTATATGTAGCTGAAACTAAACCTTGGTACACTAACTCTAAATTACACTTCCTTCTTTAATTCCATCAACTCAGCTGGAGCCATTGCCACCGGTCCAGCTCCAGGCACCACAACAATAGAGAGTTCCACCTCTCTCTTAGGAGGTAATTCAGGTATCTCTTCTGGAAATACATCCATGAAACCTTTCACAAAGGTATCTTGCTTACGTCCTCTTTATTCTTCACTTCCAACCGAGCTAGCATCACGAAGCACCTCGCCATCTGGCTCTTGGAGATCTGGAAACGCTAACTTCTAACTACCGCAGACTACGAGAACGTGATTGGCAGCTAGCCAATCCATTCCCAGGATAACACCCAGGTCCTGAGGAGGTAGACAGATCAAGTTCACTTTGAATCTGCGTCCCCCTACTATCACTGGACATTCAGGGCAACTGTAGAGGTCAACACCTGTCCTGACGCAGGTGTAGAGACCAACAGTTCAAACGGTAACTCCTTCACTAGAAGGCCCAACTCGGCTACACACAGGCTTGACACAAAGGAGTGTGTCGCTCCAGAATCAAACAAAATTCTAACGCATCTACCAGCTATAGAGCAACGCTCTGTACTAAGTTACCTGACTGAGATGCCTCTGCTCCTGACATGGCAAACACTCTCCCCGTTGCCTGAGGTCTGCCCCCTTCGTTCCTCATCTGCTGAGAGCCACTGGGTTGAGTTGCCCCATTCCTGCTTGGGCAATCTCTAGCAACGTGCCCCGTCCTTTGGCAGACAAAACACCTTCTCTCAAAAGCCTTCTTGGGGCACACCTTGGACGTGTGAGGTCCACCACAATGGAAACACTTGGGTTTCCAAGGTTGTGGCTGCTGAAACTGGGATGACGTTGCTTCCGCCCGACGTGGTGGAGGTCTCGTATAAGGCTTGCCTTGTGGGTACTGCACCTTAGCCTTCCCACTTGAAGGATTCCCTGGGTGTGACCTGATCACCCGAGAATCACCCTTTTCCAGGGTCTCAACCATCTTCGCCTTCTCTACCAAGGCGTGAAATTCCCTGATGCACATCGGGGCTATGGTCCTCTTCAGCCCATGCTTCAGTCCCTCTTCAAACATCCTACACCTCCAAGCCTCAGAGGTCGCCTGGGTGTAGAATCGGGCGAGATACTCAAACCGAGCAGCATAGGCGTTCACAGACATCTCCCCCTGCTCCAACTTTAGGAATTCAGCTTCCCTCGCAAACCTTGCGCTGTCTGGGAAGTATTTCTCCAGGAACTTCACCCTGAAGCTCTCCCAGTCCAACACATCCTCTCGGGCCTCCATCATCTGCTGAGCTCCCATCCACCAGAACTTAGCTTCCCCAGATAGCAAAAAGGTTGCGAACACCAATTTCTTCTCTTCAGGGCAGGAGGTCGCCTTGAAGATTTTCTCCAGCTCTCTGACCCACTGATCTGCCTGATCAGGGGTAGCATTCCCACTAAACTTGGGTGGGTTGTGCCTCATGAACTCAGTCAGTCCCATCTGCTCTTGAGGCTGACCGCCGTGGGAGTTTGTCTCAGCCGACCGAGCAGTTTCCCAGTGGTGCATTGTAGCTTGATGGTTTTGAGCCATCGCTGCATTCTATTGCTGGATGGCAGTTGCCATCATCTCGATAGCCTTAGCAATCTGGCTCATCTCCGAAGAAGATTGGGGAGGGGTAGAAGGTCTACGTGCCATCTCTCTTCGTTTCAGATTTGAAACTATAAGATTCCTATATTCCCTACAACTACAAGAATGAGATCGATAAGAAATCAATTCATTCAAGGGGTAACAGCTAGACCTTACAAAGGTCAGCATCTCAAAATCATTAAGAAATTGAGCTCATCAACAGAATCATAATGCTTATAACATCAAGCATAACACCAGTACAACTACTGGTATGCAGTCATCATTCCAATCAACCATTTTCAATCAATTACAAAGACACTCAAGAGAATGAGATAGCTCACACCAGAATTCAATATATGCTAAACATCAAACCTTTGGAATTAAGATTGAGACTCATCTCGATCCAGTTATGAGTGTGCACCCTCACTACTTTATCAAGACCTTCTCATTCTTAATACTAAGATTTTCAGTTAGAACATATATTCACCAAAGCACACACAAAATTTCAATACAAAAACGTTTGAAAACCTTTCACTATAGTTGTTATTTTAAACTCAAATAACTTTCATGAGCAGAAGAAACACAATGGATCCACAGCCCTCAGGTCATCCTAAGGACGAACTGCTCTGATACCAATAATGTAACATCCCGCCAATTACTTTGAAAATAAATATAAAACGAAAATAAAGGTGACAAATAGATTGAAGTGAGCAAATTCTTTATATAAAATAAATAAGTTTCTCCTCGCAGGGAGTTTAATACAAACGATCACTTCTCCATTAAAAACGTAAACGAAATACAATACAAAAGACAGATAGGCGATCTCCTGGCAAAAAGGGCGATCTCCTATAAGAAGGGCGATCTCCTATAAGAAGGGCGATCTCCTTTCCCAAAGGCGATCTCCTATTATAAAGCAGCAAGAGGGGCGATCACCCAACAGAAAAGAAAACAGGCGATCTCCTTCCAGCGACAATTTTCTAAAGAGCTCTACTTCCTGCAACATCATCTGCTCCCGTGTAAATTATACACGATCATTACAGGTTTAAGAAAAGGCCACAACACAAACGAAAACACAGGGTAAGCTAGACATTTAAAAAGAGTTAGATAGGAAACTTAAAAATCATAAAGATGAAACAAATCAAAATCACCCACGTAACAACTATCAGTTCCTCGTTCCCTTCATATGACCACCAAGAAATCATACAGTTCACAATATTTTCCAGAGTCATTCATTTTCACATAAAGCATCAAGTGTCTAACAAATTTCAATGTTCCTCATTCACACGTCAGACTTCTACTGACTCATCACACAAGACACTTGACACTACTTCCGGATTTACTCGTGCGTTGACTCAGGCCCAGAGATTTGCACCTGTCATACCATACCCCTGTGAAATCCACACAGGGTCGCTGTGAATCCACACAGCTATGCGCATAAAATAATCTCAATACCATCACCATCCAAGCATGACAGGGTTAATCCACACAACAGGTTGAGCTCGTTCCCTTTTGAACAACTCACCCATACGTATGAACCTCCTTCGACTCTCCACAACTGAATAACTTCATCTACGTGATTCCATTATATCAGCAGAGTCAGGATATCTCCTTCTAGGCAAGCCCCAGGTCAATACACATTACATACGATCTTACACGGTATTTTCTTTCCTGAAAATACTATGCTTTGATCTCACATTCACAGCATTCAAGACATTCATTCCACTCAAATAAATGATTCAATCACAGCAACAATCATTTCAAAGGTTCAGATTTTCGAATATCACATTTAAGCCTCAAACAGTTTCAACGCAACACCAAAACAGGGAGTTCGCAAACAACGCCAAAACCGGCGACCTGGTTCAAAACAGGGTATTTTCGAAGACTGCATTTAAAACCGGCGACCACGTCGCCCAACCCATAGCACAGAGCATTTTACAAGGATGAAAACGAAAACCGGCGACCACGTCGCTCTCACTTCAGAAACAGCTAAACTATGCCTTGTATTGAAAATAAAGTCTAGCTTCCCTTACCTGGACTTGCGCAAACACCTAGAGTTCCGAAACCCAACAGAGCTTGAAGAACGCCTTGGCTCTGTTTTTGCGTCTGGTTGAAGGACTTGCAGAGAACTGCCCAGGTGCTCTAATGGTGGCTGTCGCTCGTCGTACTCTCGTGTGAAGGTGCTAGAATCGCAGCGCGAAGGAGGCAACTGGAGGAGAAGGGAGGTAACTCACTCTTTCTCTCTTTGAAGGCTGCAACGTTTCTTTCTCTCAGCAGTGGGTTTTCTGCATCTTAAACCAACTTATCCACCAAAAGCAGCTGCCACCACCCACTCTGCAGAGAAGTCTGAGAACCACTGCCCTGAACAGTACGACCACTGTTGTCTCTGGTGCATGCCAACCACTGCTCTGAACAGTACTGCCACTGTTGTCGCTTGTGCATGCCAGCCACTGCTCTGAACAGTACGACCGCGAGTGTCCCCTGCGCATGCCAACATTCTGATGTCACTATTCTGACCCACCCTTTTTGTCTACGTGGCGTGCGTGCACTACGCTTCCTGCTGGGAGTCTGGGTCTTACCCCCTCTGTGTGCAACTCGACATCGCGCGATAACCTTTCGTCGATGACCCCTCGCGCGAAAACAATCCACCGAATGACATCTCGCGCGAAGACTATCCACCGATGACCTCTCGCGCGAAGGCTATCCACCGATGACCTCTCGCGCGAAGAATATCCACCGATGACCTCTCGCGCGAAGACAATCCACCGATGACCTCTCGCGCGAAGACTATCCACCGATGACATCTTCTGCTGGACGACCGATGTCTCCCCCTGGAAGATGCCCGCATGCATCGCGCCCTGGCGACGTCTGCATGCCTCGCGCCCTGGCAAAGCCCGCATGCCTCTCGCGCCTTGGCCACGTCCACGTGCCTCGCGCTCTGGCAATGCCCGCATGCCTCGCGCCCGCGCGATGCCCGCATGCCTCTCGCGCCCGCGCGATGCCCGCATGCCTCTCGCGCCCACCCGATGCCTGCATGCCTCTCGCGCCCGCGCGATGCCTGCATGCCTCTCGCGCCCGCGCGATGCCTGCATGCCTCGCGCCCTGGCGACGTCCACCTGGCGCTCATGTGTAGCAGGCGACCGGCGATCTCATAGCCTTCTAAACTTAACTTTTCCTCCCTTTTTATTTTAAATAAAACATACATAGAATTCTTTTAAAATATAACCCTTTTTATTCCAATACAATTTTCTGGGTCCTTACACGACGAGTCCTCGGGGCAAGAGGTCCCTTTCTGCTTTATTTACTCCACTATCTTCAAGAGGGTATGTCTTCGCTTACCCGTTAGTGGCTTCGAGAGGGCGCTGCTGAAAGAGATGAACGTGGCCCCAGCCCAGCTTCACCCAAATGGCTGGGCCTTCGTGCGTGTAAGGACCTAGAAACTTTAATTGGAATGAAAGTGTTATATTTAAATAATTTCAGAAAATGTTATTATTTAAAATACAAAGAGCTGGTAATAGAAGTTCCGTAGTAGTCGGACCTCGGACGTCGCCCAAGGTCTGGGGTCAATTGGTAGAGGTCGATCGGCTGACCATTGTATTAACCAAGTAGTCAGGTGCGATGACTTTATCGTGAGGTAATCACGTGGGTGTGCTCGAGGAAGACATGTGGATCAAGAAGAGTAAAGGAAGAAAAGTGTAGCTTAGAAGTCTACGAGATCGCCGTTGTTGAAGGCGGAGGCGATCTCCGACTTCTCTGGCACATAATCGCCTGTCGCCTAGAGGACACATGATCGCCAATCGCCTATGGTGTACGTGATCGACGGGAGTGCACTTAGTATGTGGTCAAGATGTTGGATTAACCATAGTGGGTTCCAAAAACCACGCGTATCATGGTGTGGGTTAAGCCTTAGATACGCTGGGCATGCGAAGCTCTATGCTTGAGCATAAGAAATCGTCCTTAGTGTTGCATGCATGGGCGCGCGAGGAGTAATGCCGATCTATTCTTGGAAATGTGAAGCTACCGACGTCACCAAGCCATCTGGAGGTGATACCTTGGACGTAACATAATGGGAGGATGAACCTTCAGCAAGGTGTGACGATGTGACATCGGTGACCAGAGTAAGGCGATGTGTTCTCGTCACACACAAGGGCGATAAGAAATCGCCAACAGGTTAAGAGGAACATCGATCATCAACCAGGATGGGAGACACATCGGTGGTCTGCCAGGGTGACACATCGGTGGTCTGCCAGGGTGAGACATCGGTTGTCTGCCAGGGTGAGACATCGGTGGTCCTCCAGGGTGAGACATCGGTTGTCTGCCAGGGTGAGACATCGATGGTCCTCCAGGGTGAGACATCGGTTGTCTGCCGGGATGAGGAATCAGTCGTCCGTCAGGAAGAGGAACCAGTCATTGCCGGGATGAGAAGGACATCAGTCATCACCGGGATGAGAAGGACATCAGTCATCGTCGGAATGAGAGGCACATCAGTCGTCGGTGGATAGTCATCGCGTGAGCAGTCATCAGTGGAAGGTTATCGCGCGATGTCGTGTTTCACACAGATAAGGTGGGACCCAGGCTCCCAGCATGAACGTTCTGCATGCGCGACACATAGACATTAGGAGTGTTTCAGAATAGTAGCATCAGAGAGTTGGTATGCGCAGAGACCCACGTGGTCATACTGTTCAAGGAAGTGTGCATGCAAGCTTTCTTGCAGAGTGGGTAGTGGCAGCGGCAATTGTGGACAAGTTGGTTTAGATTCAAAAACTCACTTCTGAGAGGAAAAGAACGTTGTTGTGGTTCAAGAGTGACAGAGTGAGTTTACCTTCATCCTTCTCTTTTCTCTCCTTCGCGCTGCGATTCAGGCATCCTCAAGCACCAGTACGACGAGCGACGACTGCCCTTGGACTCCTGGGAAGTTCTCTGCGAGTTTTCCGATCAGGACGCTAAAACAGAGTTCGGGTATCCTTAAGTTCGGTGGGTTAGAGCTCGTAGTGAGATTTTACGCAAGTCCAGGTAAGGGAAGCTAGCCTTATTTCCAACGAAAACCTTAAGTTAGATGATTTTGATGATGGGGCGACGTGGTCGCCGGTTTTCAACTGTTATTGCATAATCCCCTGTTTTTGGATGTGATCGCCGATTTTAATGTTGTTTTCGAACTCCCCTATTTTAGTGTCGCTTTGAACTTTTTGAGATTGAAATGAAAAATGTATATGCTATTCGAAAACCTGAACGGTGGTATGCCTGTTTTTGGTGAGTAAGGTTGTTTAAGAAAGGATTCAAAGTATTCTATGATGGAATTGTTCTTTATGTGTGGTATGATGTATGGAATGTGGTGAATGTGGGATCAAGGCATAGTATTTTCAGGAAAGAAGATACCGTGTAAGATCGTGTAGAGTGTGCATTGACCGGTGATTCGTTTATTATGAGATATCCTGACTCTCCTGATATAATGGAATCATATAGATGAAGTTATTCAGGCATTGAGAGTCGAAGGAGGTTCATATGTATGGGTGAGTTGTTTGAAAGAGAACAAGCTTGACCTGTTGTATGGATTAACCCTATCATGCTAGGATAGTGATGATATTGAGATTCATTTATACGCTTGTGAATGTGTGTGATTTCACAGCGACCCTATGACTGTGTGTGATTTCACAGTGGTGCAGTATGACAGGTGCAGATCTCTGAGTCTAGTCAATGCACGTGTCTTCCGGAAGTAGTGTCAAGTGTCTATGTGTGATGAGTCAGTGGAAGTCTGACGTGAGAAATGAGAAACATTGAAATTCATAGACACTCGATGGATTATGTGAATTGAACGACTCTTGAAGAAATTGTGAAATATGTGATTACTTGATGGTCATGTGAAGGGAATGAGAAAGTTGATGGTTTTTACGTGGGTGTCTTAAATTTGTTTTATCTTGATTTTAAAGTTTCATATCAAAATTCTCTTTAAAATATCTAGCTTACCCTGCGTTTTTGTTTTGTGGATGTTTTCTTAAACCTGTGATGATCGTGTATAATTTACACGGGAGCAGATGATGTTGCAGGAAGTAGAGCTCCTCAGTGAGTGGTCGCCGGAAGGAGATCGCCTGTTTTCTGTTTCTGTTAGGAGATCGCCTGTTTTCTATTTTGCTGTATTTTGTTTCAGTTTTGGAAACTGACTGGATATGTATTAAACTCCCTGTGAGGAGAAATTTCATTACATATATATATATATATGTTCACTTCGATATTATTGTTTTACATTTATTTCATTATATAAATATGAAAAGGATTTGGCGGGATGTTACAGTGTGCGCCTTCGCCATCCTCTACAACTATTTAGGCAGCTTCCCTCGGTAGATTCCTTCTTATACTTTTTTGAAGCCAAGAGCCCTGGGAAGAACCTCTGGGTCAGCATAAACGAGGTTGCTGGGAGAGCCCTCCTGACCCTCTTCCAGCAATCCTACAAGGGATTCAAAGGCAAGTTCCTGAAGATCCGCTGCCTCCCTTCTGACCCCACCCTCCTGGACGGGTTCCCGCTCTACTGGTTGGAGAAGCCCAATCTGGCCAAACCCAAGGCCCTAACAGACTTGCACCCGCAAGATAGGGAGGTGTGTGAATTCCTGTCTAGCCTCGAGGCAGTGTTCAACACCGCCAAGCTCATCCAACACGAGTAACTGCCTAAGAGCTTGCGGGGGTGCATAGGTAGGGCCTTAGGCCATCTTCTCTGCCATTCCTCATTCTCTCTTAACTATTTTATTTGGTGTTGTTCCTTCTGTTATAGTGCTTGTACTCATTGTCTTGGTTTTGTGTTTGTTGCAGAGATGACTATCAGGGCTGAACGAAGAAGACAATTGGCCGTGCGTGCCCTGAAAAAGAAGAGCGGCGCTGACCCGTCCCAATATGTCCAGGAGGAAGCCCCTCCTTCAACTAACGACCTGGCCCTAGACGGCACGCCCCTGGCTGCCACGGCTGCCGCAGAGACCACCGCCCCTCCTCAAACCGCGGCTGCTGAGGCTGCTCCTTCGGACGACAAGGGGACCTGCTCTAGTCTGGTATTCAAACGAAGGCGCACACACGATGCCGTGGCAGTTCCCTCGTCTGGCTCAGAGGGAGAGGGTCCACGGGCCACCCTAGGCATTTCTTCCTCCCCCCGTGTTGCCATGGAGCAGGGAGAAAGCGTCCCAACGGAAGGGCAGCTGAGCCCCGCTACCTCCCTGGTGCCATTTCTGCAGCGCACCTTGAAGTCCTCCCAAGAGATCGAAAAGGTGGAGAGCCTGGAGGTAGGGCCGCTGATGGACCAGGTGGCCCGGGGCTTTGGCAAAGCTCTTGGGAGTGCCAGCCTTCTTTTTACAAAGATGATGAAGGCACACCAGGAAGCCGAGCTCCGGGTAGCAGCTGTCGCATCACGAGCCTCACCCTGGAGGTGGCTGACTTGTGAAAGTCAGACAAAGAGGTCAGGGACCTCCTATTTTCTAAGTCTCAGGAGGCCCTACGAGCCCATGCAAAGTGCAATGACTTTTTCATGGCCGTGGAGGACCTGAAGGGTGAGGCGAGTCGCCAAGAGGAAACCATCGCTGATCTAAAAGAAGAACTGGCACGGCGTGATGACGACCTGGCCCAGTGAGAGGTTGAGCTGGTCTGGGTGAAGGAGGAGGCCGCTGAAATGAAGGCGGAGATGGCCCGAAGGGAGGAGCTCTACCAGAAGTCCAGAAAGGAGCTTAGCGATGAGGCAGCTGAAGCCTACAGCGCTGGGTTTGGTGATACCATGGCCCAGGTTGCCTGCGCGCATCCGGGGGTGGACCTCTCCCAAACTGGCTTAGACAAAGTTATCCGAGATGGGCAGCTGGTGGATGCTCCTGTTGACCCTTGAGCCCTCCCTTTTCCTTTGCTTTGCTTTGCTCAAACAACCTCTTTGTAATTATTTGCACTCTTTAACTTAATGAATTTATTCTTCCGCACCTTCGCCTTCTTTTGCTAACTTTATGTTTTTGTGTATGGCTGAATATCTTAACTCAGGGTGTACTTAGCACCCTTCTCACTTTCTGTTCTTGCCTCTTTTGTTTCTTCATCTATACATGTTTTCTTTGATAATAATCTTTCTCTGTCGACCTCGATTGGTAAGCCAAGGAAGACCCCTTTCTCTGTCAACCTTGACTGGTAAGCCATGTAAGGACCTGTAAAATTAAATTGGAATAAAAAGGAATATATTTTAAATGAATTCTAAGTATGCTTTTATTTAAAATAAAAAGGAAGGAAAGTGTAGTTTAGAAGACTATAAGATCGCCTGTCGCCTATTACACATGATCGCCAGGGCGCGAGAGGTATGCAGGCATCGCCAGGGCGCGAGAGGCATGCGGGCGTCGCCAGGGATAGACATCGGTTGTTTCCCAGAGAGAGACATCGGTCGTCTTCCAGAGAGAGACATCGGTCGTCCGCCAGGATGAGACATCGGTGGATAGTCATCGCGCGAGCGGTCATCGGTGGAAGATTATCGCGCGATGTCGAGTTTCACACGAATAAAGTGGGACCCAGACTCCCAGCATGACACGTCCTGCACGCGCGCCACGTGGACAAAAAGGGTGGTTCAGAATAGTGACATCAGAAAGTTGGCATGCGCATGAGACACTCGCGGTCGTACTGTTCAGGGAAGTGGTTGGCATGCACAAGAAGACAACCGTGGCCGTACTGTTCAGTGAAACGTACACTCTGGCTTTCTTGCAGAGGGGGTGGTGGCAGCAGCATGCGTGGACAAGTAGGCTTGGATTCAAAAACCCACTGCGAGGAGGCAAAGAACGTTGCAGTGACTTAAGAGTGAAAGAGTGAGTGCATCTTCATCCCTCTCTTTTCTCTCCTTCGTACTGCGATTCAGGCAACCTCAAGCACCAGTGTGACGAGCGACGACTGCCCTTGGACACTTGGGAGGTTCTCTGCAAGTTCTCCAGACCGGGACACTAAAACAGAGTGAAAGCATCTTTAAGCTTCGTTGGGTTTCGGAGCTCTTGGAGTTTTGCGCTAGTCCAGGTAAGGGAAGCTAGTACTCTACACTTATAAAAACGTTAGGCGAGTAAGTTCTGGAGTGAGGGCGACGTGGTCGCCGGTTTTCATGTTTCTTTTCACAATGCTCTGTTCTTATGTGTGGGGTGACGTGGTCGCCGGTTTTAACTTTGTTTCCGAAATCCCCTGCTTTTGAATGAGTTCGCCGATTTGGCGTTGTTTTTCGAACTCCCCTGTTTTAGTGCTGTTTGAAAACTGTTTCAGATTTAAATGAGAAATACATGTGATATTTGAAAATCTGAACCGTGGAATGAATGTTGCTGTGACTGAATCGTTCATTTAAGTGTTATAAGATGTGTTGAATGTTGTGAATGTGGGATCAAGACATAGTATTTTCAGGAAAGGAAATACCGTGTTGAGATTTGGTTATGAGGGTGTATTGAGCTGTGAGTATCCTGTGAATGAGGCGATCCTGACTCTGCTGAGATAATGGAATCACATAGAGGAAGTTATTCAGTTGGTGAGAGTCGAAGGAAGTTCATATGAATGGGTGAGTCGTGTGAAAAAGAACGAGCTCGGCCTGTTATATGGATTAACCCTGTCATACTGTGAGAGTGATGAAATTGAGATCGAGATTGTGTTGATGCGCATGGCTGTGGAAACATTACAGCAAATGAAGTATGACAGGTGCATGTCTCTGGATGCTAAGTTCAACGCACGAGTCTTCCGGAAGTAGTGTCAAGTGTCTTGTGTGATGAGTCAGTGGAAGTCTGACGTGAGAAATGAGGAACATTGAATTGATAGACACTTGATGCATTAGGTGAAATAGAACGACTCTTGAGAATATTGTGAAATGTGTGATTACTTGGTGGTCATGTGAAGGGAACGAGAAAATTGATAGTTTTTACTTGGGTGTCTTTAATTTGTTTCATCTTGATTTTAAAGTTTCATATCTAAACTCTTTTTCAAATGTCTAGCTTACCCTGGGATTTTTGGTGCTGTGTTTGGCTTTTTCTTAAACCTGTGATGATCGTGTATAATTTACACGGGAGCAGATGATGTTGCAGGAAGTAGAGCTCCTCAGTGAGTGGTTGCCGGAAGGAGATCGCCTATTCCTTTTTCTGTTAGGCGATCACCCTTCTTCTGTTTTCTGATAGGAGATCGCCGTTCTCTGATAGGAGATCGCCTTTTGCTGTTAGGAGATCGCCTGTCTTTCTATTCTATATGTAATTTTGTTTACGTTTTTGGAAAAATTGACCGAATATGTATTAAACTCCCTGTGAGGAGAAACTTCATTACATATATATAATTTTGTTCTCTTCAATATATTTGTTTACCTTTATTTTCATTATATAAACATGAATAGTATTTTGGCGGGATGTTACAAGCCAAGGAAGACCTCTTTCTCTGTCGACCTTGACTAGTAAGCTAAGGAAGACCTCTTTCTCTATCGACCTCGACTGGTAAGCCAAGGAAGACCTCTTTCTTTGTCGACCTCGGCTGGTAAGCCAAGGAAGATCTCTTTCTCTGTTGACCTCGACTGGTAAGCCAAGGAAGACCTCTTTCTCTGTCGACCTCGACTGGTAAGCCAAGGATGACCTCTTTCTTGTCTTATTTCCTGCTGTGTGAGCTGGAAACTTCCTCCTGTTTTGACCCTGCAGAAATCAAGGAAAGGATTGTTACGAACCATACTATTCTTCTCCTTTCTTTAACAAGGTAGAAGAGGTTCCTTTAACTTCCCTTGACCTTACTGTAAAAAGTCGAGGGCGAGGTCTCTAACTCGCCTCATCCTTGCTATCAGAAGGGGAGGACTTTCACTGCGAACCATTCTATTCTTCTCCTTTCTTTAACAAGGTAGAAGAGGTTCCTTTAACTTCCCTCAACCTCGCTGTAAAAAGTCGAGGGCGAGGTTTCTAACTTGCCTCATCCTTGCTATCAAAGGGAGAGGACTTTCACTGCGAACCATACTATTCTTCTCCTTTCTTTAACAAGGTAGAAGAGGTTCCTTTAACTTCCCTCGACCTCGCTGTAAAAAGTCGAGGGCGAGGTCTCTAACTTGCCTCATCCTTGCTATAAGAGGGAGAGGACTTTCACTGCGAACCATACTATTCTTCTCCTTTCTTTAACAAGGTAGAAGAGGTTCCTTTAACTGTTTGACACAAATATATCTTTAATTCTTTTTCTTTCTTCTATTGGGTGACCTCGTTAAAAAGCCCTGTAGGGAAAAAGAGTGTCCCCGTAACTAAATGATACAATTGTGTTCAAATACAACTTTTCTTAACTAAAATAAAACTTGAGGTTGGCTCCATTCCATGTGCATGGGATCGCACCGCCTTCTAATGTTTCCAACCTGTATGCCCCGTTCCCCAGGGCCTCCGTTACTCTAAACGGGCCTGTCCACTTGAGATATAGCTTGTTTTCCAACTGGTAGGAGTGAGCCTTCCGCATTACAAGATCGGCTACTTGGAACTGCAGAGGTCTCAACTTTGACCTGTATTAGCATTATACTCTTCTCTTTAATGCTTCAGACTTAACGCGGGCCTCCTCCCTGACTTCGTCTAGTAAGTCTAGATTCACCCTTCTTTCTTCGTTTGATTCTTCTGCCACAAAATTCTGGAATCGAGGTGAGCTTTCCTGTATCTCTACCGGGATCATGGCATCTGACCCGTATACCAGGCTGAAGGGCGTCTCTTTAGTGGTGGACTGAGGGGTGGTGTGATATGCCCACACAATCCTGGGGACCTCCTCTGCCCAAGTCCCTTTAGCCTTCTCAAGCCTCCTCTTCAGGCCTCTGAGCAGGACCCTGTTGGCCGACTCGACCTGTCCATTTGTCTAGGGGTACTCGACTGACGCGAACACCTGCTTGATGCCGAGCTCCGAGCACAACTTTCCCAATTGCTGACTTGCAAACTGGGTACCATTATCAGATACTAGACGCCTCAGCATTCCAAAATAACACACTATATTCTTCCAGACGAAATGCTGGACCTTGTGCGCTGTAATCCGTGCCACTGGTTCAGCTTCAATCCATTTGGTGAAGTATTCTATGGCCACCACCAGATATTTCATCTGTCTGATTGCGAGTGGGAAAGGTCCTAGGATGTCGATCCCCCACGTGTGGAAAGGCCACGGGCTATGGAGGGATCTCAGCTCTTCTGGGGGCGCGCGATGCCAGTCCGCGTGCTCTTGACACTTCTTACACCTCTGTGCGTACCTTATGCAGTCTTCTCTCATTGTGGGCCAATAGTACCCTGGGCGAATGGCCTTGGCTGCTAGGGCTCGGCCCCCGATGTGGCTTTCGCATATTCCTTCATGAAGTTCTGCTATTATGCGAGTGCACTGTGCCCCACTCACGCATATCAAAAGAGGATGGGAATAACCTTGTCTAAATAGGTTTCCGTCAATCAACGTGTAGCGGGGTGCATTCTTCTTCACAACTCTTGCTTCCGCCGGGTCTAACGGAAGTGTCTCGTCTACTAGATAACGTTGATAAGGCGTCATCCAAGTCTCTCCTTCTTCCACCAAGCAAACCAGCGACGATATTTCCACTGGCAGGCCATAAGAACTTATTCGAGGTGCTTTCAACGTTTCTTGAGTCAGCGACCTATGACTCCTTCCTCCTTCCTGCACAACGTTTACCATTTGCACATTCGTGGGCTCTCCCGCAACTGTTTGAGGTGCTCTTAAGGTTTCCTGTATTACAGTCCTCTGTTTGCCCCCCCTTGCCTGAGCTGGCGGGTTTTGCTAACAAGTCAGCTCTAGCATTTTGCTCCCGTGGTACATGTAGCAGCTCGAACTCTAGAAATGTGCCTTTCAATAACTGTACGTAGCTGAGATAAGCAACCAGTTGTGGATCCTTGGCTTGATACTCTCCAGTGACCTGTCCTGTGACCAAGAGCGAGTCACTTTTTGCCAGTAGGCGCCCCGCCCCCATCTCCTTTGCTAACAACATCCCCGCTATCAAGGCTTCTGATCCGGTCGGTCATCAGTAGTTGACGACATCAGCAGCAGGTGACCATGTGGACCATGCACAGGGTGGCACGTGGTAGAAAGAGCAAGTGAATCAGGGAGGAGATTACTTAGAATGGTGATCGGTAGTCAGATACCAAGTGGCCACCACCCCCAGAGCGGTGCCTGTTAGGAAAGATGGCTTTAAACTAGAGGGGGGGTGAATTGTTTAAAGAGGTTTTCGCAAACTTTTCCAAGCTAGAATGAATATCTTTCAGAAATCAAATGATTAAGCAATTCAGTTTGCCAAAACAGCAAGCAAAACAGCACTGCCAGGAAAACAATCGGTTGTTTCTTCGAAACAATCGGTTGTTTATACCAGCAAACAACAAATAAACTAAAATTAAAGAGTTAGGGATAGAGAGATTGTACACAGATGTTTATACTGGTTCACTCCAACCCAGAGCTACATCCAGTCTTCTCAGAAACCCTGAGGAAATCCACTAAGCAATCAACACTAGATTACTTACACACAACCAAGAAAGTGACCTTGAACACCCTCAAGAAACACACTTTCCTTGGTCAGCACACCACACTAAGAAAGCTGATCTTGATCCCCTCAAGAACACACAGCTCTTCTTAGCAACAGCACAAACGAATGTTCACAGAATTACAAGGATTACACTTGTTACAGAAGCAATCTGAAATCAGTACAAGAGAATCCTATCTCAGCACTTTGATCAACCAAAACTCTAAGCAATCTCCAACTCTTTGAAAAACTTTCTCAATTCACTTTTATTCTTCTTAAACTCAAATCTGTTTTTCTGTATATATATAAAAAAGATGTTTGTAATCAAATCTTAACAAACTCTTAATTGCTTTAGAAAGATTGGTCAAAGCATTTAATGACTGGAGCGTATGAATTAAAAGCATTTAAAGCTCAGTCAAAGTCAAAACTATTTTCTGTTATAAGAACATAACAAACAATCGATTGTTTCCTCGAATCAATCGGTTGTTTTGTTACTTAACCAATTTTCACACTTCAAAACAGTTTTCAAAACACCTAAGCTTAAACAATCGGTTGTTTCGATAAAACAATCGGTTGTTTTAACTCAGTTTGAAAAAACACTTTACTTTGTTTGAAAGTTGAGATGCTTGAGCTTTAGATTCAATCAAAGGTTGAGTTACACAACTCAAACTACCCAGATCCTAACTAAACCAGCACAGCAACAGCAAGCACAGCAAAAGTTTCATCATCCTTCAAAGGATTTGGATTCTTCAAAACCTTGAACACCACTTGGTTCAACAGTGCCTAGATAAGCGCCTGGAAGCACCGCACGGACGTCGGTGGATAGGCACGACGCACCGCACGGTCATGGTGGATAGGCGTGAGGCACCGCCCGGTCATCGGGGGGAAGCTATGAGGCACCGCCTGGTCATCAGGGGGAAGTTATAAGGCACCGGTCGGGCGTGCCTGCATGAAGAGGGCGATCGGTCGTAAGTACATGCAGAGGGCGATCGGTCATCGGGGTTCTTGCCAACGCGTGTTAAGCTGGGACCGAGGTTCCCAGCGAGAACGTTACGCATGCACCTCGCATGATGCCTACTCAGAGGACACGCGGCAAGGCCATGCAGGCAGGATGCGCCTGGCGCTCTCCCGGGAGCATGCGGCCCGCACAGAGAGAAGCGCAAAGGCCCTCCAGGTGTGATGCGTGTACGGTAGATGCCAGCTGTGTGCCTCCACGTGTCACCATCTGGGAGAGAGGCGCGGCTCAGGTATAAAGCACTCCACGTCATGTAAGGTAGGGGGATTCTTTCCAGATTACAAGTTTACACATGCTCACTACACTTAGTTTCTGAGTCACTGTGGGAGCGTTCTTACACGTGGCACAGTGATAACAGAAAACAGTTATAGAGAGAGAAAGTGGATCTGAGAGCACACACGAGTCTCACAGAGAGATTCAGTGATAGTTTTGGTGTTCCTGTTGCCTGACTTGAGCGTCGGAGCTACAACGGTCGCCAGAGGCGCCGTCTGTGTGTTTTGCAGGCAGCGTTTGTAAGGATCTAGATAATTATTTGGAATAGAAGAAGTATAATTTTAATGAATTCTGAATATGTTATTACTTGTTCCTGCCGCTTGACTCGAACGTGGAGGACTGCCTCGTCACTCCTTCGTCTAGCCCCCTCTTCTGCAGGAACGCTCCAAGAACCACCGCCGGAACTCCAAACGCTGCCTGCAAAACACACAGACGGCGCCTCTAGCGGCCGTTGTAGCTCCGACGCTCAAGTCAGGCAACAGGAACACTAAAACTATATCTGAATCTCTCTGTGAGACCCGTGTGTGACTGAAACTCTCAGATGTGTGAGCTATGAGAATCTGTAAAAACCTCTCCTCAATTTCGTTAAGAGTTTGTATATATACCTGAGTCTTTCTCTCTCCTGACGGTTATTCCTCCTGACACGTGGATAACATCTGGTCGTACACGTGTCATGTAAGGACCTGTAAAATTGAATTGGAATGAAAGTGGTATATTTAAATAATTCCAGAAGATGTTATTATTTAAAATACAAAGAGCTGGTAAATGAAGTTTCGTAGTAGTCGGACCTCGGACGTCGCCCAAGATCTGGGGTCAGCTGGTAGAGGTCGGTCGGATGACGTGTGGATCAAGAAGAGTAAAGGAAGAAAAGTGTAGTTTAGTAGTACATGATCGCCGGTTGCCTGCTACACATGAGCGCCAGGGCGAGAGGCATGCGGGCATCGCCAGGGCGCGAGGCATGTGGACGTGGCCAGGGCGCGAGAGGCATGCGGGCATCGCCAGGGCGCGAGGCAGGCGGGCGTTGCCAGGGCGCGAGAGGCATGCGGGCATCGCCAGGGCGCGAGAGGCATGCGGGCATCGCCAGGGCGCGAGGCATGAGGGCGTCGCCAGGGATAGACATCGGTCGTCTCCCAAGAGAGTCATCGGTCGTCTTCCAGGGCGAGGGATACATCGGTCGTCTTCCAGGGCGAGGGAGACATCGGTCGTTCGCCAGGATGAGTCAGCGGTGGAAAGTTATCGCACGACGTCGAGTTTCACACAGAGTAAAGTGGGACCCAGGCTCTCAGCATCAGACGTACTGCACGCGCGACACGTAGACAAAAAGGGTGGTTCAGAATAGTGACCTCAGAGTGTTAGCCTGCGCAGAGGCATGCGTAGTCGTACTGTTTAGGGAAGCGTACACGCAACCTTTCCTGCAGAGTGGGTGGAGGCAGCGGCATTCCTGGGCAAGTTGGCTTAGATTTAAACTCACTCCTGAGAGGTAAGAGACGTTGGTGGTTAGGAAGTGATTTAGAGAATTAGAGTTGGCTCCTTCTCCTTCCTCTCCTTCACGCTGCGATTCAGGCATTCCCCAAGCACCAGTACGACGAGCAACGACTACCCTTAGAGCACTTGGGAGGTTCTCTTCAAGTTCCTCCATACCGGGACACTAAAACAGAGTGAAAGCATCTTTAAGCTTCGTTGGGTTTCGGAGCTCTTGGAGTTTTGCGCTAGTCCAGGTAAGGGAAGCTAACCTTCATTTTCAATACAAGCCATAGTTTTGCTGTTTCTGAAGTGAGGGCGACGTGGTCGCCGGTTTTCTGTTTCCTTTCGAAATGCTCTGTTCTATGTGGTTGGGCGACGTGGTCGCCGGTTTTAAATACGGATTTCGAACTCCCCTATGTTTGATGTTGTTTGAAGCTGTTTGGGATTTAAATACAATATACATGTGATATTCGAAAGTTTGAACCTTTGAGATGATTGTTGCTGTGATTTGAATCATTCATTTGAGTGGTATGATGTTTTGAATGTCGTGAATGTGGGATCAAGACATAGTATTTTCAGGAAAGGAAATACCGTGTTGAGATTTGGTTATGAAGTGTATTGATCTGTGAGTATCCTGTGAATGAGGCGATCCTGACTCTGCTGAGATAATGGAATCATATAGAGGAAGTTATTCAGTTGGTGAGAGTCGAAGGAGGTTCATACGTATGGGTGAGTTGTTCAAGAGGGAACGAGCTCAGCCTGTTATATGGATTAACCCTGTCATACTGTGAAAGTGATGATATTGAGATTATGGTTATGTGCACAGCTGTGGGAACTTTACAGCAATGAAGTATGACAGGTGCAGGTCTCTGGATGCTAAGTTCAATGCATGAGTCTTCCGGAAGTAGTGTCAAGTGTCTTGTATGGTGAGTCAGTGGAAGTCTGACGTGAGAAATGAGAAACATTGAAAATTGATAGACACTTGATGGAATTATGTGAACTGAACGACTCTCGAGGAAATTGGGAAATATGTGATTTGTTGATGGCTGTGTTATATGAATGAGAAATTGATAGTTTTACGTGGGTATCTGAAATTTGTTTTATCTTGATTTTAAAGTTTCATATCTAAATTCTCTTTAAAAATATCTAGCTTACCCTTTATTTTGTATTGCTCTGTGGCTGTTTTCTCTTAAAAACTGTGATGATCGTGTATTTTACACGGGAGCAGATGATCTTCCAGGGAGTAGAGCTCCTCAGTGAGTGGTCGCCGGAAGGAGATCGCCTGTTTCCGTCTCTATCGGGGGATCGCCGGTTTATGCCTCCATCGGGTGATCGCCTGTTTTTCTGTCCTGATAGCAGATCGGCTGTTTTGGGCCTTCTGTTACAGATCGCCGGTTCATGAATGGAGATCGCCGGTCTTGTTGTATTTGGTTGAATTTCGTTTTAAATTTTGAAAACATTTGACCTGGTCATGTATTTAACTCCCTAAGAGGAGCAACTTCATTCCTTATATATATAATATCATGTACTCTTCAATATTATTTGTTTACCTTTATTTTCATTATACATGTATGTATGGTTTTATTTTGCGGGATGTTACATGTCATCATCTGGAGTGTCTGCAGCTGAAACGTTACTTCCACTGTGCCCCTGCGACTAAGTTATCCATACAAGGAGTAGCTTAGTACACAGGCTACTCTGGGCATTGCAGCTCGCACTACACATGGTGGCAGATATGCCACTTATCCTCTGTACTTAGAACATACAACAAGTGCATGCAGAGTCTTCTCAAGCACCCGGCGATGTGCTCTTTCGGCGACTTCCTGACCACCTGATCTCCCAACCTTGACACACGGCGATCATGTGCAATCTGGGCGATTACTGATCCATACCGGCGATGACCGACTACTCATCCTCAAGCTGATAGGCGATTACTCACCTCAAGGCGATAGGCGATTACTCATCATCACAGGCGAGAGGCGATTACCATTCTGAGTGATCGCCTCCCTGACTCGCCTGCTATCCTCTACCACGTGTTACTCTGTGAATGGTCCACGTGGTCAACTGCTGCTGATGTCATCGACTACCGATGACCGACCGGAACATTACTTAAAACGAAAAGAGCTTGTAATGGAAATTTCATGGTGGTCAGACCTCGGATGTCGCCCAAGGTCTGAGGGCGACGTGGTAGAGGTCGGTCGGTGGACCATAGTGGGTTCCAGAAATCACATGTAGGGAGGTGCGATTTGAACCTTAGGAGGGCCATGCATGCAGAATAACTACAGGACTTTACGCTTGGACATAAGGGATTTACCTTAGTGTTGCATGCTTAGGCACGTAAGGATTGAGTACTGAGCTGCCCTCGGGCAGGAGAAGCTACCGACGTCACCGAGCCATGTGGGGGTGATAACACAGGCGTGGAGTAGTGGTAGGACGAGCCCTCAACAGGGTGTGACGATGTGGCATCAGTCGACAGAAGCAAGGCGATGTGTCCTCGCCACATCAAGGACGATGAGAGATCGCCAGGGCAAGAGACACGCGGAGATCGCCAGGGCGAGAGACACGCGAGGATCGCCAGGGCGAGAGACACGCGGGGATCTCCAGGGCGAGAGACACGCGGGGATCGCCAGGGCGAGAGACACGCGGGCATCGCCAGGGCGAGAGACAGACGGTCATCGCCGGGATGAGGGACGCATCGGTCGACTTCCAGGGAGAGACATCGGTCGACTTCCAGGGAGAGACATCGGTTGTCTTCCAGGGAGAGACATCGGTCGTCTTCCAGGGAGAGACATCGGTCGTCTTCTAGGGAGAGACATCGTTCATCCGCCAGGATGAGACATCGGTGGATGGTCATTGCGCGAGGTCGTGTTCCACACAGATGAGGTGGGGCCCAGGCTCCCAGCATGAGCGTCTTGTATGCGCGACACGTAGTCAGTGAGAGTGCTTCAGAACAGTAGCTCCAGAGAGTTGGTATGGAAAGTGACCCAGAGTTGGTGTGCGCAGAGACCCATGTGGCCATACTGTTAGAGGAAACCCGCACGCAAGGTTGCTCAGAGAGTGGGTAATGGCAGTGAAGGCTAAAGAGCCGTTCGACCTTAAGAGCTGAGGGAATCAGCTCATTTAGTTCCCCTTTCTCCTTTCTCCTCCACTCGAAGACGCAGCTATCCTCACGTACCAGTGCTACGATCGGCGACTGCCATTGTCCTTCTGGGAAGTCTCTGCAAGTTCTCCCGTCAGGACGCTAGAACAGAGTAAGTCATTTTACTCTGTTTTTTGAGTCAAATCTGAGCTTGAGAGGGTTGCCTCTGCATAGGCGTTGCCGGCGACTCCCTTAGCTCCAGAAATCGTCTCTGTTAGCGTAGAAATTGAGTAGTATAGTCAGTTTTGTGATAAAGGCTCCATGGTGCAGGTTAGGACATCTTTAAGCTTCGATGGGTTTTGGAGCTCTTAGTGATTTTGCGCAAGTTCAGGTAAGGGAAGCTAGCATTTTCGTTTATAAAAACTTTAGGTGAGTAGGTTCTGAAGTGAGGGCGACGTGGTCGCCGGTTTCATATTCTATTTCACAATGCTCTGTTTTTATGTGTGGGGCGACGTGATCGCCGGTTTTAATGCAAATTTAGAAATCCCCTGTTTTAGTGTCGTTTTGAAATTGTTTGAGATTGAAAGGTGAAATGCATATGATATTCGAAAATCTGAACTTTGGTACGATTGTTTCTGTGATTGGGATTGTTTAAGAAAAGGATTCAAAATATTATATGATGGAATTGTGCTTTTACGTGTGGTATGATGTACTGGATGAATGTGAAAGAGTGATCAAAGCATAGTATTTTCAGGAAAGAAAATACCGTGTGGAGATTTTATGAGGGTGTATTGATCTGTGAGTATCCTGTGAATGAGGCGATCCTGACTCTGCTGATATGATGGAATCACATAGATGAAGTCATTCAGTTGGTGAGAGTCGAAGGAGGTCCATATGTATGGGTAAGTCGTTTGAAAGATAACTGACTTGACCTGTTATATGGATTAACCCTGTCATACTGAGAGAGTGATGATATTGAGATTGAGATTGAGATTATGTTTATGCGCATAGCTGTGGGAACTTTACAGCAATGTAGTATGACAGGTGCAGGTCTCTGGATGCTAAGTTCAACGCACGACTCTTCCGGAAGTAGAGTCATGTGTCTATGTGTTACGAGTCAGTGGAAAGTCTGACATGTGAACCATGAGTATTGAATGTATTGAATAGACACTTGACGAGTTTGTGGAATATGGGGATATTGATGGTTGAAATTGATATAGATTATGAATGGTGCGAAGATTTATGCTTTCAATTGATATAAAGTTTCATATTTAAAGTTTTAAAAATATCTAGCTTACCCTTTTGTTTTGTATCGTGGTTGTTTTTCTTAAACCTGTAATGATCGTGTATATTTGCATGGGAGCAGATGAGGTTGCACGTAGTAGAGCTCCTCAGTGAGCATTTCTGGAGGAGGAAATCGCCGGTTTTTGAATGCTGTTGTTTTGTTTTATTTTGAAAACTCCTGTATGGAGATGTATTAAAACTTCCTCGAAAAGGGATATTATTTTGAGGCACATTTGTATTAATGGATGAATTATATTATGTATATATCTATGTTAAATTTTGATATTATTGTTTCACCTTTATTTTATTATATAAAAATGAACAATATTCTGAGGGGCGTTATAGCGTTTGGAGTTCCGGTGGTGGTTCTTGGAGCGTTCCTGCAGAACAGAAGGCTAGACGAAGGAGTGACGAGGCAATCCTCCACGTTCGAGTCAAGTGGCAAATCATCTGGCGCCCACCGTGGGGCCCGTGTGAGTTTTGTTCCCATCCACGTCGCAGTTCTTGAAGTTTCTTGGAGCTTCTTGATCATTTCGTCGAAGTGAAGTTACGTCGAAGTGCAGAGGAGATGAGTAGAAGAACCAGGCCAACCTCACCTGCGCCATCTGCTGAAGAAGGAGCTGTTACCATGGCGCAGGGAGTGGAGATGATGCGCGCGCTGCAAGATAGCGTCGCGGAATCGAGAGCTGAGAAAGAGAAAATGCGTGCAGAGCTGACTGCATCGCAGGGAAGAAACGAAGAGTTGAACCGTATGAATGAAGAGCTGCGTAGGGAATTGCAGGCGCAGAAGGAGTGCGCAGTTGAAGAGAGGACGTCGACGCTGCCATCGCCTCCTAGAGCATTCCCTATGCCTTTCTCCCCCGAGATCATGAACACGGTGGTGCCTCCCAATCTGGTGGGACTGAAAGCGTCGTTCACGGGGGTGGAAAATCCAGAAGCACACCTGACAGCCTTCTACACTCAGATGATGCTGACTGGAGGTTCAGATGCTGTGTACTGTAAGATGTTCATGAGTACTGATGGAGGAGGGCCAAGCACATCTAGCCAAGGAAGCCAAGGCCCAAACCAAGAAGACCGTCTAGACCAAGAGGAGCGTCTAGCTCCAGGAAGTGAGCGTCTAGAACGTGAAGGAGGGAGGCTATCCATGGAGCTAGACCGTCTAGGACCTCTCACAAGATCCATGGCTAAACATATCCAAGCACACATAGAAGAAGCCACGGATGGAAGAGAGAGATCCTTGTACATGTTTCATAAAGGCCCAAAGGGGGAGGGGGTGCTTAGTAGATTAGTGTAGTGTAGAAAGCAAAACTTGCTCACTTAGGGGTGTGCTATCAAAAAGGTGCCCTTAGCAATAGAAGGAGGGGTGTGCTAGCAAATAGGTGCCTTTAGCAAAAGAAGGAGGGGTGTACTATCAAATGTTGCACTTTTGACCTATCTTCTAGAATATTAGGAAGATGGTGTGGTTTGACTAAAGTCAATACCCTAGGCAGCCCCACTTTTTGTATTTCCATCCCTACCCTTTAAGCTTGCTCACCAAGGCTCCTAAATCTATAAATAAGGAGGCCTACCTCATGTATTTTCAAGTTTATTTGAGTAATGTTATGCTGCCATTTTTTGTGCACAAGCTTTACTCCTCCTAGAAATCTAGGCTATAAACTTCAATCCTTTCACCTTCTCCCTTAAGCTGGCCGAACCACTCAACCCATACTCACCATGCACCTTCAAGACCAACACAACTCCTAGGAGGGTCTTGTTTCACTCATCCATTGCTTCCGCTCCATCTATTTCTACTTTGATTCAAGAAGAACACATGAAAATGCCATCATTTGGTATCATGAGCTTTTGGTTCTTCAAGATGAGTAGCTTGTCTTTTTAAATTTTCAGTTCTTCTTTATTTTCATCTTGTCATTTCAATTCCATAATTGTCTTGCTGTTTTTTACATTTTAAATTGTTCTTGGTGTGCTTATGGAAGATCCAACCGAAGCACATGTGTTCAATTGATCTTGAACATTTTCTTGTGCAATTGTGATAGGATTCCTTACACATTGAGTGGCTGTTTTCTTTTAGGAATTTGAGTCTTTATTGCTTTCTTATAATTGCTTCATTTTATGCTTTGAATCTTTATTTTCTGAATCTATAAATGTTGTGTCAAGTCATGTGAATCCATAATTGTCATCAATTCTTAGTAGTCCTATTTTTTTGGCTTGATTGTTTCTTGTTTTTGGGTCTCTTTAAGTTGCCTTAATCTGCTGTTATTTTTTATCCTTTGCTGCCTTTTTAATTTTAGTTTGAGTTCATAATTGTGTCTTAGTTCTTACACAATTTCCTTCTTACATTTCCTTTGTGTTAAATTTTGGTATCTTGCTGTTTTTTTTTTTCCAGTTTTCCAGATTTCCCCTGTTTCTCTCTCTGTCTGGCTGTTTTTTTGTTTCAAAAATTATTTCCACTCATAGGAAATTTGTGATTCTCTGGAAAATGCAAGTTGAAGTGTTACAAAAAGGACAAAAAAAGAATCAGATCAAAAAAGGCAACAGAAAAGATATGATAAATCTTACAAAATCAGAGTGCAAACCTTGAGCGCTCCAGCTGGCCTAACTGCACACCAAATTTGCAAAAATTATTAAAAAAACATGGTGCATGCGTTTTAGGCGATTCCAAAGCCATTGTTTAGATAAGATCCTGAATTTTTCTTGCATATAAATTTCAGAGACAAATTTTAAAAATACAGCTCAGCATAAATCGGGGAACAAACACGTTTTCTGGCCCACAACAATTTTCAGTGGTGCTGTTTTTTTTATTTGGTCATCTAATCTAGTGCTTTTCTTTAGGTATTCCTTTTGTGTGCCAACTTTTATTGAGTACCTTTAATTGTTTGCTTTAATTTCTTGACTCTCTTTCTAAGTTGTCATATTATAAATCCTTTTGGTGGTACTGTTTTTATTCAATTAAATTTGTTTCTTGCTTTTGTTTCTTGACCTCTCTTTTGGGTGCTGGAATTTAATTCTCCTTGGTGCATATGTGCATGGAACTTGACTTGGTTTAGGTTTAGCTCTTGTGAATAGGTGCTGGAAATTGGAGAATTAAAGCCATCATTTTAAGGAGGAGACAAAGCTAAAGCCAAAACAAGGTTGCTTGAAACAAACAATACAAACACCTAAAAGATCAAAAATTCAAGACAACAAGGAAGTGCACTAACCCAAAAGAGGATCAACAAAGGGAGTCTTCTTTTCCTTTGCAACTTGGTTTATTGTTAATTACCTTTTTAATTACGTTTAGATGGTGAGTGTGTCTTCAAGGGCTCAAAGTGTTCAAGAAGCCTCACCTAGGGCCGAATAGCATAGTAAATCTTTTTTTACTTAGTAATTTGTTGCTTGTTTGAACTTGTTTTCTATTGTTTTGGTAGAAACGTTTTGCATGATTAGTTTAGTTTAATTTTGTGCTAAAACCGACTAGTTTGTTGCATTTTTTTTTTTTAGCTTACATAGTTTTATTGCTTTTTGATTTCTCAACTTCTTGTGTTTTAAGTGTTTCACTAAGAGAAATTTTTGTGTGAAGGCATTGGAGACTAGTTTTTGGCAAGGAAAAGGCTTGGTACTTAAGTAGTCCTTTGAGACTCACCTCCCTTACCTGGAAAACTACCTTCTTTATCTTCCCTAATCTTTCTCAAAGTAAAAACGCCTAAATACACAAAGGTATAGCCATGTCTTCTTCTTCTAATTCTCCAAAGTCTATAGAATGTGAAGTAAAATCTTTGAAAACCCTTTTGAAAGAGGTATCCCAAGCGGTACAATTAATCTCTTTTAGGCAAGTGGAGAATGAAAACAAGATTAATGAGTTGGCTAGAGCTCAAGAAGAGAAATCCCAAAAATCTCAAAAATCAAAAAAAACAAATACTCATGCATCACAAAGCATTGCAACTCTAGGGGAGGGAAGCCTTAGAATTAATGACTACTACCAACCACCCCCTAGAAGAACTAGGCAAAGGGAACAAGAGGTGCCAAGGGAAACTAGAGTAGACCTACCTCATTTTCATGGAAAGGGAAATGTAGAAATATATCTAGATTGGGAGATGAAGGTAGAGCAACTCTTTGCTTGCCATAGGGTAAGTGAGGAACGAAAAGTACCCTTAGCCACCCTTAGTTTCCAAGGAAATGCCATGTATTGGTGGACCTCTTTAGAAAGAGACCGACGTCTTCATAGGGAACCTCCCATAGAATATTGGAATGACCTTAGGGGAGCCCTAAGACGTCGACATATACCTTCTTACTACTGTAACATCCCGCCAAAATACTATACAAATGTATATAATGAAAATAAAGGTAACAAATAGATTCTATGAACAAAATATTATATATATGAAATGAAGTTGCTCCTCTTAGGGAGTTTAATACAAATTCGGTAAAATTTTCCAGAAACATAAACAAAATACAAAAAAAAAACAAAGCAGGCGATCTCCTATCGGAAGAAACCGATCTCCTATCGGACGAGACCGATCTCCTATCAAGACAGAAAAAAACAGGCGATCACCCGATGGAGGCAGACACAGGCGATCACCCGATAGAGACAGAAAACCGGCGATCTCCTCCTCGGCGATCACTCACTAGAGGGCTCTTCTTCCTGGAAAATCATCTGCTCCCGTGTAACAATTACACGATCATCAGAGTTTTGAGAAAACAACCACAATAACAGATAAAAGGGTAAGCTAGATAATTTAAAAGAAGTTTAAATCAAGAACATGAAAATCCAAGTAAACCAAGTTCCAAAATATCCATGTAAAACGTAGAGCTGCTCATAGCATTCAGCTGATCGCCCAAAATCACATTTCACAACATTCACCCATAGTCATTCCATTTCACAATACAGCATCAAGTGTCTATCAATATTCAAGTTTCTCATTTCACATGTCAGACTTTCCACTGACTCACCACACAAGACATTTGACACTACTTCCGGATTGACTCGTGCGTTGATTAGACTCAGAGATCTGCACCTGTCATACCACACCACTGTGAAATCCACACAGGGTCGCTGTGAATCCACACAGCATGCGCATATATCATCTCAATGTTACCATAGTTCTCCTGGTATGACAGGGTTAATCCATAGGACAGACGGAGCTCGTTCTTTTTCACACGAGACGCCCATCATATAGACCTCCTTCGACTCTCAACAACTGAGTAACTTCCTCTACGTGATTCCATTACCTCAGCAGAGTCAGGATATCCCCTTAGGAATCACCGATCAATGCACCTACCACAAGATCTTACACGGTATTTTCTTTCCTGAAAATACTATGCCTCGATCCCACATTCACAGCATTCAAAGACATCATGCCACACTTAAAAGAATGATTTCAATCACAGCAATAGCCATTTCAAAGGATTCATATTCTCGAATATCTCATGTAAATCTCAAGCAGTTCTCAAAACAACATCAAACACAAGGAGTTCGCAAAACAGCGCCAAAACCGGCGATCTAGTTCAAAAACAGGGTGTTTCGAAAACTGTATATAAAACCGGCGACCACGTCGCCCAAGCACACAAACAGAGCACTTTACGCAGATGAAAACAAAAATGGCGACCACGTCGCCCTCACTCCAGAGATAGCTACACTGTGGCTTGTATGGAAAAAGAGGTCTAGCTTCCCTTACCTGGACTTGCGCAAACACCTAGAGTTCCGAAACCCAACAAAGCTTGAAGAACGCCTTGGCTCTGTTTTTGCGTCTGGTTGAAGGACTTGCAGAGAACTGCCCAGGTGCTCTAATGGTGGCTGTCGCTCGTCGTACTCTCGTGTGAAGGGGCTAGAATCGCAGCGCGAAGGAGGCAACTGGAGGAGAAGGGAGGTAACTCACTCTTTCTCTCTTTGAAGGCTGCAACGTTTTCTTTCTCTCAGCAGTGGGTTTTCTGCATCTTAAACCAACTTATCCACCAAAAGCAGCTGCCACCACCCATTCTGCAGAGAAGTCTGAGAACCACTGCCCTGAACAGTACGACCACTGTTGTCTCTGGTGCATGCCAACCACTGCTCTAAACAGTACTGCCACTGTTGTCGCTTGTGCATGCCAGCCACTGCTCTGAACAGTACGACCGTGAGTGTCTCCCGCGCATGCCAACATTCTGATGTCACTATTCTGAACCACCCTTTTTGTCTACGTGGCGTGCGTGCACTACGCTTCATGCTGGGAGTCTGGGTCTTACCTTCAAGGTGTGAAACTCGACGTCGCGCGATAACTTTCCACTGCTGACTCATCCTGGCGAACGACCGATGTCTCCTTCGCCCTGGAAGACGACCGATGTCTTCCTCTGGGAGACGACCGATGTCTTCCCTGGCGACGCCCTCATAACTCTCGCGCCTTGGCCACGTCCACATGCCTCGCGCCCTGGCAATGCCCACATGCCTCTCGCGCCCGCGCGATGCCTGCATGCCTCTCGCGCCCGCGCGATGCCTGCATGCCTCTCGCGCCCGCGCGACGTCCACCTGGCGCTCATGTGTAGCAGGCGACCGGCGATGATGTATAAACAAGGAACTCTTATAGTTTTTTTCCAGACTACACTTTCCTTCCTTTTTAACTTAGATAAAACATACTTAGAATTTACTTAAAACATACTCTTTCATTCCAATAAATTTCAGGTCCTTACAACTACCATAGGGAGTTGATGGACAAGCTCCAAAGACTCCAACAAAAGAATATGAGTGTAGAAGAGTATAGGCAAAAGATGGAGCTCTATATGATGAGAGCCTCTATTAGAGAGGAAGAGGAAACCACCATATCTAGGTTCCTTAGTGGCCTATCACTTGAGATAAAAGATAGAGTAGAGCTCTTACCTTATCAAGACTTGAATGATTTGGTTCAACTTTGCATTAAAGTTGAGCAACAAAATTTACGCAAAACATCAAGTCAAAAGGTGAGCCCCTATTCTAACTTTTATCCCAAGAGAGAGTTTAAAAGGGAGGGTAGTACATCTAAGGAAAAACCAAAAGAACCTACCAAACCCTTCACCAAAGAAACCTCAACCCCACCCATCCGAGCTAGAGATGTTAAATGTTTTAAGTGCTATGGTAGGGGGCATGTGCAAGCACAATGTCCAAACCAAAGGACTTTGTTTCTTAAAGGTGTAGACGAATACACTAGTGGCGAGGATGAGCTTAGTGAGAAAGAGGAAGGGGGAGAGGATGAGAGGGTAGCTCCATTAGAGGGAGAATTGCTTATGATTAGGAGAACCCTCAACAATCACCCTAGCACATCCATTGAAACACAAAGGGAGAACATATTTCATACAAGATGCAATGTTTTAGAAAATATATGTTCCCTCATTGTGGATAGTGGATCTAGTTGTAATTGTTGTAGTGCTAGGATGGTTGAAAAGCTTAAGCTACAAGTGGTTCCTCACCCAAAACCTTACAAACTTCAATGGCTTAATGAAAATGGGGAACTACATGTAGATAAGCAAGTGGAAATCAAGTTTTCCATAGGGAACTACAAAGATAAAGTTTTATGTGATGTAGTGCCTATGGAAGCTTGCCATATCTTATTAGGGAGGCCATGGCAATTTGACAAGAAAACCTTGCATGATGGTCTCACTAACGAGATTTCCTTCACCCATAAATATAAGAAGTTTGTACTTAGTCCTTTACCACATTCTCAAGTGGTGAAAGACCAAATACAAATGAAACAAAAGAGGGATGAGGAAAAAAAAAAAAAAAAAGAGTGCTAGAAAAAGAGAAAATCCTTAGGGATAGGAAGGCGTGGGAGAAGAGTGTTCCTTCCCACAAGGTTGGTCTACAAGAAAAGCCTTTTGAAAATGTTTTAGAAAACTTGCTTCTTGTTGAACAACCAAGCCTTATCTTTTGTAAAGGAGCACTTACATGCACTGCCACAAGTAATGAACTCATGGTTTTACCTCCTCAAATAGAAAACCTTTTGAGTGAATTTGACGATCTATTCTCACAAGAAGGACCCAATGGGCTTCCTCCTCTTAGGGGGATAGAACATCAAATTGACTTCATTCCGGGGGCAAGCCTACCAAATAGGCCTGCTTATAGAACCAACCCCGAGGAAACAAAGGAGATAGAATCACAAGTTCAAGACTTGTTGGAGAAGGGTTGGGTTCAAAAGAGTCTAAGCCCTTGTGTTGTACCTGTCTTGTTGGTGCCCAAAAAAGATGGAAAATGGCGCATGTGTTGTGATTGTAGAGCAATCAACAACATCACCATCAAGTATAGGCATCCAATCCCAAGGCTTGATGATATGCTTGATGAATTGCATGGGTCAACTCTATTCTCCAAAATTGACCTTAAAAGTGGATATCACCAAATTCGAATCAAGGAGGGTGATGAGTGGAAAACCGCTTTTAAGACCAAATTTGGATTATATGAGTGGTTGGTGATGCCCTTTGGACTCACTAACGCTCCAAGCACATTCATGAGGCTTATGAATCACACCTTGAGGGATTGTATAGGTAAATATGTAGTAGTTTACTTTGATGATATCTTAGTATATAGTAAAACCCTAGAAGACCATCTAAGTCACCTTAGGGAAGTCTTTCTAGTTCTTAGGAAAAATAGTCTTTTTGCAAATAGGGATAAGTGTACCTTTGGTGTAGATAGTGTAGTCTTTTTAGGCTTTATAGTAAACAAAAAGGGGGTGCATGTAGATCCCGAGAAAATCAAAGCCATCCAAGAGTGGCCAACTCCACAAAATGTAAGTGATGTAAGAAGTTTTCATGGGTTAGCTAGCTTCTATAGAAGGTTTGTGCCTAATTTTTCTAGCCTAGCTTCGCCTTTGAATGAACTTGTTAAAAAAGATGTTGCCTTTTGTTGGAATGAAAAGCATGAGCAAGCCTTTCAAAGGCTAAAAGCTCAACTCACCAATGCACCCATCCTATCTCTCCCAAATTTTTCCAAAACTTTTGAGATAGAGTGTGATGCATCGGGAGTAGGCATAGGCGCGGTATTGTTGCAAGGTGGACACCCCATTGCTTATTTTAGTGAAAAACTCCATGGTGCCACCCTCAACTACCCCACTTATGACAAAGAGCTCTATGCTCTTGTGAGAGCCCTAAAGACTTGGGAACACTATCTTGTGTCCAAAGAATTTGTTATCCATAGTGATCACGAGTCTTTAAAATATTTAAAGGGCCAACACAAGCTCAATTAGAGACATGCAAAATGGATGGAATTTCTTGAACAATTTCCTTATGTAATCAAATACAAGAAAGGAAGCACCAATATAGTGGCCGATGCTCTTTCAAGACGCCACACACTCTTTTCAAAATTGGGTGCCCAAATTCTTGGATTTGACCACATAAGAGAGCTTTACCAAGAAGATCAAGAACTTTCATCCATCTATGCCCAATGTCTACATAGAGCGCAAGGAGGTTACTATGTGTCTGAGGGATATCTTTTTAAAGAAGGAAAACTTTGCATTCCTCAAGGAACACACAGAAAACTCCTTGTCAAAGAATCACATGAAGGGAGACTCATGGGCCATTTTGGAGTTGATAAGACTCTAGATCTTTTGAAAGCAAAATTTTGTTGGCCACACATGAGGAAAGATGTCCAACGCCATTGCTCTAGATGTATCTCATGTTTAAAAGCAAAGTCTAGAACAATGCCGCATGGACTCTACACCCCTTTGCCGATTGCAAATGCTCCTTGGGAAGACATTAGCATGGATTTCATTTTAGGACTTCCTAGGACTGCAAGAGGCCATGACTCTATCTTTGTGGTAGTGGACCGTTTTAGCAAAATGTCTCACTTTATTCCATGCCACAAAATAGATGATGCTCAAAATATTTCTAAACTCTTCTTTAGAGAAGTGGTGAGACTCCATGGTCTCCCTAGAAGTATAGTGTCCGATAGAGATCCCAAGTTTATAAGTCACTTTTGGAAAACTCTTTGGGGTAAACTTGGAACAAGACTACAATTTTCAACTTCTTGTCATCCTCAAACGGATGGGCAAACCGAAGTAGTCAATAGATCTCTTGGAACTATGCTTAGGGCTATCATGAAGGGCAGCCACAAATCTTGGGATGAGTACCTTCCCCACATTGAATTTGCTTACAATAGAGTAGTTCACAAGACTACTAATGCTTCTCCTTTTGAGGTAGTATATGGTTTTAATCCTCTCACGCCCATGGATTTAATTCCCCTTCCTAATCCACAAGATTTTGTGCATAAGGAAGGAGTAATCAAGGCTGATTTTGTCAAGAAAATGCATGACAAGATTAAAATTCAAATACAACAACAAAATGAGAAGTACACAAAACACAACAACAAAGGGAAGAGAGAAATAATTTTTGAGGAAGGAGACTTAGTTTGGCTTCATCTTTGAAACAATGCCGCATGGACTCTACACCCCTTTGCCGATTGCAAATGCTCCTTGGGAAGACATTATGATGTGAGTTGATTTTAGGTTCATTATATTTGTGACACTTTCTTAGAATTAGGATCAAGATTCTTAGCAATTTAGAGTGAGTCACCTAAGGAAAATCCCCACTGGACATTAACTTAATAAGTGTTAAGTAGATGTGAAGGTTCATTTCCAAAGGTCCAAGGTTAAAACACAAATAGAGATATGAATGGATGACAATTAAGGTGCAGAATCCAGATTTGAATGGTGCAAAACAAAGCTGGAAACAGAATTGAAATTAAGCACAAAAACAGAATTGAAACAACACACAAATTCAAGGAAGCTTAAGGAATCATCAATGGAGACAATGCCTTCCAAAATGATGAACCAAACTCAACTATGAGTGCTATATCCTTGTACACAACAATTGATATAGGAAGAACACAAAAACAGAACAGAATTGGAAAGGAAAACTGTAAGGACCTGAAAAATTAAATTGGAATAAAAGAGTTATATTTTAAATGAATTCTAAGTATGTTTTTATTTAGAATAGAAAGGGAGGAAAAAGTTAAGTTTAGAAGGCTACGAGGTCGCCGGTCGCCTGCTATACATGAGCGCCAGGTGGACATCGCGCGGGCGTGAGAGGCATGCAGGCATCGCGGGGCGCGAGAGGCATGCAGGCATCGCGCGGGCGTGAGAGGCATGCAGGCGTCGCGCGGGCGCGAGAGGCATGCAGGCGTCGCGCGGGCGCGAGAGGCATGCAGGCGTCGCGCGGGCGCGAGAGGCATGCAGGCATCGCGCGGGCGCGAGAGGCATGTAGGCATCGCGCGGGCGCGAGAGGCATGCGGGCATCGCGCGGGCGCGAGGCACGCGGGCATTGCCCGGGGCGCGAGGCATGTGGACGTGGCCAAGGCGCGAGAGTTATGAGGGCGTCGCCAGGGAAGACATCGGTTGTCTCCCAGAGGAAGACATCGGTCGTCTTCCAGGGCGAAGGGGACATCGGTCGTTCGCCAGGATGAGTCAGCAGTGGAAAGTTATCGAGCGACGTCGAGTTTCACACCGAGAAGGTAAGACCCAGACTCCCAGCATGAAGCGTAATGCACGCACGCCACGTAGACAAAAAGGGTGGTTCAGAATAGTGACATCAGAATGTTGGCATGCGCGGGAGACACTCGCGGTCGTACTGTTCAGAGCAGTGGCTGGCATGCACAAGCGACAACAGTGGCAGTACTGTTCAGAGCAGTGGTTGGCATGCACCAGAGGCAACAGTGGTCGTACTGTTCAGGGCAGTGGTTCTCAGACTTCTCTGCAGAGTGGGTGGTGGCAGCTGCTTTTGGTGGATAAGTTGGTTTAAGATGCAGAAAACCCACTGCTGAGAGGAAGAAACGTTGCAGCCTTCAAAGAGAGAAAGAGTGAGTTACCTCCCTTCTCCTCCAGTTGCCTCCTTCGCGCTGCGATTCTAGCACCTTCACACGAGAGTACGACGAGCGACAGCCACCATTAGAGCACCTGGGCAGTCCTCTGCAAGTCCTTCAACCAGACGCAAAAACAGAGCCAAGGCGTTCTTCAAGCTTTGTTGGGTTTCAGAACTCTAGGTGTTTGCGCAAGTCCAGGTAAGGGAAGCTAGCCTTCATTTTCAATACAAGTCATAGATTAGCTGTTGCTGAAGTGAGGGCGACGTGGTCGCCGGTTTCATGTTTCTTTTCGCAATGCTCTGTTCTATGTGGTTGGGCGACGTGGTCGCCGGTTTTAAATACAGATTTCGAACTTCCCTGTTTTTGATGTTGTTTGAAGCTGTTTGAGATTTAAATGTGAAATACATGTGATATTCGAGAATATGAACCTTTGAAATGACTGTTGCTGTAGTTGGAATCATTCTTTTGAGTGGTATGATGTGTGGAATGTCGTGAATGTGGATCAAGACATAGTATTTTCAGGAAAGGAAATACCGTGTTGAGATTTGGTTGTGAAGTGTATTGATCTGTGAGTATCCTGTGAATGAGGCGATCCTGACTCTGCTGAGATAATGGAATCACATCGAAGAAGTTATCCAGTTGGTGAGAGTCGAAGGAGGTTCATATGAATGGGTGAGTCGTGTGAAAAAGAACGAGCTCGGCCTATTGTATGGATTAACCCTGTCATACTGTGAGAGTGATGAAATAAGAACGAGTTTGTGTTGATGCGCATGGCTGTGGGAACATTACAGCCAATGAAGTATGACAGGTGCATGTCTCTGGATGCTAAGTTCAACGCACGAGTCTTCCGGAAGTAGTGTCAAGTGTCTTGCATGGTGAGTCAGTGGAAGTCTGACGTGAGAAATGAGAAACATTGAAAATTGATAGACACTTGATGGAATTTTGTGATTTTAACGACCTTTGAGGAATTGTGCAATATGTGTTTTAATTGATGGTTTACGTGGGTGTCTTTAATTTGTTTTATCTTGATTTTAAAGTTTCATATCTAAGTTCTCTTTAAAAATATCTAGCTTACCCTTTATTTTGTATTGCTCTGTGGCTGTTTTCTCTTAAAAACTGTGATGATCGTGTATTTTACACGGGAGCAGATGATCTTCCAGGGAGTAGAGCTCCTCAGTGAGTGGTCGCCGGAAGGAGATCGCCTATTTCCGTCTCTATCGGGTGATCGCCGGTTTATGCCTCCATCGGGTGATCGCCTGTTTTTCTGTCCTGATAGCAGATCGGCTGTTTTGGGCCTTCTGTTACAGATCGGCGGTTCATGAATGGAGATCGCCGGTCTTGTTGTATTTGGTTGAATTTCGTTTTAAATTTTGAAAACATTGGACCTGGTCATGTATTTAACTCCCTAAGAGGAGCAACTTCATTTCTTATATATATAATATCATGTACTCTTTAATATTATTTGTTTACCTTTATTTTCATTATACATGTATGTATGGTTTTATTTTGCGGGATGTTACAAAAACAGAATTACTGAATAGAAACACAAATTGAAACAAAAGAACCGATTGAAATTCAAGAACAAGACATAGAATCAAAACTACCGACTGAAATGACAATGGAAGATGAAAGAAGATGAAACTTATGTGGTTGTAGCCATGGATTGGGAATGGACACGCCACTTGGAGGTGATGATCCAAGATAAGTGCAGATTTGCCGCCACTTGAGTGCTCCCAAAGCTTCACAAGATGAGACAAGGAAGAGGAGAACAAGTCTCACAAAATTCACTCACAATTTGAGTATAGTAACTTTTCTTCTAATTTCAATATAGTTTCCAGCTTTGTTTTGCACCATTCAAATCTGGATTCTGCACCTTAATTGTCATCCATTCATATCTCTATTTGTGTTTTAACCTTGGACCTTTGGAAATGAACCTTCACATCTACTTAACACTTGTTAAGTTAATGTCCAGTGGGGATTTTCCTTAGGTGACTCACTCTAAATTGCTAAGAATCTTGATCCTAATTCTAAGAAAGTGTCACAAATATAATGAACCTAAAATCAACTCACATCATGTGGTATCTAGAGCCATGGTGTTGATTTGTTGATTGTGAGTTGAATAGACACTTTCTTTTTGGGCAATTTTTTTTCCAGCACCTATAATTTCGTGTTTCTTGTTTTTCCAGCACCTTATATTCATACTTTTGTTTGGTTTGAATATGTTTTAGTTGTGCCTTTTCATTGATCATACTTTTTGCTTTGAGTTTTATGTTCATAGTGTTCTAGGTGTCCAAATCTTGTCTCTACTTGCTTGCTTTTGATTTTGAAAGTTTGTGTTTCTCTTGAATTTGGTTTAGTACTTGTGATTGGAGGTTCCAAACATTTGATTTCAAGTGTTCAATTGTCTTGAATCCTTCATAAAATTTTTGTGCAATTTGATTGATGTTTCAACTTCCATATGATGCATATTATGGTTCTTTCACTACATAAGTTCCATTTGGTATAAAAAAAAAAAAAGAAAAAAAAAAACAGAACTGAAACAGAACAAAACAGAACCAATTCTGTTTTTAAATCCGTCAAAACAGTTTGGTATTTGCATCTATTCATTCTTTTGCACATTAATTTTCATACCAAAGTTGGATTCATAGTGATTGGCAAATTGTTGTCTACTTTGTGGAACTTTTGATCCTTGTATTTTGACAAGTTTATGAGTTGTACTTTCTTTCTTGATTATAAAGTTTAGTGAGTATTCTTTGAGTCTTATTGTGTACCTTTTATTGCTTGTCTTTCATTCCTTAAGTTTTGTCATATATCTTGTATTCTTTTTGCACTACCCTTTCTTGTTTTGTACCTTTTCTTGCTTGTCTTTTATTGTTCTTTAAGTTTTGTGGTGGTTATTTTTGGATGAGTGGTTGAGTGCTTTGGCATCTTTCATTTGAAGTTACTCCATTCCACAAGAGAAGCTTGATTGAGGGAAGTATAATTTCTTGGAGTGATTTTGAGTGCCTTAATTTTTTTACCAAAACCGCACCACTTATTTCTTTGTTTTCTAACCTTGTTTTCTTTAATTGTTTGCTATTTGTGTTTGCTGTACTGTTTTGAAAATGGCTCAATATTCAAGTGGAGAATCTTCCAAACCACACTCTCCACAAAAAGCTTTCATTCTTGGTGAATTAAAAGAAGCCAAAAGGTCACTTGCACAAAAAGATGAAGCTATAAGACAATTGGAAGAAAGGTTCATAAGAGACTCACATCACATTAGCATGGATTTCATTTTAGGACTTCCTAGGACTGCAAGAGGCCATGACTCTATCTTTGTGGTAGTGGACCATTTTAGCAAAATGTCTCACTTTATTCCATGCCACAAAGTAGATGATGCTCAAAATATTTCTAAACTCTTCTTTAGAGAAGTGGTGAGACTCCATGGTCTCCCTAGAAGTATAGTGTCCGATAGAGATCCCAAGTTTATAAGTCACTTTTGGAAAACTCTTTGGGGTAAACTTGGAACAAGACTACAATTTTCAACTTCTTGTCATCCTCAAACGGATGGGCAAACCGAAGTAGTCAATAGATCTCTTGGAACTATGCTTAGGGCTATCATGAAGGGCAGCCACAAATCTTGGGATGAGTACCTTCCCCACATTGAATTTGCTTACAATAGAGTAGTTCACAAGACTACTAATGCTTCTCCTTTTGAGGTAGTATATGGTTTTAATCCTCTCACGCCCATGGATTTAATTCCCCTTCCTAATCCACAAGATTTTGTGCATAAGGAAGGAGTAATCAAGGCTGATTTTGTCAAGAAAATGCATGACAAGATTAAAATTCAAATACAACAACAAAATGAGAAGTACACAAAACACAACAACAAAGGGAAGAGAGAAATAATTTTTGAGGAAGGAGACTTAGTTTGGCTTCATCTTCGAAAAGATAGATTTCCAAATCAAAGGAAGTCCAAACTAAGTCCCCGAGGTGATGGACCCTTCCAAGTCCTTAAGCGAGTCAACAACAATGCGTATAAATTGGACCTACCTCTTGAATATGGAGTACATGACACATTTAATGTAATTGATCTTTCTCCATTTGTAGGTACCAATGACGATGACGAACTGGATTTGAGGACAAATCCTTTCCAAGGGGGAGGGGATGATGGAGGAGGGCCAAGCACATCTAGCCAAGGAAGCCAAGGCCCAAACCAAGAAGACCGTCTAGACCAAGAGGAGCGTCTAGCTCCAGGAAGTGAGCGTCTAGAACGTGAAGGAGGGAGGCTATCCATGGAGCTAGACCGTCTAGGACCTCTCACAAGATCCATGGCTAAACATATCCAAGCACACATAGAAGAAGCCACGGATGGAAGAGAGAGATCCTTGTACATGTTTCATAAAGGCCCAAAGGGGGAGGGGTGCTTAGTAGATTAGTGTAGTGTAGAAAGCAAAACTTGCTCACTTAGGGGTGTGCTATCAAAAGGTGCCCTTAGCAATAGAAGGAGGGGTGTGCTAGCAAATAGGTGCCTTTAGCAAAAGAAGGAGGGGTGTACTATCAAATGTTGCATTTTTGACCTATCTTCTAGAATATTAGGATGATGGTGTGGTTTGACTAAAGTCAATACCCTAGGCAGCCCCACTTTTTGTATTTCCATCCCTACCCTTTAAGCTTACTCACCAAGGCTCCTAAATCTATAAATAAGGAGGCCTACCTCATGTATTTTCAAGTTTATTTGAGTAATGTTATGCTGCCATTTTTTGTGCACAAGCTTTACTCCTCCTAGAAATCTAGGCTATAAACTTCAATCCTTTCACCTTCTCCCTTGAGCTGGCCGAACCACTCAACCGATACTCACCATGCACCTTCAAGACCAACACAACTCCTAGGAGGGTCTTGTTTCACTCATCCATTGCTTCCGCTCCATCTATTTCTACTTTGATTCAAGAAGAACACATGAAAATGCCATCAGATTGCCCTAGCAGAAATAGGATGACTCAACCCGTTGGTCCTCAGCAGTTGAGGAATGGAGGCAGTAGACCTCAAGCAGCAGGGAGGGTGTTTGCCATGACAGGAGCAGAGGCGTCTCAGTCAGGTAACCTAGTGCAAGGTGTTTGTTTTATAGCTGGTAGAGGTGTAAAAGCCTTGTTTGATTCTGGAGCGACACACTCCTTTGTGTCAAGCCTGTGTGTAGCCGAGTTGGGCCTTCTAGTGAAGGAGTTACCGTTTGAACTGTTGGTCTCTACACCTGCGTCAGGACAGGTGTTGACCTCTACAGTTTGCCCTGAATGTCCAGTGATAGTAGAGGGACGCAGGTTCAAAGTAAACTTGATCTGCCTACCTCTTCAGGACCTGGATGTTATCCTGGGAATGGATTGGCTATCTGCCAATCACGTTCTCATAGACTGCGGTAGTCAGAAAATAGCGTTTCCAGACCTCCAAGAGTCAGATGTGATATCTGCTCAGAATGGGTGGTCGGAGTTGGAAAAAGGGGCGAGGTGCTTCGTGATCCTAGCTCGGTTGGAGGTGAAGAATGAAGGGGACGTAAGCAGGATACATGTGGTGAAAGATTTCATGGATGTATTTCCAGAAGAAGTACCTGGATTACCTCCTAAGAGAGAAGTGGAATTCTCTATTGATTTGGTACCTGGAGCTGGACCAGTGTCAATGGCACCTTACAGGATGGCTCCAGCTGAGTTGGTAGAATTAAAGAAGCAAGTGGAAAAGTTGTTGGAGAAACAATTCATCAGACCCAGTGTATCTCCATGGGGGGCTCCAGTGCTCCTAGTTAAGAAAAAGGATGGAGGGTCTCGGCTGTGTATAGATTACAGGCAGTTGAACAAGTTGACCATCAAGAACAAGTACCCCCTACCTAGAATTGATGATTTGATGGATCAATTACATGGGGCCTCGGTGTTCTCAAAGATTGATCTGAGATCGGGGTACCACCAAATTTTGGTAAAAGCTGAAGATGTTCAAAAGACAGCATTTAGGTCTCGTTATGGGCACTATGAGTATGTGGTGATGCCGTTTGGAGTAACAAATGCTCCAGCTCTGTTCATGGACTACATGAATAGGATTTTTCGCCCTTTCTTGGATAAGTTTGTGGTAGTCTTCATAGACAACATACTCATTTATTCAAGGACCGAGGAAGAACATGAAGAACATCTGAGGACAGTATTGGAGATTCTGAGGGAGAAGCAACTCTATGCCAAGTTCTCTAAGTGTGAGTTCTGGCTGAAGGAAGTCAACTTCTTAGGACACGTGATATCTGCTCGGGGGATCTCAGTGGATCCAGCCAAGATAGAGGCAGTGCTGCAGTGGGAACGTCCTAAGACAGTTACTGAGATAAGGAGCTTTGTGGGTTTAGCTGGCTACTATCGGAGGTTTATTGAGGACTTTTCCAAGGTAGTGGCTCCTTTAACACAGTTGACCCGCAAGGATCAACCTTTTGCTTGGACCGACCGATGTGAGCAGAGCTTCATGGAACTAAAGGAGAGGTTGACTAGTGCTCCAGTGCTGGTGATCCCAGAGGTAGGAAGACCTTTTGATGTCTACTGTGATGCTTCACATCAGGGTTTGGGATGTGTCTTGATGCAAGAGAAAAGAGTGGTTGCATATGCTTCAAGGCAACTCAAGGTTCATGAGAGAAACTATCCTACTCATGATTTGGAGTTGGCGGCGGTGGTGTTTGCCTTGAAGATTTGGAGGCACTATTTATATGGAGCTCGGTTCCAGGTGTTCAGTGACCATAAGAGCCTGAAATACCTGTTCGACCAGAAGGAACTAAACATGAGACAAAGAAGGTGGATGGAGTTTCTAAAGGACTACGATTTTCAACTCATGTATCATCCAGGGAAGGCCAATGTAGTGGCAGATGCTTTGAGTAGAAAATCAATACAAGTAGCCACCATGATGATGGAAGAGCAGAAACTGATCGAGCAGTTCAGAGACTTAAACCTTGGGGTAGAATTTCATGTAAATCACATTAGTTGTAGTAAGCTGGCTATAACTAATGACTTCCTTGGAATGATAAGGGATAAGTAGTTGGAGGACCCTAGTCTGAAGCGTACTGTGGAGTCACTAGGGACCGACCAGGCTAGAGACTTTGTGATGGGCGATGATGGGATCTTGAGATTTAATGGCAGAATTTGCATACCTGCAAATGAAGAGTTGAAGAAGATGATCCTAGAGGAAGGTCACAAGAGTCGCCTTAGCCTACATCCAGGCATGAACAAGATGTACCATGACTTGAAGGAGTCACTTTGGTGGTCGGGCATGAAGAAAGACATCGCCCAGTATGTTACTACCTGCTTGACGTGTCAGAAGGCAAAGGTAGAGCATCAAAGACCTGGCGGGTTGCTACAGCAACTGGATATCCCTGAGTGGAAATGGGACAACATCGCCATGGATTTTGTTACCCATTTACCCAAATCGGTAAAGGGTCATGATGCAATCTGGGTCATAGTAGATCGGCTGACGAAGAGTGCCCACTTCCTTCCAGTGAATTTGAAAATGCCCTTGACCAAGTTGGCACAGCTGTACATCAAAGAAATAGTGAGGTTGCATGGAGTGCCTTCCAGCATTGTTTCAGATAGAGATCCCAGGTTCACTTCACGGTTTTGGCAGACTTTACAAGATTACTTGGGGACTAAGTTGAGAATGAGCTCGGCATATCATCCTCAAACAGATGGACAGTCAGAGAGAATGATCCAGTCCTTGGAAGATCTGCTGAGGACGTGTGTCTTGGATCAATTGGGAAGTTGGGATGAGGTGTTGCCGCTGGTGGAGTTTACCTATAATAACAGTTATCACGCCAGCATAGGGATAGCGCCATACGAAGCCTTGTATGGAAGGAAATGCAGAACTCCATTGTGCTGGTACCAGGAAGGCGAAACAGTATTGGTTGGACCAGAGTTGATTCAGCAGACGACCGAGAAGGTGAAACAGATACAAGGCAGAATGAGAGCTTCTCAAAGTAGGCAGAAATCCTATGCAGATCAGAGGAGAAAGCCTTTGGAGTTTGCTGCTAGAGACCATGTGTTCATGAGAGTGACACCAACCAAGGGTGTAGGACGGGCGATCAGATCAAAGAAGTTGTCCCCTAAGTTCGTGGGACCATATCAGATCTTAAGGAGGATTGGTCCAGTGGCTTATGAAATCGCCCTACCTCCCCATTTAGCAAATCTGCACAATGTCTTTCACGTATCATAGCTGAGGAAGTACATGGCAGACCCTAGTCATGTGCTAGAAGTGGACGATGTGCAGATCAGGGATGACTTGTCCTTTGAAGCGAAACCAGTCAGGATTGACGATAGGCAAAGTAAACAGCTCAGAGGCAAGACCATCAGCATGGTGAAAGTGGTGTGGGATGAGAGATCGGGTGATTCAACTTGGGAGTTAGAAGAACCCATGAGAGAAGCCTATCCATACCTCTTTTCCTTGTAATTCAATTTTCGAGGACGAAAATTTTGCTTGTTGGGGAGAATGTAAGGAACTGTAAAATTAAATTGGAATAAAAAGGAATATATTTTAAATGAATTCTAAGTATGCTTTTATTTAAAATAAAAAGGAAGGAAAGTGTACTTTAGAAGACTATAAAATCGCCTGTCGCCTACTACACATGATCGCCAGGGCGCGAGAGGCATGCGGACATCGCCAGGGCGCGAGGCATGTGGACGTCGCCAGGGCGCGAGGGGCATGCAGGCATCGCCAGGGCGCGAGAGGCAGGCGGGCGTTGCCAGGGATAGACATCGGTCGTCCTCCAGGATGAGACATCGGTGGATAGTCATCGCGCGAGCGGTCATCGGTGGAAGATTATCGCGCGATGTCGAGTTTCACACGAATAAAGTGGGACCCAGACTCCCAGCATGTCACGTCCTGCACGCGCGCCACGTGGACAAAAAGGGTGGTTCAGAATAGTGACATCAGAATGTTGGCATGCGCAAGAGACACTTGCGGTCGTACTGTTCAGGGAAGTGGTTGGCATGCACAAGAAGACAACCGTGGCCGTACTGTTCAGTGAAACGTACACTCTGATTTTTCTTGCAGAGGGGGTGGTGGCAGCAGCATGCGTGGACAAGTAGGCTTGGATTCAAAAACCCAATGCGAGGAGGCAAAGAAGGTTACAGAGACTCAAGAGTGAAAGAGTGAGTGCATCTTCATCCCTCCCTTTTCTCTCCTTCGTGCGGCGATTCAGGCATCCTCAAGCACCAGTGCGACAAACGACGACTGCCCTTGGACACTTGGGAGGCTCTCTGCAAGTTCTCCAGACCGGGACACTAAAACAGAGTGAAAGCATCTTAAAGCTTCGTTGGGTTTCGGAGCTCTGAGAGTTTTGCGCTAGTCCAGGTAAGGGAAGCTAGCCTTATTTCCAACGAAAAACCTTATAATAGATGTTTGAGATGATGGGGCGACGTGGTCGCCGGTTTTCAACTTTTATTGCATAATCCTCTGTTTTTGAACGAGATCGCCGGTTTTGGCGTTGTTTTTCGAACTCCCCTGTTTTTGGTGTTGTTTGAAACTGTTTGAGATTTAAATGTGATATTCGAAAATCTGAACCTTGGCATGAGTTTTTCTGTGACTGGAATCGTTCATTAAGTGTTGTATGACGTGTTGAATGTTGTGAATGTGAGATCAAGGCATAGTATTTTCAGGAAAGAAAATACCGTGTAAGATCGTGTAGGATGTGCATTGATCGGTGATTTCTATAATGAGATATCCTGACTCTGCTGAGATAATGGAATCACATAGAGGAAGTTATTCAGTTGGTGAGAGTCGAAGGAGGTTCATATGAATGGGTGAGTCGTGTGAAAAAGAACGAGCTCGGCCTGTTATATGGATTAACCCTGTCATACTGTGAGAGTGATGAAATTGAGATCGAGATTGTGTTGATGCGCATAGCTGTGGAAACATTACAGCAGTTTAGTATGACAGGTGCAGATCTCTGAGTCTAGTCAATGCACGAGTCTTCCGGAAGTAGGGTCAAGTGTCTTGTGTGATGAGTCAGTGGAAGTCTGACGTGAGAAATGAGGAACATTGAAATTGATAGACACTTGATGCATTATGTGAAATAGAATGACTCTTGAGAATATTGTGAAATGTGTGATTACTTGGTGGTCATGGGAAGGGAACGAGAAAATTAATAGTTTTTACGTGGGTGTTTTTAATTTGTTTCATCTTGATTTTAAAGTTTCATATCCAACTCTTTTCAAATGTCTAGCTTACCCTGTGATTTTTGGTGTTGTGTTTGGCTTTTCTTAAACCTGTGATGATCGTGTATAATTTACACGGGAGCAGATGATGTTGCAGGAAGTAGAGCTCCTCAGTGAGTGGTCGCGGGAAGGAGATCGCCTGTTCCTATTTCTGTTAGGCGATCACCCTTTTTCTATTTTCTGATAGGAGATTGCCGTTCTCTGATAGGAGATCGCCTTTTTGCTGTTAGGAGATCGCCTGTATTCATATTTTACTGTATTTTGTTCACGTTTTCTGGAAAAGTGACCGAATTTGTATTAAACTCCCTGTGAGGAGAAACTTCATTACATATATATAATTTTGTTCACTTCAATCTATTTGTTACCTTTATTTTCATTATATAAATATGAATAGTATTTTGGCGGGATGTTACATGAAATGCATGTGATATACGAAAATCTGAACCTTGGCATGAGTTTTTGTGTGCATGGAATCGTTCATTTAGTGTTGTATGACGTGTTGAATGTTGTGAATGTGGGATCAAGGCATAGTATTTTCAGGAAAGAAAATACCGTGTAAGATCGTGTAGGATGTTCATTGATCGGTGATTTCTATAATGAGATATCCTGACTCTGCTGAGATAATGGAATCACATAGAGGAAGTTATTCAGTTGGTGAGAGTCGATGGAGGTTCATATGAATGGGTGAGTCGTGTGAAAAAGAACAAGCTCGGCCTGTTATATGGATTAACCCTGTCATACTGTGAGAGTGATGAAATTGAGATCGAGATTGTGTTGATGCGCATAGCTGTGGAAACATTACAGCAGTTTAGTATGACAGGTGCAGATCTCTGAGTCTAGTCAATGCACGAGTCTTCCAGAAGTAGTGTCAAGTGTCTTGTGTGATGAGTCAGTGGAAGTCTGACGTGAGAAATGAGGAACATTGAATTTGATAGACACTTGATGCATTATGTGAAATAGAACGACTCTTGAGAATATTGTGAAATGTGTGATTACTTGGTGGTCATGTGAAGGGAACGAGAAAATTGATAGTTTTTACGTGGGTGTCTTTAATTTGTTTCATCTTGATTTTTAAGTTTCATATCTAAACTCTTTTTCAAATGTCTGGCTTACCCTGTGATTTTTGGTGTTGTGTTTGGCTTTTTCTTAAACCTGTGATGATCGTGTATAATTTACACGGGAGCAGATGATGTTACAGGAAGTAGAGCTCCTCAGTGAGTGGTCGCCGGGAGGAGATCGCCTGTTCCTATTTCTGTTAGGCGATCACCCTTTTTCTGTTTTCTGATAGGAGATCGCCGTTCTCTGATAGGAGATCGCCTTTTTGCTGTTAGGAGATCGCCTGTATTTATATTTTACTGTAATTTTGTTTACGTTTTTGGAAGAAAATTGACCGTGTATGTATTAAACTCCCTGTGAGGAGAAACTTCATTTTATATATATAATTATGTTCACTTCAATAAAATTGTTTACCTTTATTTTTATTATATAAATATGAAAAGTATTTGGCGGGATGTTACAGACATACTCCAAGTAGGAGGCCATCTGGGGATCTTTGGCCTGGTACTCTCCCGCCACTTGACCTGTGACCAACAATGAATCACTCTTCGCCACAAGACTCTACGCTCCCATCTCCTTGGCCAACAACATTCCAGCAATCAAGGCTTCGTACTCTGCTTGGTTGTTACTGGCTTTGAAAGCGAACCGTAGGGCCTGCTCTATTAACAACCCCTTGTGATGGGTTGTTCTTCATGACCATTTGTTCTTCTTAAAATATGAGGTAAAAAGGTGGTGGAAGCTATGGATGATATGGGTCAAGGATGACTCATATAGAGCTATGGGTTCCTTGTAGGTGCATGAAAGGTATGGAGAGTGATAGGTTAGGCCAAATCACTTGGAGGAAGGTGAAGATGAAGATCAAAGTGTCTAACCTAGAGAGACTAGACAAAGAGTAGAAGCTAGCATAATTTTGGCAGCATTTACTCATATAAATTGATCTTAAAAAAACATGAGCCAAAGCACCCTATTTATAGGAGATGGTGCCTTGGAGAGTAAGGAGAAAGGGTAGGATGGGGAATACATAAAAGAGGGGGCTGCTAGGGTGTTGACTAAAGGTCAATGCAGCCCCTTAGCATGCTTCTAGAAGGTAGGGCTACATTCCTACCCTAAAAGGCCTAGGTACAAGCTAAATTGTTAAATACACCCCCTATTGTGCTAAATGAACCCTACTCTACTGAAATTACAAATAAACTGAAATTAATTGATGCTCAGCTCCCATGGCTTGGGCTCTACTCCTTGTGGTCCCTTGAGGGGTCTTTGAATATGTAAAGAAAAGTTTCTCTGCCATCAGTAGCAGAATCTCAATCTTCTTAAATACTCTTTTCCATGGACCTAGTTGTTGGGCCTGAGCTTGGGCTTAGGCTTGGGCTTGGGCCTCTTCCATCATCCCCTCCTTCTTGAGAGGATCTGTCCTCAGATCTACAGGGTTGATCTCAAACAGCAGCCTTATTCCTGCTTTGAAAACTATGCTCGTTGTAACATCCCGCCAAAATACTATACAAATGTATATAATGAAAATAAAGGTAACAAATAGATTCTATGAACAAAATATTATATATATGAAATGTAGTTTCTCCTCACAGGGAGTTTAATACAAATTCGGTCAAAATTTTCCAGAAACATAAACAAAATGCAGTAAAAAAAAACGAAGCAGGCGATCTCCTATCGAAAAAGACCGATCTCCTATCGAACGAGGCCGATCTCCCATCGGAGGACCCAAAACAGCCGATCTGCTTTCGGCGACCACTCCCTAAGGAGCTCTACTTCCTGGAAGATCATCTGCTCCCGTGTAAGTTATACACGATCATCACAGTTTTAAGAGAACAGCCACAGAACCAAAACACGCAGGGTAAGCTATATAATTTAAAGGAAGTTTAAATCATGAACATGACAATCAAAGTAAAACAAGTTTCAAAATATCCATGTAAAACGTAGAGTTGCTCATATCATTCACCTGATCGCCCAAAATCACACATTTCACAACATTCACCCATAGTCATTCCATTTCACAATACTGCATCAAGTGTCTATAAACTATCAATGTTTCTCATTTCACCTGTCAGACTTTCCACTGACTCACCACACAAGACACTTGACACTACTTCCGGATTGACTCGTGCGTTGATTAGACTCAGAGATCTGCACCTGTCATACCACACCACTGTGAAATCCACACAGGGTCGCTGTGAATCCACACAGCATGCGCATATATCATCTCAATGTCAATAGTTCTCCTGGTATGACAGGGTTAATCCATAGGACAGGCGGAGCTCGTTCTTTTTCACACGAGACGCCCATCATATAGACCTCCTTCGACTCTCAACAACTGAGTAACTTCCTCTACGTGATTCCATTACCTCAGCAGAGTTAGGATATCCCCTTAGGAATCACCGATCAATGCACCTACTACAAGATCTTACACGGTATTTTCTTTCCTGAAAATACTATGCCTCGATCCCACATTCACAGCATTCAAAAACATCATACCACTCAGCATTCAAAAACATCATACCACTCGAGTAATTGATTCAAGTCACAGCAACGAATCATTTCAAGGTTCAGATCTTCGAATATTTCATTTAAATCTCAAGTAGTTTCAAAACAACACCCAAAAACAGAGAGTTCACAAACAACGCCAAAACCGGCGATCTAGTTCAAAAACAGGGTGTTTCGAAGACTGTATATAAAACCGGCGACCACGTCGCCCAAGCACACAAACAGAGCATTTTACGCAGATGAAAACAAAAATGGCGACCACGTCGCCCTCACTTCAGAGATAGCTACACTATGGCTCGTATGGAAAAAGAGGTCTAGCTTCCCTTACCTGGACTTGCGCAACCACCAGGAGCTTCGAAATCCAACAGAGCTTGAAGAATGCCTTGGCTCTATTCTTGAGTCTGGTTTTGAAGGAGTTGCAGAGAACTTTCCCAGGTGCTCCAATGGTGTCGCTTCTCGTCGTACTCTTGTGTGGAGATGCTGAAATCGCAACGCGGAGGGGGTAACTGGAGGAGAAGGGAGGGAACTCACTCTTTCTCTCGTCGAATACAACAATGTTTTCTTTTCTCTCTGCAGTGGATTTTTGTAACTTAAACCAACTTATCCCTCCAAAAGCAGCTGCCACCACCTACTCTGCAGGGAAGTTTGCGTGCACGCTTCCCTGAACAGTACTACTAAGCGTGCCTCTGCGCAGGCTACGCTCTGAGGTCACTATTCTGAACCACTCTTTTGTCTACGTGGTGCGCGTGCAGAACATCTCTTGCTGGGAGTCTGGGGCCCACGTTCTCTGGGTGTAACTCAACGTCGCGCGATGACCTTTCGCCGATGACTACTAGTGCGAAGACAACTACCGATGACCTCGCGCGAAGACAACCACCGATGACATCTTCCTGGCGAACGACCGATGTCTCCTTCGCCCTGGAAGACGACCGATGTCTTCCTCTGGGAGACAACCGATGTCTTCTCTGGCGACGCCCTCATAACTCTCGCGCCTTGGCCACGTCCACATGCCTCGCGCCCTGGCAATGCCCGCGTGCCTCGCGCCCGCATGCCCCTCGCGCCCGCGCGATGCCTGCATGCCTCTCGCGCCCGCGCGATGCCTGCATGCCTCTCGCGCCCGCGCGATGCCTGCATGCCTCTCACGCCCGCGCGATGCCTGCATGCCTCTCGCGCCCGCGCGATGCCTGCATGCCTCTCACGCCCGCGCGATGTCCACCTGGCGCTCATGTGTAGCAGGCGACCGGCGACCTCGTAGCCTTCTAAACTTAACTTTTTCCTCCCTTTCTATTCTAAATAAAAACATACTTAGAATTCATTTAAAATATAACTCTTTTATTCCAAAAATTTTTCAGGTCCTTACATTCTCCCCAACAAGAAAAATTTTCGTCCTCGAAAATTGGATTACAAGGAAAAGAGGTATGGATAAGCCTCCCTCATGGGTTCTTCTAACTCCCAAGTTGAATCCCCCGATCTCTCATCCCACACCACTTTCACCATGTCGATGGTCTTGCCTCTGAGCTGTTTACTTTGCCGATCGTCAATCCTGACTGGTTTTGCTTCAAAGGACAAGTCATCCCTGATCTGCACGTCGTCTACATCCAGCACATGACTGGGGTCTGCCATGTACTTCCTCAGCTGTGACACGTGAAAGACATTGTGCAGATTTGCCAGATGGGGAGGTAGGGCGATCTCATACGCCACAGGGCCAATCCTTCTTAAGATCTGATATGGTCCCACGAACTTAGGGGACAACTTCTTTGACCTGATCGCCCGCCCTACACCCTTGGTTGGTGTCACTTTCATGAACACGTGATCTCCAGCAGCAAACTCCAAAGGCTTTCTCCTCTGATCTGCATAGGACTTCTGCCTACTCTGAGAAGCTTTCATTCTGCTTTGTATCTGCTTTACCTTCTCGGTCGTCTGTTGAATCAACTCTGGCCCAACCAAGACTGCCTCGCCCTCTTGGTACCAACATAAGGGGGTTCTGCATTTCCTCCCATACAGGGCTTCATATGGGGCCATCCCAATACTGGCGTGGTAGCTATTGTTATAGGTAAACTCCACTAGTGGCAACACCTCCTCCCAACTTCCCAATTGATCCAAGACGCACGCCCTCAGCAGATCTTCCAGAGATTGGATCGTTCTCTCTGACTGACCATCTGTTTGGGGATGATATGCAGAGCTCATCCTCAACTTAGTTCCCAAGCATTCTTGTAAGGTCTGCCAAAACCGTGAAGTAAACCTGGGATCTCTATCTGAAACGATGCTGGAAGGCACTCCATGCAGCCTTACTATTTCTTGGATGTATAGCTGTGCCAGCTTGACCATAGGCATCTTCATATTCACTGGAAGAAAGTGGGCACTCTTCGTCAGCCTATCAATGATGACCCAGATTGCATCATGACCTTTTGCCGATCTGGGTAAATGAGTGACAAAATCCATGGCGATGCTGTCCCACTTCCACTCAGGGATATCCAGTTGCTACAACAGCCCGCCAGGTCTTTGATGCTCTACCTTCGCCTTCTGACACGTTAAGCAGGTCGTCACATACTGGGCGATGTCCCTCTTCATGCCCGACCACCAAAATGACTCCTTCAAGTCATGGTACATCTTGTTCATGCCTGGATGAAGGTTAAGGCGACTCTTATGACCTTCCTCTAGGATCATCTTCTTCAACTCATCATTTGCAGGTATGCAAATTCTGCCATCAAACCTCAAGATCCCATCATCGCCCATCTCAAAGCCTCTCGCCTGATCTGTCCCTAGTGACTCTACAGTGCGCTTCAGGCTAGGGTCCTCCAATTGCTTATCCTTCAACATTCCCAGGAATTCATTAGTTATAGTCAGCTTGCTACAACTAATGTGATTCACGTGAAATTCTACTCCAAGGTTTAAGTCTCTGAACTGCTCGATCAGTTTCTGCTCTTCCATCATCATGGTGGCGACTTGTATAGACTTCCTACTCAAGGCATCTGCCACTACATTGGCCTTCCCTGGGTGATACATGAGTTGAAAGTCGTAATCCTTTAGGAATTCCATCCACCTTCTTTGTCTCATGTTTAGTTCCTTCTGATCGAACAGGTACTTCAAGCTCTTGTGGTCACTGAACACCTGGAACCGAGCTCCATATAGATAGTGCCTCCAGATCTTCAAGGCAAAAACCACTGCCGCCAACTCCAAGTCATGCGTAGGGTAGTTTCTCTCATGAACCTTGAGTTGTCTTGAAGCATATGCAACCACTCTCTTCTCTTGCATTAAAACACATCCCAAGCCTTGATGTGAAGCGTCACAGAAGACATCAAAAGGCCTTCCTACCTCGGGGATCACCAGCACTGGAGCACTGGTCAACCTCTCCTTTAGTTCCATGAAGCTCTGCTCACATCGGTCGGTCCAAGCAAAAGGTTGGTCCTTGCGGGTTAGCTGTGTTAAAGGAGCCACTATCTTGGAAAAATCCTCAATAAACCTCCGATAGTAGCCCGCCAACCCCACAAAGCTCCTTATCTCAGTCACGGTCTTAGGACGTTCCCATTGCAGCACTGCCTCTACCTTGGCTGGATCTACCGAGATCCCTTGGGCAGATATCACGTGTCCTAAGAAGTTGACTTCCCTCAGCCAGAACTCACACTTGGAGAACTTGGCATAGAGCTGCTTCTCTCTCAGTATTTCCAATACTGTCCTCAGGTGTTCCTCATGCTCTTCCTCGGTCCTTGAATAAATGAGGATGTCATCTATGAAGACCACCACAAACTTATCCAAGAAAGGGCGAAAGATCCTATTCATGTAGTCCATGAATAGAGCTGGAGCATTGGTGACTCCAAATGGCATCACTACATACTCGTAGTGCCCATATCGAGACCTAAAAGCTGTCTTCTGAACATCTTCAGCTTTTACCAAGATTTGGTGATACCCCGATCTCAGGTCAATCTTGGAGAACACCGAGGCCCTATGAATTTGGTCCATCAAATCATCAATCCGAGGTAGGGGGTACTTGTTCTTGATGGTCAATTTGTTCAATTGCCTGTAGTCTATACACAACCGAGACCCTCCATCCTTCTTCTTGACTAGAAGCACTGGAGCTCCCCATGGAGATACGCTGGGTCTGATGAATTGCTTCTCCAGCAACTCTTCCACTTGCTTCTTTAACTCCACTAACTCGGCTGGTGCCATCCTGTAAGGTGCCATTGATATTGGTCCAGCTCCAGGTACCAAGTCAATAGAGAATTCCACTTCTCTCTTAGGGGGTAACCCAGGCACCTCTTCTGGGAATACATCTGTGAAATCTTTCACCACTTGTATCCTGTTTACGTCCCCTTTATTCTCCACTTCCAACCGGGCGAGCACCACGAAGCACCTCGCCCCTCCTTCCAGCTCTGATCGCCCTCGTTGAACTGATAACACATCCGATTCTTGGGGGTCTGGAAACGCTACTTTCTGCCTACCACAGTCTATGAGAACGTGATTGGCAGCTAACCAATCCATTCCCAGGATAACATCCAGGTCCTGAAGAGGTAGGCAGATCAAGTTCACCTTGAATCTGCGTCCCTCCACAATTACTGGACATTCGGGGCACACTGTAGAGGTCGACACCTGTCCTGACGCAGGTGTAGAGACCAACAGTTCGAAAGGTAACTCCTTCACTAGGAGGCCCAACTCAGCTACACACAGGCTTGACACAAAGGAGTGTGTCGCTCCAGAATCAAACAAAGCCCTTACACCTCTACCAGCAATAAAACAAACACCTTGGATGAGGTTACCTGACTGAGCTGCCTCTGCTCCAGACATGGCGAACACCCTCCCTGTTGCCTGAGGTCTGTTGCCCTCGTTCCTCAACTGTTGGGAGCCACTGGGTTGGGTCGCCCCATTCCTGCTAGGGCACTCTCTAGCAACGTGCCCTATCTTTTGGCAGACAAAACATCTCCTCTCTGAAATCTTCTTGAAACAAGCATTGGAGGCGTGTGGTCCACCACAGTGAAGACACTTGGGTTTCCAAGGTTGCTGCTGTTGAAACTGGGGAGGTGCTGCTCCTGCCCGATGTGGTGGAGGTCTCGCATAGGGTTTGCTTTGTGGGTGCTGTGCCTTAGCCCTCCCACTGGAGGAACCTCCTTGGTGTGACCTGATCACCCGAGAATCACCCTTTTCCAGGGTCTCCACCATCTTCGCCTTCTCCACTAAGGCGTGGAATTCCCTGATGCACATCGGGGCTAGGGTCCTCTTCAGCCCATGCTTCAGTCCTTCTTCGAATTTTCTACATCTCCAGGCCTCGGAGGTCGCCTGGGTATAAAACCGGGCGAGGTACTCAAAACGAGCAGCATAGGCGTTTACTGACATGTCCCCCTGCTCCAACTTTAAGAACTCAGCTTCCCTTGCAAACTTGGCACTGTCAGGGAAGTATTTCTCCAAGAACTTCACCCTGAAGCTCTCCCAATCCAATACATCCTCTCGTGCCTCCATCATCTGCTGAGCTCCCATCCACCAGAACTCAGCTTCTCCTGATAGCAGATAAGTGGCGAACAGCAGCTTCTTCTCTTCAGGGCAGGAGGTCGCCCTAAAGATTTTCTCCAACTCCCTGACCCACTGATCTGCCTGGTCAGGGGTAGCATTCCCACTGAACTTAGGTGGGTTGTGCCTCATGAACTCGGCCAGTCCCATCTGTTCTTGGGGCTGACCGACGTGGGAGTTTGTCTCAGCAGATCGGGCAGTTTCCCAGTGTTGCATTGTGGCTTGATGGTTCTGAGCCATCGCCGCATTCTGCTGCTGAATGGCAGTCGCCATCATCTCGATGGCCTTGGCGATCTGGCTCATCTCTGAGGAAGGTTGGGGTGGGGTAGAAGGTCTACGTGCCATCTTCTTCGTTCTGGATTCTGAATCTATTGGTTTCTATATTCCCTACAACTACAAGAATGAGATCGATCAGAAATCAATTCATTCAGGAGGTACCATCTAGACCTTACAAAGGTCAGCATCTCAAAGTCATTAAGAATTTGAGTTCAACAACAGAATCATAATGCTTATAACATCAAGCATAACACCAGAACAACTACTGGTATGCAGTCATCAATCCAATCAACCATTTTCAATCCATTACAAGGACACTCAAGAAAAGAAATAGCTCACACCAGAATTCAATATATGCTAAACATCAAACCTTTGGAATTAAGGTTGAGACTCATCCCGATCCAGTTATGAGTGTGCACCCTCACTACTTTATCAGGACCTTCTCATTCTTAATACTAAGATTTTCAGTTATAACATATATTCACCAAAGCACACACAAAATCTCAATACAAAAACGTTTGAAAACTTTTCACTATAGTTGTTATTTTAAACTCAAATAAATTTCATGAGCAGAAGAAACACAATGGATCCACAGCCCTCAGGTCATCCTAAGGACGAACTGCTCTGATACCATTAATGTAACATCCCGCCAAAATACTATACAAATGTATATAATGAAAATAAAGGTAACAAATAGATTCTATGAACAAAATATTATATATATGAAATGTAGTTTCTCCTCACAGGGAGTTTAATACAAATTCGGTCAAAATTTTCCAGAAACATAAACAAAATGCAGTAAAAAAAAACGAAGCAGGCGATCTCCTATCGAAAAAGACCGATCTCCTATCGAACGAGGCCGATCTCCCATCGGAGGACCCAAAACAGCCGATCTGCTTCCGGCGACCACTCCCTAAGGAGCTCTACTTCCTGGAAGATCATCTGCTCCCGTGTAAGTTATACACGATCATCACAGTTTTAAGAGAACAGCCACAGAACCAAAACACGCAGGGTAAGCTATATAATTTAAAGGAAGTTTAAATCATGAACATGACAATCAAAGTAAAACAAGTTTCAAAATATCCATGTAAAACGTAGAGTTGCTCATATCATTCACCTGATCGCCCAAAATCACACATTTCACAACATTCACCCATAGTCATTCCATTTCACAATACTGCATCAAGTGTCTATAAACTATCAATGTTTCTCATTTCTCACGTCAGACTTTCCACTGACTCACCACACAAGACACTTGACACTACTTCCGGATTGACTCGTGCGTTGATTAGACTCAGAGATCTGCACCTGTCATACCACACCACTGTGAAATCCACACAGGGTCGCTGTGAATCCACACAGCATGCGCATATATCATCTCAATGTCAATAGTTCTCCTGGTATGACAGGGTTAATCCATAGGACAGGCGGAGCTCGTTCTTTTTCACACGAGACGCCCATCATATAGACCTCCTTCGACTCTCAACAACTGAGTAACTTCCTCTACGTGATTCCATTACCTCAGCAGAGTCAGGATATCCCCTTAGGAATCACCGATCAATGCACCTACTACAAGATCTTACACGGTATTTTCTTTCCTGAAAATACTATGCCTCGATCCCACATTCACAGCATTCAAAAACATCATACCACTCAGCATTCAAAAACATCATACCACTCGAGTAATTGATTCAAGTCACAGCAACGAATCATTTCAAGGTTCAGATCTTCGAATATTTCATTTAAATCTCAAGTAGTTTCAAAACAACACCCAAAAACAGAGAGTTCACAAACAACGCCAAAACCGGCGATCTAGTTCAAAAACAGGGTGTTTCGAAGACTGTATATAAAACCGGCGACCACGTCGCCCAAGCACACAAACAGAGCATTTTACGCAGATGAAAACAAAAATGGCGACCACGTCACCCTCACTTCAGAGATAGCTACACTATGGCTCGTATGGAAAAAGAGGTCTAGCTTCCCTTACCTGGACTTGCGCAACCACCAGGAGCTTCGAAATCCAACAGAGCTTGAAGAATGCCTTGGCTCTATTCTTGAGTCTGGTTTTGAAGGAGTTGCAGAGAACTTTCCCAGGTGCTCCAATGGTGTCGCTTCTCGTCGTACTCTTGTGTGGAGATGCTGAAATCGCAACGCGGAGGGGGTAACTGGAGGAGAAGGGAGGGAACTCACTCTTTCTCTCGTCGAATACAACAATGTTTTCTTTTCTCTCTGCAGTGGATTTTTGTAACTTAAACCAACTTATCCCTCCAAAAGCAGCTGCCACCACCTACTCTGCAGGGAAGTTTGCGTGCACGCTTCCCTGAACAGTACTACTAAGCGTGCCTCTGCGCAGGCTACGCTCTGAGGTCACTATTCTGAACCACTCTTTTGTCTACGTGGCGCGCGTGCAGAACATCTCTTGCTGGGAGTCTGAGGCCCACGTTCTCTGGGTGTAACTCAACGTCGCGCGATGACCTTTCGCCGATGACTACTAGCGCGAAGACAACTACCGATGACCTCGCGCGAAGACAACCACCGATGACATCTTCCTGGCGAACGACCGATGTCTCCTTCGCCCTGGAAGACGACCGATGTCTTCCTCTGGGAGACAACCGATGTCTTCTCTGGCGACGCCCTCATAACTCTCGCGCCTTGGCCACGTCCACATGCCTCGCGCCCTGGCAATGCCCGCGTGCCTCGCGCCCGCATGCCCCTCGCGCCCGCGCGATGCCTGCATGCCTCTTGCGCCCGCGCGATGCCTGCATGCCTCTCGCGCCCGCGCGATGCCTGCATGCCTCTCATGCCCGCGCGATGCCTGCATGCCTCTCGCGCCCGCGCGATGCCTGCATGCCTCTCACGCCCGCGCGATGTCCACCTGGCGCTCATGTGTAGCAGGCGACCGGCGACCTCGTAGCCTTCTAAACTTAACTTTTTCCTCCCTTTCTATTCTAAATAAAAACATACTTAGAATTCATTTAAAATATAACTCTTTTATTCCAATAATTTTTCAGGTCCTTACACTCGTCCTCCAGGATCAAATATTAACCTACAGTAAACATTATAGAAAAGTGAGATAAGAAAATTAAGACTCGTGTATTCAAGTAAAATAGTAAGGAAATAAGGCCCTTTGCTATTTTTATAAAAGTTTTGTTTGAAAGAAATAGGGCCCTTTTCAAAAATATTTTTGTTTCCTTTGTGTTGTTCATTGCCCAAGATAAGCAACAACATCACAAAGTGTTGTTTTCGTGATTTTTGAGAATAAGAGTAAGCATCATGATTCAAAGGAAAAGAAGAGTTCAAAGTATTGCAATCCCCCTTTAAGGGTTCTTTTGCCACTATGCTTGTAGGAGGTGTTGTAAGATACTCTTCTTTCTTTCTAGATTCCACTTCTTCTTTTTAAAACAACCCCTCACTTGGCTTTTCTGTGGAGGAAAGGTTTATATCTATATCTGGTTCAGCTTCAGAAACAGATTTTTCTTCAAGCATATTCTCATAAGGGTTTTCTATGAAAAAAGAATTTAAGTCAATGTCTGGTTCAACTCCAAACAAAGGATTTTTTGTACTTTCCTTTTCTATCATCACTTTTTCTCTCTTTTCTTTCTCTTCTCTATCTTTCCTTTCATTCTCCTCTCTTTCTCTTTTGTCTTTCTCTTCTTTCTTTCTGATAAGAGCTTGTAATTTTTCTTTAAACTCTTTTTCTCTTCTAGTTCTTCTAGGTGGAGGTTGATAATAATCATTAACTCTCAAACTCCCCCTAGCATGTGAGTCATTTGACCTAGAACTAGATGCATGTGATGCCTGGGGTTTTTTTAATTTTCTAATGTATTCATCTTTTTCCTTGCCAATCTTCAACACTTCTTTCAAAATTGCAAGATGGGCATCTCTTTCTTTTTTATCTTCCAAAATTTGAGCCTCATGTTGCAATTGTCTTAGTGATAGTGATTGAAAATCTCTAGCCAATTGTTTCAAAAGAGATTTTGTGGATTTTCTATCATTTTCACTATGACTTGAAGAATGAGTAGACATGTTTAGGGTTTGTGATAAAAGTAATTTTCAAAAAGAAAGATAAGTGGAGTGAAGTAGGTAATTTCCCAGGAAAGGGAGGTGGATCACTAGGATCTCTTAAGTACCAAGCCTTTCCTTAGCCAGATACTATCCCACAACACTTTCAGAAACCTTTCTCTAAGCAATTTACTTAGAGCACAATCAAAGATAAAAACAAAAATTTTATGCAAGAAAAACTATATGTAAAGCAATAAAACACAAATGAAAATTGCTATCTAGAAAGCTTTTAAAACTAGTCGAATCCTAAGGTGAGGCTTCTTGGCACTTTGGAACCTTGAAGACACACTCACCGTCTAAGACGTATTAATCCACTAATTAATCAATGTCCTTGCAAATTACTGTTAGGAATTATGGCTTTAAACTAGAGGGGGGGGTGAATTGTTTAAAGAGGTTTTCGCAAACTTTTTGAAGCTGGAATGAGTTTATCTCAGAAACCAATTGATCAAGCAATTCAGTTAGTCAAAACAGTAAGCAAAACTGCACTGTCAGAAAAACAATCGGTTGTTTCTTCGAAACAATCGGTTGTTTTTATCAGCAAACAACAAACAAACTGAATTTAAAGAGTAAGGGATAGAGAGATTGTACACAGTTGTTTATACTGGTTCACTCCAACCCAGAGCTACATCCAGTCTTCTCAGAAACCCTGAGGAAAATCCACTAAGCAATCAACACTAGATTACTTACACACAACCAAGAAAGTGACCTTGAACACCCTCAAGAAACACACTTTCCTTGGTCAGCACACCACACTAAGAAAGCTGATCTTGATCCCCTCAAGAACACACAGCTCTTCTTAGCAACAGCACAAAATGAATGTTCACAGAATTACAAGGATTACACTTGTTACAGAAGCAATCTGAAATCAATACAAGAGAATCCTATCTCAGCACTTTGATCAACCAAAACACTAAGCAATCTCCAACTCTTAGAAAAACTTTCACAATTCACTTAGGTTCTTCTTAAACTCAAATCTGTTTTTCTGTATATATATAAAGAAGATGTTTGTAATCAAACCTTAACAAACTCTTAATTGCTTTAGAAAGATTGGTCAAAGCATTTAATGACTGGAGCGTATGAATTAAAACCATTTAAAGCTCAGTCAAAGTCAAAACTGTTTTCTGTTGTAAAAACATAACAAACAATCGATTGTTTCCTCGAATCAATCGGTTGTTTTGTTACTTAACCAATTTTCACATTTCAAAACAGTTTTCAAAACACCTAAGCTTAAACAATCGGTTGTTTCGATAAAACAATCGGTTGTTTTAACTCAGTTTGAAAAAACACTTTACTTTGTTTGAAAGTTGAGATGCTTGAGCTTTAGATTCAATCAAAGGTTGAGTTACACAACTCAAACTACCCAGATCCTAACTAAACTAGCACAGCAACAGCAAGCACAGCAAAAGCTTCATCATCCTTCAAAGGATTTGGATTCTTCAAAACCTTGAACACCACTTGGTTCAACAATCTCCCCCTATTTGATGAAGACAAATCCCTGGTGCTTGTGTTGTACTGATTAAATCTGAAGCAGTTCCTGCAAAAAAAATTTGTACCATCCAAAGCTTCTTACAGCAGCTAGTTAGGTTATACCTCTTTTAACATAAAATTCAATCGGTTGTTTACACGAAACAATCGATTGTTTCTATCAGCAGCAGCAGAAAAACACTTTTATACTCAGAGATTTAAACATTTTTATGCAAAGGAGATACAGATATACAAGTACCAATAAACCTCCCCCTATTTGTCTTCACAAATAGATTTTAACATGTACCAAACACAGATTTTAAGAGAGATTATTTAGATCAAGAATACCAAACTCATTTCTTAAGAAGAAAAACCTCTCTTTTGGCAAAGGCTTTGTGAAGATGTCAGCTAGCTGCAGTTTGGTCTCCACAAACTTTACTTCACAGTTCCCGTTTTGCACATGATCTCTGATGAAATGATGTCTTATTTCAATATGTTTGGTCCTTGAGTGCTGGATTTGATTTTTGGTAAGATTGATTGCACTTGTGTTATCACACATCAAAGGAACTTTGCTGATTTGTACACCAAAATCTGCAAGTTGTTGTTTGAGCCATAGGATCTGTGCACAACAGCTACCAGCAGCTATATATTCTGCCTCAGCAGTAGAGAGAGCAACACATGCTTGTTTCTTGCTATGCCATGAGATTAGGCTAGAGCCAAGAAGGTGACAAGTGCCACTTGTGCTTTTTCTATCTAGCTTACAACCTGCAAAATCAGAATCTGAATAACCAATTAAGTGTATTGGAGAATGAGAAGGATACCATAAGCCTACAGATGATGTTCCTTTGAGATATTTCAGAATCCTCTTGGCAGCTTTGAAGTGTGACTCTTTAGGATTTGCTTGATACCTTGAGCATAGGCACACTGCAAACATGATATCCGGCCTACTTGCTGTTAGATAAAGCAATGATCCAATCAAACCTCTGAATTTTGTTTGATCTATACTCTTTCCAGCAGCATCTGCATCCATGTAGCAGCTTGATGGCATTGGAGTGCTTGCCTCTTTGCAATTTTCCATTTCAAACTTTTTGAGAATCTCCTTGCAATACTTTGATTGACTTAAGAAGATCCCATCCTTTGTTTGTTTAACCTGCAATCCAAGAAAGAAAGATAGTTCTCCCATCATAGACATTTCAAACTCACCTTTCATAGCAGCCACAAATTCTTCACACAACCTATCTTGTGTAGCACCAAAGATGATGTCATCAACATATATTTGCACAAGAATTATTTCTGCATGTGACTTCTTGATGAAGAGAGTCTTGTCTACCATTCCTCTTTCATAGCCAAGAGATAGCAGAAAGTTGCTAAGCCTCTCATACCACTGCCTTGGAGCTTGTTTCAGACCATACAAAGCTTTCTTCAACTTGAAAACATGGTTGGGATACTTGTGGTCTTCAAAACCCGGTGGTTGATCTACATAGATTTCCTCATTGATGTAGCCATTCAAGAAAGCACTTTTTACATCCATTTGGAAGAGTTTAAAACCACTCATACATGCAAAAGCCAGCAGCAGCCTTACAGCCTCCAATCTAGCCACAGGAGCAAAGGTTTCATCATAGTCTAAGCCCTCTTCTTGATTGTAGCCCTTGGCAACTAGCCTTGCTTTATTTCTTGTGATCACTCCTTCCTCATCTAGCTTGTTCCTGAAAACCCATTTTGCACCAATAATTTTCATTTCATTAGTTCTAGGAACAAGAAACCATACCTCATTTCTTTCGAATTGATTTAGCTCTTCTTGCATAGCTTCAACCCACTTCTCATCCTTGAGAGCTTCTTCAATTGACTTTGGTTCAATTTGAGAGACAAAAGCTGTGTGTCTGCAGAAGTTTGAGATGGAGCTACGTGTGGAGACACCTTCCTTTATCTGCCCTATGATGTTATCCACTAACAGATCTCTGGGAATTCTCCACTCTTTGGGCAGCTCACTCTGTTGCATAATTTCAATCGGTTGTTTCTGCGAATCAACCGGTTGTTTTTCTGCACAGATATCCAGCTTCTCCAAACTGATGCTCTGTTCATCTTCCTCAGCACTGATCTTTGGGTTCTCACTAATTCTGCGATCTGCCTCATCAAAGACTACATGAACTGATTCTTCTACAGTCATTAACCTTTTGTTGTAGACTCTATAAGCATGGCTTGTGAGGGAATAACCAATGAAGATGCCAAGGTCAGCTTTCTCATCAAATTTTCCCAAGCTTTCCTTTCCATTGTTGAGAACAAAACAGTTACAGCCAAAGACTTTGAGGTGACTGATGTTAGGCTTTCTTCCATTGAAAAGTTCATATGGAGTTTTCTTCAAAATGGGCCTTATAAGCACCCTATTCATCACATAACAGGAGGTACTCACTGCATCTGCCCAAAAATACTTAGGAAGTGAAGATTCACTAAGCATTGTCCTTGCAAGCTCTTCAAGAGACCTGTTCTTCCTCTCTACAACTCCATTTTGTTGTGGTGTTCTTGGAGCAGAGAAATTGTGTAGAATTCCCAACTTCTCACAGAACTTGACAAACTTCTCATTTTGAAATTCTCCTCCATGGTCACTCCTTATTGAGCCTATGTTACTGCCTTTTGTGTTTTGAAGACTTCTTGCTAGCTTTTTGAATGCAGCAAGAGCATCACTCTTTGACTCCAAGAACAAGGTCCAAGTGTACCTAGAGAAATCATCAACAATAACAAGGGCATAATAATTTCCACCAAGACTCATAGTTCTAGAGGGTCCAAAGAGATCCATGTGAAGGAGTTCAAGAGGTCTCAATGAAGAGACAACATTTTTGGTTTTAAAAGAACTTTTCACTTGTTTCCCTTTTTGGCAAGCTTCACAAATGTGATCCCTCTCAAACTTGAGTTTTGGCAGCCCAATCACAAGATCTTTTGATATAAGCTTGTTCAAATGATTCATGTGAATATGAGCAATTCTTCTATGCCAAAGCCAAGATTCATCTTGCTTGGATAGAAGACATCCAATTGAACATGGTGAAGAGATATCTAGAAGATACACATTATTAACTCTCTTACCTACCAACATTACCTCTTTAGTGTTGGGTAGACAGATTTCACATGTGTTTGCCTTGAACATCACTTGATACCCCTTGTCACACAGTTGGCTAATACTCAGCAGATTATGCTTTAGGCCTTCAATAAAGAGCACATCATGAATCACCAAGATGCTCTCATCTCCTATGGATCCTCTTCCAAGTATTCTTCCTTTGTTGTTATCTCCATAGGTGACATGACCCTCTTGCTTGAAGGATATTCTCAGGAACTTTGATTTGTCCCCTGTCATATGCTTGGAGCATCCACTGTCCAAGTACCAAAGCTGCTTTCTCTCCTCCAAGATTTCCTACAAAGAAAATTCTCAAGTACATAGGTTTGGTCCCCTTATGAATGAGGGTCCATCTGGTGTATACTCATCAACACAAGCCTTATTTTTCTTGGGAATCCACTTCATAAGCCCTTTAGGAACAGCATGTTTTCTGATTTTACAGAATCGCACAGAATGACCTCTTTTCATGCAATAGAAGCATGTAACAATCGATTGTTTCGATGGTCCAATCGATTGTTTTTCTGGCCTTTTTGAAAAAGTTTTTGAAAATCTATCTTGCTGGTTTTGTGGATTAAAACCCAATCCTGATTTTCCAAAAACACACTTTTGAGAAGCTAGCACACTTTCAAAGTTGGATTGGCCTTTAGAAAGCTTATCCACTGTTTTAACAAGATAGTGGACCTTCTTTTCAAGATTTTCGCAATTTTCACAAACTAGAGTGTCACACTTGCAAGAGGAGTTTTTGTAAATGATTTCCAGATTTTCAAAATTCATTTTTGAATTTTCTAAATCCTCCTCCAGTGCTTTTACCCTGTTTTCAAGCCAGCTATTCTTTTCTTTCAATCGATTGTTTAAGAGAGCCAATCGGTTTGCTTCTTCATGTGTTTCTTGAAAGGCTTGAAGCAATTGACCATAATTTTCAGAGTTTGAAGAGTTTGATGAACTTACACTACATGAGTCATCCTCCCTTCTGGCCATTAAGCAAAGATTGAGGCTTTTTCTTATTTTGTCTTCTCTTCCTTCTTGCTTGATTCTTTGTCATTGCTTCCTTTGGTTCATGAGCAGCCTTGAGAGTCTCCCACATTTCCTTAGCAGTTTTGCACTTTGATATCCTGAAAAATTCATTAGTATCTAGTGCAGAAGCTATAATGTTTTGAGCAGACCTATCAAGCTGAGCCATCTTACATTCATCATCTGTCCATTTGGACAAAGGTTTTATAGTAAAGGAATTATTCTTTTTGAACTTTGGAATGTAAGGACCATTCTCAATTGAGTCCCAAATTCTTTGATCAATTGATTCAATAAAGATTTTCATTCTTGCTTCCCAAAACTTATAATTCAATCCACAGAATAAAGGTGGTTTGTAGATTGAAGCACCTTCCTCAAAAGATAGTTTTCCAGCCATAAAAAAAAGATCAACTTGAATAACTTTCAAGAACCAAGCTCTTGATGCCAATTGTTAGGAATTATGGCTTTAAACTAGAGGGGGGGGTGAATTGTTTAAAGAGGTTTTCGCAAACTTTTTGAAGCTGGAATGAGTTTATCTCAGAAACCAATTGATCAGGCAATTCAGTTAGTCAAAACAGTAAGCAAAACTGCACTGTCAGAAAAACAATCGGTTGTTTCTTCGAAACAATCGGTTGTTTTTATCAGCAAACAACAAACAAACTGAATTTAAAGAGTAAGGGATAGAGAGATTGTACACAGTTGTTTATACTGGTTCACTCCAACCCAGAGCTACATCCAGTCTTCTCAGAAACCCTGAGGAAAATCCACTAAGCAATCAACACTAGATTACTTACACACAACCAAGACAGTGACCTTGAACACCCTCAAGAAACACACTTTCCTTGGTCAGCACACCACACTAAGAAAGCTGATCTTGATCCCCTCAAGAACACACAGCTCTTCTTAGCAACAGCACAAAACGAATGTTCACAGAATTACAAGGATTACACTTGTTACAGAAGCAATCTGAAATCAATACAAGAGAATCCTATCTCAGCACTTTGATCAACCAAAACACTAAGCAATCTCCAACTCTTAGAAAAACTTTCACAATTCACTTAGGTTCTTCTTAAACTCAAATCTGTTTTTCTGTATATATATAAAGAAGATGTTTGTAATCAAACCTTAACAAACTCTTAATTGCTTTAGAAAGATTGGTCAAAGCATTTAATGACTGGAGCGTATGAATTAAAACCATTTAAAGCTCAGTCAAAGTCAAAACTGTTTTCTGTTATAAAAACATAACAAACAATCGATTGTTTCCTCGAATCAATCGGTTGTTTTGTTACTTAACCAATTTTCACATTTCAAAACAGTTTTCAAAACACCTAAGCTTAAACAATCGGTTGTTTCGATAAAACAATCGGTTGTTTTAACTCAGTTTGAAAAAACACTTTACTTTGTTTGAAAGTTGAGATGCTTGAGCTTTAGATTCAATCAAAGGTTGAGTTACACAACTCAAACTACCCAGATCCTAACTAAACTAGCACAGCAACAGCAAGCACAGCAAAAGCTTCATCATCCTTCAAAGGATTTGGATTCTTCAAAACCTTGAACACCACTTGGTTCAACAATTACAACTCAAAGAAATACAAAGAAATTAGGTTAACAAATTTTGATGCACAAAAATTTAAAGTCCTATTCTATGCACTCCTTCACTTGTAGCTCCTTTGTGTATATTTGTGTATTTTTCAATGAGGTTGCTGCTGTCCCTTGCTTTGTCTCCTTAGGTTATTCAACCTTAAATCTTTAATCCAGCTCCTCTTTAGTGATATGGCTTTCACCAAAACAAAATTTTAGCTCCACACTCACCAAAGCACTTTTTAGGTCAAATCCACCAAAGAGAGGTCAACCAAGTTTTAAAGCATCAAAACTCAAATTTAAAATCAAGGAATACTGCAAATGGAGTTGATATTTGACAAGACTTGAAAGAGTATTCAATAAAATTTGACAAGCAAAAAATTAAGGCACACAAGAAAAAGGTAGCACACAAAGTGGAATCCTAGTGAATGGAACTAGAATAGATGAATAAAACCAAAACAGCACTACAGAATTTTTTGTGTAAAATTTTTCACAACTTTCCAATTTTATGCTGGACAGAATACTTCAAATTTGAGCTTGAAATTTTAACCACAGAAACTTCAATGTTTTAGCTCAATATAGGCGTTGGAATTTCACCAAAACAGTGAGTCAAATAATTGTAATAATTTTTCCGAAATCACTGCCGCGTCAGCGTTTTTTCAGAGTCAGGATTTTTGCACTCTGTTCGTATTTCATTTATCATTTTTTTTGTATTTTGAATTTTGATGTGCTTCTTTTTTTCACTTTTTCTTAACACATCAAACTACTCAAATCCAAAATTTCAGAATTTTTTACCAACAAATGTAATTTCTGGGAATTATTCCAGCCAGCACAGTAGCAGTGAAAACAGAGAAATCTTAACTTGGAATTAGAAAACGGTAAAGAAACTTCAAAAACACAATGGAAATGATTGGAAACGAACTTGTATGGAACTAACACACAAGTATGAACTCAAATATGAAAATATAAAAGGCACCAAAGCTTCAAAACCAGAAATATAAACTGCACTCAAAACAAAATCAAGCAACCAAATCAACAATAAAAGGCACCACTTGGAATTTATGACATTGTAGGATGAACATGACTTTGACAAAACTTGTATGGATTCAAAAATCAAAATGACTCAACCACAAACACTTTGCACCGATTAAAAACATCAATAAGACTCAAATAAAATAAAAACAGAACAGCCAACACAAAAGGAACCTAAAACAGTTTGAAAAATGGAAGTTCAAGATCAAGTTGAACCAAAAATACCAAATAGAAATTTAAAAACAGCAACACCAACTTAAAAAGAAATTAAAAACAGCAAGACATTTAAGGATATGATGAACAACATGGAATAAAGAAGACTCAAAAACTAAAATGAAGAGAACACTTATCTCTTGAAGAACCAAAGCTCTAGATACCAAATGATAGCATTCCTATGAGCTCTTCTTTGGATTTTGGAGTTCCTTGGTGATGATGGATGCGGAAGCTTATGGAGGAGGTGAGCAAGACCCTCCTAGGAGTGATGGTGATCTTGAAGGTGCATGAAGTGTATGAAAATGAGAGAGGTTTGGCCAGCTCTCTTTGGTGGTGAAGGAGTGAAGATTAAATAGAGTATTGTTATGCTGCCCAAATTGTGCCATACATTACTCCCTTGCCTAAATCTCTTGATTTATGGTTTTAATCTTCACTCCTTCACCACCAAAGAGAGCTGGCCAAACCTCTCTCATTTTCATACACTTCATGCACCTTCAAGATCACCATCACTCCTAGGAGGGTCTTGCTCACCTCCTCCATAAGCTTCCGCATCCATCATCACCAAGGAACTCCAAAATCCAAAGAAGAGCTCATAGGAATGCTCTGATACCAAATGATGGGTTGTTCTTCATGACCATTTGTTCTTCTTAAAATATGAGGTAAAAAGGTGGTGGAAGCTATGGATGATATGGGTTAAGGATGACTCATATAGAGCTATGGGTTCCTTGTAGGTGCATGAAAGGTATGGAGAGTGATAGGTTAGGCCAAATCACTTGGAGGAAGGTGAAGATGAAGATCAAAGTGTCTAACCTAGAGAGACTAGACAAAGAGTAGAAGCTAGCATAATTTTGGCAGCATTTACTCATATAAATTGATCTTAAAAAAACATGAGCCAAAGCACCCTATTTATAGGAGATGGTGCCTTGGAGAGTAAGGAGAAAGGGTAGGATGGGGAATACATAAAAGAGGGGGCTGCTAGGGTGTTGACTAAAGGTCAATGCAGCCCCTTAGCATGCTTCTAGAAGGTAGGGCTACATTCCTACCCTAAAAGGCCTAGGTACAAGCTAAATTGTTAAATACACCCCCTATTGTGCTAAATGAATCCTACTCTACTGAAATTACAAATAAACTGAAATTAATTGATGCTCAGCTCCCATGGCTTGGGTTCTACTCCTTGTGGTCCTTTGAGGGGTCTTTGAATATGTAAAGAAAAGTTTCTCTGCCATCAGTAGCAGAATCTCAATCTTCTTAAATACTCTTTTCCATGGACCTAGTTGTTGGGCCTGAGCTTGGGCTTAGGCTTGGGCTTGGGCTTAGGCTTGGGCTTGGGCCTCTTCCATCACCTTGGGCCCTTCCAAAATTACGCCCTGTAACGCCCCTGAAAATCTTATTCATATTTATATCATAAAATAAACATAAAACAATAATATCAAAATTAACGTTCATCTATATATATATATAATAAAATACATCCCTTCCATTCAATGTGTTCTTCAAAAGGAACATCCCTCCTCGCAGGGAGTTAACTTTATACATCAAAAGTTTTCCAAAATAAAACATTCAAATATAAAACGATCCTTTTCTCCATCTGCTCACTGAGGAGCTCTACCACCTGCAACATCAGCTGCTCCCGTGTAATTAACACGATCATCACAGGTTTAAGAAAGCAAACACAACACAAAACACAGGGTAAGCTAGATATTTTTAAAACTTTAAAACATGAAACTTGATATTAACGTGAACCATCAAATATTCACACACTTCACAATTTCATCAAGTATCAATCATTCCACAAAAATCCATCAAGTGTCTATCACATTTCAATATTTCTCTTTCTCACGTCAGACTTCCACTGACCCATCACACATAGACACTTGACACTACTTCCGGAAGACTCGTGCGTTGAACTTAGCATCTAGAGACCTGCACCTGTCATACCACACCACTGTGAAATCCACACAGGGTCGCTGTGAAATCCACACAGCCATGCGCATAAACATAATCTCAATATCATCACTCTCCCGGTATGACAGGGTTAATTCATATAACAGGTCAAGTTAGTTATCTTTCAAACAACTTACCCATACATATGAACCTCCTTCGACTCTCAACAACTGAATAACTTCATCTATGTGATTCCATTATATCAGCAGAGTCAGGATCGTCTCATTCACAGGATACTCACTGATCAATACACTCTAATACCAATCTCAACACGGTATTTCCTTTCCTGAAAATACTATGTCTTGATCACAATTTCACATTCATCTAGTACATCATACCACACGTAAGGCACAATTCCATCATATAATATTTTGAATCTTTTCTTAAACAATCCCAATCACAGAAACAATCATACCAAAGTTCAGATTTTCAAATATCATATGCATTTCACCCTTCAATCTCAAACAATTTCAAAACGACACTAAAACAGGGTATTTCGAAATTTGCATCAAAATCGGCGATCACGTCGCCCCACACATAAAAACAGAGCATCGTGCAAGAAAGTTTGAAACTGGCGACCACGTCGCCCCAAGTTTAGAATCTTCTAGCCTAAGGTTTTTATTGAAATTAAAGCTAGCTTCCCTTACCTGGACTTGCGTAAAATCTCACTAAGAGCTCCAAACCCACCGAGAACTCAAGGATGCCTTAACCTGCACCATAGAGTCCCGATCACAAAACTAACGAGATTACTCATTTTCTGCGTTAACAGAGATGATTTCTCAAGTTAAAAGAGTTGTATGCACAACCTATGCAAAGACGACCCTCTTAAATTCAGACTCGACTCCAAGAACAGAGCAAAATGACTTACTCTGTTTTAGGGCTTTGAGCAGAAAACTTGCAGAGTAACTTCCCAGAAGGACAATGGCAGTCGCCGATCGTAGCACTGGTACGTGAGGATAGCCGCGTCTTCGAGTGGAGGAGAAAGGAGAAAGGGGAACTAAATGAGCTGATTCCCTCAGCTCTTAAGGTCGAACGGCTCTTTAGCCTTCACTGCCATTACCCACTCTTTGAGCAACCTTGCGTGCACACTTCCTTGAACAGTATGACCATGTGGGTTTCTGCGCATACCAACTCTTTGATGCTAACTATTCTGAAACACCCTTTTTGTCTACGTGTCGCGCATGCAGAACGTTCATGCTGGGAGCCTGGGTCCCACCTTATCTGTGTGAAACACGATATCGCACGATAACCATCCACCGATGACTGCTCGCGCGATGACCATGCCTCTCATACCGGCGATGACCGATTCCTCTTCCTGACGGACGACTGATTCCTAACCCTGGCAGACCACCAATGTCTCACCCTGGCAGACAACCGATGTCTCACCCTGGCAGACCACCGATGTGTCACCCTGGCAGACAACCGATGTGTCACCCTGGCAGACAACCGATGTGTCTCCCATCCTGGTTGATGACCGATGTTCCTCTCATCCTGTTGGCGATCTCTTATCGCCCTTGTGGGTGACGAGGACACATCGCCTCACTCTGGTCACCGATGTCACATCGTCACACCCAGCTGAGGGCTCGTCCTCCCATTCCTCTAAGTCTGTGGTATCACTCCCACATGACTCGGTGACGTCGGTAGCTTCTCCTTCCCGAGGACAGGTCGGTACCAACTCCTCGTGCGCCAATGCATGCAACACTAAGGACAATCTCTTATGTCCCAGCATAGAGTTTCGCATACATAGCGTATCTAAGGTGCAAATCACACCTTAATACGTGTGATTTTTGGAACCCCCTATGGTCCCCCGACCGACCTCTACCAGCTGACCTCAGACCTTGGGCGACGTCCGAGGTCTGACCACCATGAAACTTCTATTACAAGCTCTTTTTATTTTAAATAATCACATCTTCAGAAATTATTTAAATATAACACTTTTATTCCAATTAAATTTTTCTAGGTCCTTACACCCCCGCTCCACTACCTTGCTGATTTGAGGACCCATCCACTGACAACACCCACTTGAAACTAGGTCCCTCCTGCTGGGTCTCTGTCGAGGACATCTCGGCCACAAAATCAGTGTAGACCTGTCCCTTGATTAGACCTCTAGGCTCATACTGAATGTCAAATTCTGAAAACTCGACCGCCCATCGCACCATTCTTCCTGCCACGTCTGGTTTTTGCAAAACCTTACGTATGGGCAGATCTGTCACCACTACCACAGTGAAACTCTGAAAGTAGTGACGAAGTCTGTGCGCTGAGAATACAACGGCCAAAGCTGCCTTTTCGATGGCCTGGTACCTTGCCTCTGGCCCCTGTAACACTTTGCTAAAAAGTAGATGGGCCTTTGGCTCTGCTCCTGTTCCTGGACCAAGACCGAACTCGCCGCCTTCTCTGTGACTACGAAGTACAGTCGTAGCGGGGTGCCGAGCTGGGGTTTGTACAAGACTGGCGAGCTGGCCAGGTACTCCTTGAGCTTAAGGAACTCCTGTTCGCATTCCGGGGTCCATGAGAATCTGTTGTTTCTCCTCAGACATTGGAAATAGGGGTGGCCCTTGTCTCCTCCTGCTGACACAAACCTTGAAAGTGCAGCCATCTGACTTGTCAATTGCTGCACTTCCTTGACCGACGTAGGGCACCTCATGGCCAAGATCGCCGCGCACTTGTCTGGGTTGGCTTCAATCCCTCATTCAGTGAGCAAGAAACTGAGGAACTTGCCTGCTTCTACCCCAAAGACACACTTCTCTGAGTTTAGCTTCAACCCGTACTTAGCTATTGTATTAAATAGCTCTTCCAAATCAGCGACATGCTGATCTCGCACCTGGGACGTCACCACCAGTTCATCCACGTAGGCTTACACATTGCGCCCTAGCATGGGTGCAAGGACCTTGTCCATCAGCCTTTGATAGGTGGCGCCTGCATTCTTCAGCCCAAATGGCATGACTGTGTAGCAGTAGCAGGACAGCTCAGTCATGAACGCTGTCTTGCTTTCATCTCTCAGGTGCATCTTTATCTGATTATACCCAGAGAAGGCATCCAAGAAACTGAGCAACTTGCACCCCGAGGCGTTATCTACCAACGCGTCAATGTTGGGTAAGGGGTAGGAGTCTTTCGGGCATGCCTTGTTGAGGTCAGTGGAATCTACGCACATCCTCCATTTTCCATTGGCCTTTTTCACCAACACAACATTCGCCAACCACTCAGGATACTGGATTTCTCGTATGTGGCCTGCGTTGAGCAGCTTCTGCGTCTCCTCCCTGACCACCTGCCTCCTTTCTTCGTTGAACTTGCGCCTCCGCTGTCGAACAAGTCTGGCTTGGGGATCCAACGTAAGACGGTGACATAAGAAATCTGGATCAATACCTGGCATGTCTGAGGCAGACCAAGTTTGAACATCTTGCCTCCGATCTCCCTCTCTACCACCTCCTCTGCTGGCTCAAGTCGCCTCTCCCGGGCGACCTCTGCTCGCGTGACCTTGAAGTCTCCTCGGGGTAGGTCAGTGTCGTCGCACTCCCCACCCGGAGGTTGGGTGGTCACCGTGCACACTCCCCTTCTTGTCTTGAGGTTGTTTTCATAACACTTCTTAGCCTCCTTTTGGTCTGATTTGATGGTGATCACTATCCCTTCCATCGAGGGCAACTTTGCCTTCATATGTCTTGTGGACGCCACTGCCCCTAACCTGTTCAGAGTTGGTCTACCCAACAGCATGTTATAGGCAGACAGGACTTTCACCACTAGATACTTGATGTTCTCGATCCGGGAGGCCACTCCATCAGTGAAAGTGGTCCTTAACTTTATGTACCCCCGCACTTCTACTTGGTCTCCCGCGAATCCATACAGACAGCCTACGTAAGGCCTCAACTGATCAGGAGGCAGCTTCAACTAGTTGAAGGTCGACCAGAACATCACATCGGCCGAACTTCCTTGATCCACTAGGACTCGATGCACCCTGCGTCCCGCAGTGACCACTGATATCACCACTGGATCGTTATCGTGGGGGACAACGTCCCGGCGATCGGCCTTTGTGAAGACAAGGTCGATGTCGGGGAAGTGGTCCTCCTCACATGCTTCCACTGTCATCACCGAACGCGCATACTTCTTGCCTGCGATGAGGTGCACCCTCCTCCTGAGAATCCACCTGCTATAGTGTGGATCTCGCCATGTATGGGCACTTCGTGCCTTTGATCAGCCATCGGGGTTATCACCACCTCGCCCCCTTGTGTCACCCTCAGGTAATCACTCAAGAACCCACTATTGACCAACTTGTCCAACTGGTGCCCTAAGGCCAGACAATTGCGAATGGGATGGCCAAAAGCCTGATGGAACTCGCACCAGGCGTTCTTGTTGGGCCCCAGCCTCTTGTCCGTCTTTGGGGGCATCTTCAACCTTTCTGCCACATTAGGAATGGCGATCAGCTCCTTCAACTCCACTAGGAAATCATGTCTAGGGGGCACATCCTCCTTAGCACATGCCCTAGTCTGGGGCTTTCTGGCCTCATAGGGCTTCTGCTTTCCTTGAGCCCTCTTTTCTGTTGTCGTCTCATGTACCCGCAGGGGTTGAGGTCGACTAGGCGCTCGCGGCCTTGAAGAGACTGCGCTCTCTCGCTTCTCATTGAGCTCTCCTTCTGCGTTAATGTGAGCAACAGCAGGTCGTTTTATGTAACCAAAGGTCTTGGGGCGATTTCAGATAAGGGACTCACTAAAAGGCCCTGGCAGTATCCCCTTCCTGAAGGCATGCACCACCATATCTTCATCTTTGGTGTGCAACCTGACCACCATTGCCCCAAATCTGTTGAGGTAATCTTTAAGGGACTCCCTCTGATGCTGCCTTACGTCAAAGGGGTTATAAGACACTGGTGGAGGGGCCCGGTTGACAATATATTGTTCTCTGAACAGCGTGGAGAATTGCGCGAAAGACGTGATATGTCCCTCGGGCAAGCTAACGAACCACTCCAGTACAGTCCCTGTCAACGTGGTCATGAAGAGCTTGGAATGCACTGCATCAGACCCTCCTGATAGCATCATCTGCGTGTGGAATGCTGTGAGATGTGCTTCAGGATCCTCTACCCCGGTGAACACGGTCTTAGGCCCCACGAAGGTGGCTGGGACCACCGTGTCCATGATCGCTTGGGAGAAGGGCATGGGGAAAGCCCTTGGCGGCGTTGGTGGAGCCCGATCATCCCCCACGCGATCCCTAGTTTGTTGCAAATGGTGCAGGTTTAAACGTAACTCCTCATTTGCCTTGTGTAGTTCCTCATTCCTGGCCTGTGATGTGGCCAGGTCCGCCTGCATACGCGCCTGATGCACTCTAGACTCCGCCACCGTCTCCTGGAGAGCGCGCATCGTTTCCATTAGTTGTTACATGGTAACGCTTTCACCCCCATTTGGTGGAACGGATCCTTGTCTAGTATTCCTCATCTCTGTGGTTTCTTCTCTTACTCTCGCGTATGGGACCTTGTTTTACTTCGGGCCCCATGGTGGGTGCCAAATGTTCTTGCCAGTTGACTCGCCTGTCGGTTGACTCTACGACACTCACACACCTCCTTCCTCACGTTGATATGTGCTTGGTTCTTTCAAAGCAATCTGCACCTGCAAAAGAGAAAGGGGGCACCCTAGAGGCCGTTTGCACTCTGACGCTCAAGTCAAGATTGGGCAAGAAATACCAAGTGTTTGAGTAACTGTGTTTAGGGTTTCAAATTGCGTACCTTTGTGAAATGTTTTACTACCCTTTATATAGTCTAGGGTTTCCTCTGCGCCACTACCCATATTTATGGTTTACTGGAATACCCTTGTGCCGCTATCACCCAGTCTTAGGGTAATCTAGCACGTAAGGTTTCCTTATCTGGAGTGCAAACTCTAACAGGATGACCACCTGGGTGCCTCCTCGTGCACCTAGTCTCTGGGGCCACCTGTTCTCGGAGTGCCTTCACTGTTCACGTGCCATGCATGTAGCTTTACTGGGGAACCCTAGTTCTGATGAGTACTCGACCCCTCAGGACTCTGCACTTAATTGTGCTTTCCCTGCCACACACATAAGCTCTTCGTGATTTGGGCCTCACCTTATCTCTGGGTTTTTCCTTCTCATTGGCCCACTCTAGGAACCAATCTTAGCTGTTCTGGTCATATTGTTCAAATCATTCAAGACCGATGTCACCTCGTCACTCTCTGTTGCCGAGGACTCATCAGCCTGCGGAGTGACGAGGACACATCAGCCTACTCTGGTGATCGACACCACTGATTACTCATCGACCCACTATTCCACGCTACTTGTGGGACCATGCCCACATGGCTTTGGCCCGCACTGTAGGGCCCAGCTGATGTGGCTTGCTGTCATTAGCAGGTCTCCATGTCCGAGGACTGGTCGGTACACAAAGTTTGGTAGAGCTAAAACGGGTGCATTAGTGAGCAAAGCTTTAAGCCTTTGGAAGGCTTGATCTTGCTTCTCTGTCCAAAGAATGGAGTGTCTTTCTTCACTAACTCATTGAGTGGTGAAGCTAGACTTGAGAAGTTAGGCACAAATCTTCTGTAAAAGCTAGCAAGACCATGAAAACTCCTAACCTCTCCCACATTCTGTGGAACTGGCCACTCTCGAATGGCTTTGATTTTTCGGGGTCAACATGTACCCCATTTTTGCTAACTATAAAAGCTAAAAACACTACACTATCAACACAAAAGGTACACTTATCAATATTAGCAAAAAGACTATTTTTCCTAAGCACTAAGAGAACTTCCCTAAGGTAACTTAGGTGGTTTTCTAGGCTTTGGCTATACACTAGGATATCATCAAAATAAACTACTACGTATTTACCTATACAATCTCTCAAGACATGATTCATTAGCCTCATGAATGTGCTAGGTGCATTTTGAGACCAAAAGGCATCACTAACCACTCATAGTCCAAATTTGGTTTTAAAAGCGGTTTTCCACTCATCACCTTCTTTAATTCGTATTTGGTGATATCCGCTCTTAAGATCAATTTTGGAAAATATAGTGGACCCATGCAATACATCAAGCATGTCACATCTAGTCTTGGGATTGGATGCCTGTACTTGATGGTAATATTATTGATGGCCCTACAATCACAACACATTCTCCACTTGCCATCTTTTTTTGGTACCAACAAGACAGGTACAACACAAGGACTGAGGCTCTTTTGAACCAAACCTTTCTCCAACAAATCCTGAACTTGTGATTCTATCTCCTTGGTTTCCTCAGGATTAGTTCTATAAGCTGGTCTATTAGGAAGAGTGGCTCCTGGAACTAAATCTATTTGATGTTCTATTCCTCTAAAAGGGGGAAGTCCCAATGGTGCTTCCTTATGGAATAAATCGTCAAACTCTTTTAAAAGTTCTTTTACCTGAGGAGGCAGAATACTAGCTTCAAAAGATGTGGCAGTGCATGTAATGTTCCTTTACACAACAGGAGGCCTGTAGGTTGTTCAGAAAGAAGTATTGTTTTTATTTTGTTTTCAAATTTTTCTTCTTTCTGAATGACTTGGTTCTCCCACGCCTCTTTTCCCCTAAGGGATTTTTCTTGGTTTTCTATTTTTTTTTTCTCATCCTCTCTTTTTCTTCTCATTTGCACTTGGTCCTTTACCACTTGTGATGGTGGTAATGGATAAAGCACAAACTTCTTTTCTTGGTGGATGAAAGAAATCTCATTAGTAAGACCATTGTGCATGGTTTTCTTATCAAATTGTCAAGGTCTTCCTAACAAAATATGACAAGCTTCCATGGGAACTACATCACTTTGGCTGTTATATTCATCCCTTGTAACATCCCGCCAAATCCTTTTCATATTTATATAATAAAAATAAAGGTAAACAAATAGATTGAAGTGAACAAAATTATATATATGTAATGAAGTTTCTCCTCACAGGGAGTTTTAATACAAATTCGGTCACTTTTCCCGAAAACGTAAACAAAATACAGTAAAATATGAATACAGGCGATCTCCTAACAGCAAAAGGCGATCTCCTATCAGAGAACGGCGATCTCCTATCAGAAAACAGAAGAAGGGTGATCGCCTAACAGAAATAGGAACAGGCGATCTCCTTCCGGCGACTACTCACTGAGGAGCTCTACTTCCTGCAACATCATCTGCTCCCGTGTAAATTATACACGATCATCACAGGTTTAAGAAAAAGCCAAACACAGCACCAAAAATCCCAGGGTAAGCTAGACATTTGAAAAAGAGTTAGATATGAAACTTTAAAAATCAAGGTAAAACAAATTCAAGATACCCACGTAAAACCATCAACTAAACACATATTTCCCAATTCCTCAAAGGTCGTTAAAATCACATAATTCATCAAGTGTCTATCAATTCAATGTTCCTCATTTCTCACGTCAGACTTCCACTGACTCATCACACAAGACACTTGACACTACTTCCGGAAGACTCGTGCGTTGAACTTAGCATCCAGAGACCTGCACCTGTCATACTTCATTTGCTGTAATGTTTCCACAGCCATGCGCATCAACACAATCTCGATCTCAATTTCATCACTCTCACAGTATGACAGGGTTAATCCATATAACAGGCCGAGCTCGCTCTTTTTCACACGACTCACCCATTCATATGAACCTCCTTCGACTCTCACCAACTGAATAACTTCCTCTATGTGATTCCATTATCTCAGCAGAGTTAGGATCGCCTCATTCACAGGATACTCAGCTCAATACACCCTCATAACCAAATCTCAACACGGTATTTCCTTTCCTGAAAATACTATGTCTTGATCCCACATTCACAACATTCAACACATCATATAACACTTAAATGAACAATTCAGTCACAGCAACATTCATTCCACGGTTCAGATTTTTGAATATCACATGTATTTCACATTTAAATCTCAACAGTTTCAAATAGCACTAAAACAGGGGAGTTCGAAAAACAACGCCAAACCGGCGAACTCATTCAAAAGCAGGGGATTTCGAAAACAAAGTTAAAACCGGCGACCACGTCACCCCACACATAAGAACAGAGCATTGTGAAAAGAAACATGAAAACCGGCGACCACGTCGCCCTAACTTCAGAACTTACTCGCCTAACGTTTTTATAAATGTAGAGTACTAGCTTCCCTTACCTGGACTAGCGCAAAACTCTAAGAGCTCTGAAACCCATGAAGCTTAAAGATGCCTTCACTCTATTTTAGTGTCCCGGTCTGGAGAACTTGCAGAGAACCTCCCAAGTGTCCAAGGGCAGTCGTCGCTCGTCGCACTGGTGCTTGAGGTTGCCTGAATCGCAGCGCGAAGGAGAGAAAAGAGAGGGATGAAGATGTACTCACTCTTTCACTCTTGAGTCACTGCAACGTTCTTTGCCTCCTTGCAGTGGGTTTTTGAATCCAAGCCTACTTGTCCACGCATGCTGCTGCCACCACCCCCTCTGTGAGAAAGCCAGAGTGTACGTTTCACTGAACAGTACGGCCACGGTTGTCTTCTTGTGCATGCCAACCACTTCCCTGAACAGTACGACCGCGAGTGTCTCTTGCGCATGCCAACTTTCTGATGTCACTATTTTGAACCACCCTTTTTGTCCACGTGGCGCGCGTGCAGGACGTGTCATGCTGGGAGTCTGGGTCCCACTTTATTCGTGTGAAACTCGACATCGCGCGATAATCTTCCACCGATGACCGCTCGCGCGATGACTATCCACCGATGTCTCATCCTGGAGGACGACCGATGTCTCTCCCTGGAGGAAGACCGATGTCTCTCTCTCGCACCCTGGCGATGCCTGCATGCCTCTCGCGCCCTGGCGACGTCCACATGCCTCGCGCCCTGGCGACGTCCACACGCCTCGCGCCCTGGCGATGATGTGTAGTAGGCGACAGGCGATCTTATAGTCTTCTAAACTACACTTTCCTTCCTTTTTATTTTAAATAAAAGCATACTTAGAATTCATTTAAAATATATTCCTTTTTATTCCAATTTAATTTTTACAGGTCCTTACATCCGTCCCTCTTAAGAGTATAATTCTGCTATTTGGGCACTGGGCAACTATATGACCTCTTTCAAATTATTTAAAATACTTAGTATCTCTGCTACGGGGTTGAGGGGTTATCACATCTTTTCCTAAAATTTTGGAGGTTTCTTTAGGTTTCTCTCTTGACATATTATCCTCCCTTTCCTTTTTATACTCTTTCTTCGGATAAGAGTTAGGATATGTACTTTCCTTACGACTTGAAGTTTTCCTCAAAAGTTGTTGTTCAACTTTGATACACAATTGAATTAAATCATTTAAGTCTCTGTAGGGTAAAAGTTCAACCCTATCTCTAATCTCAAGATTGAGTCCTGTTCTTGCCGGTTGACTCTCCTGTCAGTTGACTCTAATGACAATCTCGCACCCTCTTCTTCCTTCTTAGGTTGATGCTTCACTGGATCGAAACACTCTGTACTTGCAAAGACAAAGGGGCGCCATAGAGGCCATTTGCACTCTGACGCTTAAGTCAATGCTGTAACGCCCCTCAAAATATTGTTCATTTTTTTTATAATAAAATAAAGGTGAAACAATAATATCAAAATTTAACATAGATATATACATAATATAATTCATCCATTAATACAAATGTGCCTCAAAATAATATCCCTTTTCGAGGAAGTTTTAATACATCTCCATACAGGAGTTTTCAAAATAAAACAAAATAAAAGCATTCAAAAACCGACGATCTCCTCCTCCAGAAATGCTCACTGAGGAGCTCTACTACCTGCAACCTCATCTGCTCCCGTGCAAATATACACGATCATCACAGGTTTAAGAAAAACAACCACGATACAAAGCAAAAGGGTAAGCTAGATATTTTTAAAAACTTTAAATATGAAACTTTATATCAATAGAAAGCATAAATCTTCACACCATTCATAATCTATATCAATTTCAACCATCAATATCCCCATATTCCACAAACTCGTCAAGTGTCTATTCAATACATTCAATACTCATGGTTCACATGTCAGACTTTCCACTGACTCATAACACATAGACACATGACTCTACTTCCGGAAGAATCGTGCGTTGAACTTAGCATCCAGAGACCTGCACCTGTCATACTACATTGCTGTAAAGTTCCCACAGCTATGCGCATAAACATAATCTCAATCTCAATCTCAATATCATCACTCTCTCAGTATGACAGGGTTAATCCATATAACCGATCAAGTCAGTTATCTTTCAAACGACTTACCCATACATATGGACCTCCTTCGACTCTCACCAACTGAATGACTTCATCTATGTGATTCCATCATATCAGCAGAGTCAGGATCGCCTCATTCACAGGATACTCACAGATCAATACACCCTCATAAAATCTCCACACGGTATTTTCTTTCCTGAAAATACTATGCTTTGATCACTCTTTCCCATTCATCCAATACATCATACCACACGTAAAAGCACAATTCCATCATATAATATTTTGAATCTTTTCTCAAACAATCCCAATCACGGAAACAATCATACCAAAGTTCAGATTTTCGAATATCATATGCATTTCACCTTTCAATCTCAAACAATTTTAAAACGACACTAAAACAGGGGATTTCTATATTTGCATTAAAACCGGCGATCACGTCGCCCCACACATAAAAACAGAGCATCGTGAAATAGAATATGAAACCGGCGACCATGTCGCCCTCACTTCAGAACCTACTCGCCTAAAGTTTTTATAAACGAAAATGCTAGCTTCCCTTACCTGAACTTGCGCAAAATCACTAAGAGCTCCAAAACCCACCGAAGCTTAAAGATGTCCTAACCTGCACCATGGAGCCTTTATCACAAAATTGACTATACTACTCATTTTCTACGCTAACAGAGACGATTTATGGAGCTAAGGGAGTCACCGGCAACGCCTATGCAGAGGCAACCCTCTCAAGCTCAGATTCGACTCGAAAAACAGAGTAAAACGACTTACTCTGTTCTAGCGTCCTGACGGGAGAACTTGTAGAGACTTCCCAGAAGGACAATGGCAGTCGCCGATCGTAGCACTGGTACGTGAGGATAGCTGCGTCTTCGAGTGGAAGAGAAAGGAGAAAGGGGAACTAAATGAGCTGATTCCCTCAGCTCTTAAGTTCGAACGGCTCTTTAGCCTTCACTGCCATTACCCACTCTCTGAGCAACCTTGCGTGTGGGTTTCCTCTAACAGTATGGCCACGTGGGTCTCTGTGCACACCAACTCTGGGTCACTTTCCATACCAACTCTCTCGAGCCACTGTTCTGAAGCACTCTGTAACATCCCGCCAAAATACTATTCATATTTATATAATGAAAATAAAGGTAAACAAATATATTGAAGTGAACAAAATTATATATATGTAATGAAGTTTCTCCTCACAGGGAGTTTAATACAAATTCGGTCAATTTCCAAAACTTAAACAAAATACAGCAAAAGACAAACAGGCGATCTCCTATCAGAAGAAAAGGGCGATCTCCTATCAGAAAAGGGAGATCTCCTATCAGACAACAGAAAAAGGGTGATCGCCTAACAGAAACAGAAACGGGCGATCTCCTACCGGCGTCCACTCACTGAAGAGCTCTACTACCTGCAACCTCGTCTGCTCCCGTGCAAAAATACACGATCATCACAGGTTTAAGAAAGCAATCACAATACCAGATAAAAGGGTAAGCTAGATGTTTTAAAAACTTTAAATATGAAACTTTATATCAGAAGAAAATATAAATCTTCACACCATTCATACACTATATCAATTTTCAACCATCAACGTCCCCATATACCACAAACTCGTCAAGTGCCTATCCAATACATTCGATACTCATGGTTCACATGTCAGACTTTCCACTGACTCATAACATATAGACACATGACTCCACTTCCGGAAGACTCGTGCGTTGACTCAGGCTCAGAGATCTGCACCTGTCATACCACACCACTGTGAAATCCACACAGGGTCGCTGTGAAATCCACACAGCCATGCGCATACATAGTCTCAATATCATCACTCTCCCGGTATGACAGGGTTAATTCATATAACAGGTCAAGCTCGTTCTCTTTCAAACAACTTACCCATACATATGAACCTCCTTCAACTCTCCACAACTGAATAACTTCATCTATGTGATTCCATTATATCAGCAGAGTCAAGATATCTCCTTCTAGACAAGCCCCTAGTCAATACACATTACACACGATCTTACACGGTATTTTCTTTCCTGAAAATACTATGCCTTGATCCCACATTCACAACAATCAATACATCATACAACACTGAATGAACGATTCAGTCACGGCAACATTCATTCCACGGTTCAGATTTTCGAATATCATATGTATTTCACATTTAAATCTCAAACAGTTTCAAATAGCACTAAAACAGGGGAGTTTGAAAAACAACGCCAAACCGGCGAACTCATTCAAAAGTAGGGGATTTCGAAAACAAAGTTAAAACCGGCGACCACGTCACCCCACACATAAAAACAGAGCATTGTGAAAAGAAATATGAAAACCGGCGACCACGTCGCCCTCACTCCAGAACTTACTCGCCTAACATTTTTATAAATGTAGAGTACTAGCTTCCCTTACCTGGACTTGCGCAAAACTCCAAGAACTCCGAAACCCAACGAAGCTTAAAGATGCTTTCACTCTGTTTTAGTGTCCCGGTCTGGAGAACTTGCAGAGAACCTCCCAAGTGTCCAAGGGCAGTCGTCGCTCGTCGTACTGGTGCTTGAGGTTGCCTGAATCGCAGCGCGAAGGAGAGAAAAGAGAGGGATGAAGATGCACTCACTCTTTCACTCTTGAGTCACTGCAACGTTCTTTGCCTCCCCGCAGTGGGTTTTTGAATCCAAGCCTACTTGTCCACGCATGCTGCTGCCACCACCCCCTCTGCAGGAAAGCTAGAGCGTACGTTTCACTGAACAGTACGGCCACGGTTGTCTCTTGTGCATGCCAACCACTTCACTGAACAGTACGACCGCGAGTGTCTCTTGCGCATGCCAACTTTCTGATGTCACTATTCTGAACCACCCTTTTTTTGTCCACGTGGCGCGCGTGCAGGACGTTTCATGCTGGGAGTCTGGGTCCCACTTTATTCGTGTGAAGCTCGACATCGCGCGACAACTTTCCACCGCTGACTCATCCCGGCGAACGACCGATGTCTCGTCCTGGAAGACGACAGATGTCTCTCTCTGGGAGACGACCGATGTCTATCCCTGGCGACGCCCGCATGACCCTCGCGCCCTGGCGATGCCCGTATGCCTCTCGCGTCCTGGCGATGCCCGCATGCCTCTCGCGCCCTGGCGATGCCCGCATGCCTCTCGCGCCCTAGCGACGTCCACATGCCTCGCGCCCTGGCGATGTCCGCATGTCTCTCGCCCTGGTGACGTCCACATGCCTCGCGCCCTGGCGATCATGTGTAGTAGGCGACAGGCGATTATGTACTAACCAGGCGATCTCATAGTCTTCTAAGCTACACTTTCCTTCCTTTTTATTTTAAATAAAAACATACTTAGAATTCATTTAAAATATATTCCTTTTATTCCAATTTAATTTTACAGGTCCTTACATTCTCCCCAACAAGAAAAATTTTCGTCCTCGAAAATTGAATTACAAGGAAAAGAGGTATGGATAGGCTTCTCTCATGGGTTCTTCTAACTCCCAAGTTGAATCACCCGATCTCTCATCCCACACCACTCTCACCATGTTGATGGTCTTGCCTCTGAGCTGTTTACTTTGCCGATCGTCAATCCTGACTGGTTTCGCTTCAAAGGACAAGTCATCCCTGATCTGCACATCGTCCACTTCCAGCACATGACTAGGGTCTGCCATGTACTTCCTCAGCTGTGATACGTGAAAGACATTGTGCAGATTCGCTAAATGGGGAGGTAGGGCGATCTCATAAGCCACAGGACCAATCCTCCTTAAGATCTGGTATGGTCCCACGAACTTAGGGGATAACTTCTTTGATCTGATCGCCCGTCCTACACCCTTGGTTGGTGTCACTCTCATGAACACATGGTCTCCAGCAGCAAACTCCAAAGGTTTTCTCCTCTGATCTGCATAAGATTTCTGCCTACTTTGAGATGCTCTCATCCTGGCTTTTATCTGTTGCACCTTCCCGGTCGTCTGCTGAATCAACACTGGTCCAACCAATACTGCTTCGCCCTCCTGGTACCAACATAAGGGAGTTCTGCATTTCCTTCCATACAAGGCTTCGTATGGTGCTATCCCTATGCTGGCGTGATAACTGTTATTATAGGTAAACTCCACCAGCGGCAACACCTCATCCCAACTCTCCAATTGATCCAGAACACACGTCCTCAGCAGATCTTCCAAGGACTGGATCGTTCTCTCTGACTGTCCATCTGTTTGAGGATGATACGCCGAGCTCATTCTCAACTTAGTTCCCAAACAATCTTGTAAAGTCTGCCAAAAACGTGAAGTGAACCTGGGATCTCTATCTGAAACAATGCTGGAAGGCACTCCATGCAACCTCACTATTTCTTTGATGTACAACTGTGCCAACTTGGCCATAGGCATCCTCATATTCACTGGAAGAAAGTGGGCACTCTTCGTCAGCCTATCAATGATGACCCAGATTACATCATGACCCTTTACCGATCTGGGTAAATGGGTAATAAAATCCATGGCAATGCTGTCCCATTTCCACTCAGGGATATCCAGTTGCTGTAACAACCCGCCAGGTCTTTGATGTAACATCCCGCCAAATTACTTTGAAAATAAATATAAAACGAAAATAAAGGTGACAAATAGATTGAAGTGAGCAAATTCTTTATATAAAATAAATAAGTTTCTCCTCGCAGGGAGTTTAATACAAACGATCACTTCTCCATTAAAAACGTAAACGAAATACAATACAAAAGACCGATAGGCGATCTCCTGGCAAAAAGGGCGATCTCCTATAAGAAGGGCGATCTCCTTTCCCAAAGGCGATCTCCTATTATAAAGCAGCAAGAGGGGCGATCACCCAACAGAAAAGAAAACAGGCGATCTCCTTCCAGCGACAATTTTCTAAAGAGCTCTACTTCCTGCAACATCATCTGCTCCCGTGTAAATTATACACGATCATTACAGGTTTAAGAAAAGGCCACAATACAACAGAAAAACACAGGGTAAGCTAGACATTTAAAAAGAGTTAGATAGGAAACTTAAAAATCATAAAGATGAAACAAATCAAAATCACCCACGTAACAACTATCAGTTCCTCGTTCCCTTCATATGACCACCAAGAAATCATACAGTTCACAATATTTTCCAGAGTCATTCATTTTCACATAAAGCATCAAGTGTCTAACAAATTTCAATGTTCCTCATTCACACGTCAGACTTCTACTGACTCATCACACAAGACACTTGACACTACTTCCGGATTTACTCGTGCGTTGACTCAGGCCCAGAGATTTGCACCTGTCATACCATACCCCTGTGAAATCCACACAGGGTCGCTGTGAATCCACACAGCTATGCGCATAAAATAATCTCAATACCATCACCATCCAAGCATGACAGGGTTAATCCACACAACAGGTTGAGCTCGTTCCCTTTTGAACAACTCACCCATACGTATGAACCTCCTTCGACTCTCCACAACTGAATAACTTCATCTACGTGATTCCATTATATCAGCAGAGTCAGGATATCTCCTTCTAGACAAGCCCCAGGTCAATACACATTACATACGATCTTACACGGTATTTTCTTTCCTGAAAATACTATGCTTTGATCTCACATTCACAGCATTCAAGACATTCATTCCACTCAAATAAATGATTCAATCACAGCAACAATCATTTCAAAGGTTCAGATTTTCGAATATCACATTTAAGCCTCAAACAGTTTCAACGCAACACCAAAACAGGGAGTTCGCAAACAACGCCAAAACCGGCGACCTGGTTCAAAACAGGGTATTTTCGAAGTCTATACATAAAACCGGCGACCACGTCGCCCAAACACGTAGAACAGAGCATTCACGAAGATGAAAACGAAAACCGGCGACCACGTCGCTCTTGTAACATCCCGCCAAAATACTATACAAATGTATATAATGAAAATAAAGGTAACAAATAGATTCTATGAACAAAATATTTTATATATGAAATGAAGTTGCTCCTCTTAGGGAGTTCAATACAAATTCGGTCAAATTTTCCAGAAACATAAACAAAATACAAAAAAAAAAAAACAAAGCAGGCGATCTCCTATCGGAAGAAACCGATCTCCTATCGGACGAGACCGATCTCCTATCAAGACAGAAAAAAAAACAGGCGATCACCCGATGGGGGCAGACACAGGCGATCTCCTCCTCGGCGATCACTCACTAGAGGGCTCTTCTTCCTGGAAGATCATCTGCTCCCGTGTAACAATTACACGATCATCACAGTTTTGAGAAAACAACCACAATAACAGATAAAAGGGTAAGCTAGATAATTTAAAAGAAGTTTAAATCAAGAACATGAAAATCCAAGTAAACCAAGTTCCAAAATATCCATGTAAAACGTAGAGCTGCTCATAGCATTCAGCTGATCGCCCAAAATCACATTTCACAACATTCACCCATAGTCATTCCATTTCACAATACAGCATCAAGTGTCTATCAATATTCAAGTTTCTCATTTCACATGTCAGACTTTCCACTGACTCACCACACAAGACACTTGACACTACTTCCGGATTGACTCGTGCGTTGAACTTAGTATCCAGAGACATGCACCTGTCATACTGCCCACTGTGGAATCTCACACATCCACAGGGTCGCCATGAAATCTCACACATTCATAAGCATACGATGAATCTCAACACATCACCATACAGCATGACAAGGTTAATTCGTATAACAGTCGAGCCCATTCTTTTTCAAACTACTCGCCCATTCATACGAACCTCCTTCGACTCTCACCAACTGAATAACTTCATCTACGTGATTCCATTATCTCAGCAGAGTCAGGATCGTCTCATTAACAGGTTACTCACTGATCAATGCACTTTCCTAACCAATCTCAACACAGTATTTCCTTTCCTGAAAATACTATGCCTCGATCCCACATTCACAGCATTCAACACATCATACCACTCAAGTAAATGATTCAAATCACATCAACAAACATTTCAAAGCTTCAGATCTTCGAATATCTCATGTAAATCTCAAGTAGTTTCAAAACAATATCAAAAACAGAGATTTCGTAAAACAGCGCCAAAACCGGCGATCTAGTTCAAAAACATGGTATTTCAAAGGCTATGTTTAAAACCGGCGACCACGTCGCCCAAGCACACAAACCAAGCATTTCACGAAGACAAAAGCGAAAACGGCGACCACGTCGCCCACACTTCAGAAAAAGCTACACTATGGCTTGTATGGAAAAGAGGTCTAGCTTCCCTTACCTGGACTTGCGCAAACACCAGGGGCTCCGAAACCCAACGAAGCTTGAACCCCGCCTTGTCTCTGTTTTCAGCGCCTGGTCTGTAGAACTTGCAGAGAACCTCTTAGGTGCTCTAAGGGCAACGTCGCGTGTCGCACTGATGCTGGAGGTTGCCTGAGTCTCAACGCAAGGAAGGGAAGAAGGGAGGGAGGAAGTTTGCACTCACTCTAACACTCTTGAGTCTGTAACACTCTTTGCCTTCCCGCAGTGGCTTTTGAATCCCAGCTTACCTGTCCACGTTTGCTGCTGCTGCCACCCCTTCTGCAGGAGGTCTGATAACCACTGCCCTGAACAGTACGACCACTGCTGCCGTTTATGCATGCCAACCACTGCTCTGAACAGTACGACCACTGTTGTCGTTTGTGCATGCGAACCACTGCTCTGAACAGTACGACCGCGAGTGTCTCTTGCGCATGCCAACATTCTGATGTCACCACTCTGAATCATCCTTTTTGTCTACGTGGCGCGCGTGCAGGACGTTTCATGCTGAGAGTCTGGGTCCCACTTTATCTGTGTGAGGCTCGCCATCGCGACAACTTTCCAACGCTGACTCATCCTGGCGAACGACCGATGTCTCCTTCGCCCTAGAAGACGACCGATGTCTTCCTCTGGGAGACGACCGATGTCTTCCCTGGCGACGCCCTCATAACTCTCGCGCCTTGGCCACGTCCACATGCCTCGCGCCCTGGCAATGCCCACATGCCTCGCGCCCGCGCGATGCCTGCATGCCTCTCGGGCCCGCGCGTTGCCTGCATGCCTCTCGCGCCCGCGCGATGCCTGCATGCCTCTCGCGCCCGCGCGATGCCTGCATGCCTCTCGCGCCCGCGCGATGCCTGCATGCCTCTCGCGCCCGCGCGATGCCTGCCTGGCGCTCATGTGTAGCAGGCGACCGGCGACCTCATAGCCTTCTATACTTAACTTTTTCCTCCCTTTCTATTCTAAATAAAACATACATAGAATTCTTTTAAAATATATCTCTTTTTAGTCCAATTCAATTTTACAGGTCCTTACATTCTCCCCAACAAGAAAAATTTTCGTCCTCGAAAATTGAATTATAAGGGAAAGAGGTGGGCATATGCATCTTTCATGGTTTCCTTCAAATTCCATGGTGAATCACCCGATCTGCACGTCGTCCACTTCCAACACGTGACTAGGGTCTGCAAGATACTTCCTTAGCTGTGATACGTGAAACACATTATGCAGGTTTGCTAATTGGGGAGGTGGGGTGATCTCATAAGCCACTGGACTGATCCCCCTTGGGTCTGACATGGCCCAACCAACTTAGGGGACAGCTTCTTTGATCTGATAGTTCGTCCTACACCCTTGGCTGTTGCTTCCCTCATAAAGACATGATCCCCAGCAGCAAACTCCAAAGGTCTTCTCCTCTGATCTGCCGCGGACATCTGCCGACTTTCAGAAGCTTTCATTCTGCCTTGCATCAGTTTCACCTTCTCGGTTGTCTGTTGAACCAACTCTTACTACTCCAATACTTCATCAATTTCCATTCTCCATCTGCTGGTATGCAGATTCTGCCATTAATCTCAATATTCCATCTTTACCCGTTACAAAGCCTTTAGCCTGATCGGTGCCTAGCAAATTCCACAATACGTTTTAGACTAGGATCCTCTCACTGTTCAATCAAAACTGATTCGCCCTCCGGTTCCAACAATAAGGGAATTCTGCATTTCTTCCCATACAAAGCTTCACACAATTACTGTCTTCAAATCTCCATAACAACACTACCACTGCCGATTCTAAATCATAAGTAGAATAATCCCTCTCATAAAATTTGAGTTGCATTGAACATATGCAACTCCTGTCTTCTCTTGTATCCAGACACAATTCAAACTTTGATGTGAGGCATCATACTAAACCTCAAAAGGCTTGTCTTCTGCACATCTTCTGTCTTAGCAAAATCTGGTTTTATCCAGATTTCCGATAAAACTTTAAGGACACTGAAGTTCCATCTAACTGATCCCCCACTCATCAATTACGGGTAGAGGGTAGTTGTCCTGGATGGTCAACTTATTCAACTTCCTGTAGTCCTTACACAGTTGAGGTCCTTCCTCTTCCTTTTTAACCAACAATGCTGGAAATTCCAAGGAGATATATTGGGCTTGACTAACTGCGCCTCTAACAACTCTTCCACTTATTTTCTTCAATTTAATCAACTCGGCTGAACTTTGAAAACACTATCTTTCGTTGAGCTTAACCTTTGGAAACGTGATTGACAGGTCACTAATCCCTTTTCTGGAATAACATCCAATTCATCTCCTACATACTCAACATAAACTAGTGTCCAATTTCGAATCACATACAGCTTTCAAATCCAAATTAATTAAACAACATCCATCCCACGTGAGACTTTCTCTCTCATCCAAGCAATTTCTCCGCCTGTTGCTTTTCAACAATTTTCTTTGCCTAACTGTAACTTTAAACACAATTAAGATATTTCATCTTTCCTCTTTCCCAAAATCATTGATACATCTCAAGATGATATAATCATCTTGTAAACTTATTCTCTACCAAATCTCAAATTTCCATTTCAAGCCTTGTGTCCAGCTAGAGGTCATCACCAAGCTCCGGATCAAAGAAAGATTCCTACTTTCATCTTGGAACTTAACTCCAGTACTTCCCATGGATACACATGCTTAAGTCTTTAAACTCTCAACATCCTGCTTACATACTCTCCATAACTTATATGTAGCTGAACCTACACCTTGGTACACTAAATCTAACTTACACTTCCTTCTCTAATTCCATCAACTCAGCTGGGGCCGTTGACACTGGTCCAGCTCCAGGTACCAAAACAATAGAGAGTTCCACCTCTCTCTTAGGAGGTAACCCAGGTACCTATTCTGGAAATACATCCGTGAAATCTTTCACCACGGGTATTCTGCTTACGTCCCCTTTTATTCTCCACCTCCGACCGAGCGAGTATCACGAAGCACCTCGCCCCTTCTTCCAACGCTGACTGCCCTTGCTGAGCAGATATTACATCTGATCCTTGGAGGTCTGGAAATGCAATCCTCTGACCACCGCAGTCAATGAGAACGTGATTGGCAGCTAACCAATCCATTCCCAGGATAACATCTAGGTCCCGAAGAGGTAGGCAGATCAAGTTCACCTTGAATCTGCGTCCCTCTACTATCACTGGACATTCGGGGCAACTGTAGAGGTCATCACCTGCCCTGACGCAGGTGTAGAGACCAACAGTTCGAAAGGTAACTCCTTCACTAGAAGGTCCAACTCGGCTACACACAGGCTTGACACAAAGGAGTGTGTCGCTCCAGAATCAAACAAAACTTTTACACTCCTACCAGCTATAAAACATATACTCTGCACGAGGTTACCTGACTGAGACGCCTCTGCTCCTGACATGGCCAACACTCTCCCTGTTGCCTGAGGTCTGCTGCCTTCATTCCTCAACTGCCGAGAACCACTGGGTTGAGTCATCCTTTTTCTGTTAGGACAATCTCTAGAAATGTGCCCCATTTCTTGGCATGTGAAACACCCTTTCTCTGAATTCCTCTTGGAGCACACCTTGACATTATGCAACCCACCACAACGGAAACACTTTGGTTTCCATGGTTGTTGCCGCTGAAACTGGAGCGGAACTTGATGGCATTTTCATGTGTTCTTCTTGAATCAAAGTAGAAATAGATGGAGCGGAAGCAATGGATGAGTGAAACAAGACCCTCCTAGGAGTTGTGTTGGTCTTGAAGGTGCATGGTGAGTATGGGTTGAGTGGTTCGGCCAGCTCAAGGGAGAAGGTGAAAGGATTGAAGTTTATAGCCTAGATTTCTAGGAGGAGTAAAGCTTGTGCACAAAAATGGCAGCATAACATTACTCAAAAATAAACTTGAAAATACATGAGGTAGGCCTCCTTATTTATAGATTTAGGAGCCTTGGTGAGCAAGCTTAAAGGGTAGGGATGGAAATACAAAAAGTGGGGCTGCCTAGGGTATTGACTTTAGTCAAACCACACCATCATCCTAATATTCTAGAAGATAGGTCAAAAATGCAACATTTGATAGTACACCCCTCCTTCTTTTGCTAAAGGCACCTATTTGCTAGCACACCCCTCCTTCTATTGCTAAGGGCACCTTTTTGATAGCACACCCCTAAGTGAGCAAGTTTTGCTTTCTACACTACACTAATCTACTAAGCACCCCCTCCCCCTTTGGGCCTTTATGAAACATGTACAAGGATCTCTCTCTTCCATCCGTGGCTTCTTCTATGTGTGCTTGGATATGTTTAGCCATGGATCTTGTGAGAGGTCCTAGACGGTTTAGCTCCATGGATAGCCTCCCTCCTTCACGTTCTAGACGCTCACTTCCTGGAGCTAGACGCTCCTCTTGGTCTAGACGGTCTTCTTGGTTTGGGCCTTGGCTTCCTTGGCTAGATGTGTTTGGCCCTCCTCCATCATCCCCTCCCTCTTGAGAAAGGATTTGTCCTCAAATCCCTTGCTTTGTCTTCAACTAGGGGGATGGATGGGGCTGGATGGTGTCCATCATCTCCTCCTCCTTTGAGAAGATCTATCCTCAGATCTACAGATTTGATCTCGGATAGCAACCTATTGTTTCGGCAAGGCTTGTCCTCCCGGATCAAACGTCCACCTATGGAAATCATCAAACAAAGTAAAGGTGTTAGTGTGAGCAATTGGAGAGAACTTAATTGTATGAAGTTGCCATTTTTGTTTTTCTTTTGTTTTTGGCAACTTTGTACAATATTTCTCTTTTGATGGTTGTATGTGTTCTCTAATCCTCTTATGTATTTGAAAATTTTCAATATTGGTTACCTTTTCCTTAGGCACAATACCTTTAGGAAAGGGTAACAACTTAAAAAGCGAAAGAGGATTAAGTCCACATGCAATTTCAAATGTAGAAATATTAGTAGTCTTGTGGACTACTCCATTGTATGCATGCTCAAAAGGATACTCATCCCAAGAATTGTGATTGTCTTTCATGATTTCTATAGGCATAGTAAAAAGAGCTATGTTTTCAATTTTATTTTGACCATTCTTTTGAGGATAAAAATTTGAAGAGTACAACTTAATTTCAAGTTTTTCTAAAAGATTCCTCAAATGATGGTTTTCAAATTTTGGAGCTCTATCCAATACTATGCTTGAAGATAAACCATGAAGACTTGTCACTTCTATATAGAAGAGATTATCCATATCCATAAAAATGGGATCAAAACCTTTTGTTGTCCTAGGAAGCTCTAAGATAAAATTGAGGTTTATGTCTTCCCAAGGATCATTTGCAAAAGGTAAAGGAGTATAGAGTTCATGAGACATCACCTTAGGTGTATTTTTAAAACAAGAAATGTATCTAGGGTAATGTCTTTGAACATCTTTTCTCATGGATGACAAAAGTTTTCCTTTTAAAAGCTCTAGAGTTTTATCAACTCTAATTTGGTCCATGAGTTCTCCTTCATGAAGAATTTTTCTCTTATGTGTAAAGATAGTCTCGTTGTTACAACCATTGTTTATGAGAAGTTGCACACTTGGCAATGGTTGTCTCAATAGGACATGACAAGTTTCTTTAGGCACTACTTCACATAAAAATTTGTTTTTGTAGATGCTTGTAAATAACTTGACATTCACTTGGTGATATCCTAGCACATATGAGAAATAATCCACTTTATCTTTATCTATGCAAGCTTCTTTTAAAGACTCTTTTTTTGTTACTATGCTTGCAAGTGCTCCTTTACAAAAGGAAAGGCTAGGTTGTTCAACAAGACGCATATTTTCAAAGGTATTTTTAAATCTTTTGTCTTGTTGAATGACCTTGTGAGAAGGAACACTATTCTCCCACGCCTTTTGTTTCTCAAGGGTCTTCTCATGCTTTTCTTTTTCTTTTTCTTTTTCTTTAGCTTCCCTTTCGGCTTCCTCTCTTTTCTTTTGTATCTTTCTTTCCTTTCTTTCTTTATGGGAAGCAAACAACTTTTCTACCCTCATTTCCCAATCTAGGTAAGTTTCTATATTTTCTTTTCCATGGGAATGAGGTAGGTCTACCCTAACCTTTCTTGGGCTTTCTTGTTCTTTTCTATCTCTTCTATGTCTTCCCTCCCCAAAAGAATCATGCTTTTTAGAGATAGATGCATGAGAAGGTAATTTTTTTGCAATGTGAGACTTCTCATCCTTTGATTTAGTCAATTCATTAGTTTTGGCCTCATTCTCCAATTGTCTATTTGAAATGTGTTGTACGTCCTTGGAGAGTTGTTTCAAAAGAGATTTTATGGACCTTACATCACTTTAAATGGACTTGGAAGAGTGAGTAGACATGACTAGAACTTTGGGTATAGAAATGTTTTACTTTTAAGAAAGAAGAGGAAAGTTAATGAAGGTAGCTTTCCAGGTAAGAGAGGTGAGTCACAATGGACTACTTAAATACCAAGTCTTGCCTTAGCCAAAAACTATCCCTCCAAAACCTTTACACAAGTCCTTCTTTAGGTAAAACACTTAGAACACAATGAGGATGAAGAAATCAAATTTTTAATGCAAGAAAACAATGCAAGCTATCAAAGCCTTAAACAAGATTAAACAAGAAATTAACAAAGTGATTAAATCAAGTTGGTTCAATTAAAGCAATTAATAAAAACAAAATTAAGCTAGACGGCCCTAGGTGAGGCTTCTTGGACACTTGGAGCCCTTGAAGACACACTCACCGACTAATTGCGTGATTAACAAGTAATTAACACAAGCAAGATTGCAAAGAAATTAAATGACACTCCCTTTGTTGCTTTTACTATTTGCACCCCTTTTGTTGTTCTTCTAGTTGCACCCCTTTTGTTGCTCTTCTACTTGTTGGGCCTTCCAAAGTGTGTGGTGTATTTGTAGTATGGTGTTTGTTGCTGCCCTTTGCCTTTGTTCCTCTTGGAATTAGGTCAATAAAATCTTCAATCCAGCACCTATTAAGCAAGCTAGACTCCCCTCAAGTCAAATTCTCACTCAACAAGTACCAATTGATATTTAATCCACCAACAAGCTTAGAGGCCAAAGAAAGAAAGCAAGAAACAAATTAATTTGAAAAACAGTACCACACAAATGGAATTTAAATGTGACACAACTAGAAAGAGTTCAAATGAAATTAGACAAGCAAATAAAAGGTACTCAAATAATGGATGGCACACAAAAAGGAACACCTAAAGAAAAGCACTAGATTAGATGACCAAATAAAAAAAACAGCACCACTGAAAATTGTTGTGGGCCAGAAAACGTGTTTGTTCCCCGATTTATGCTGAGCTGTATTTTTAAAATTTGTCTCTGAAATTTATATGCAAGAAAAATTCAGGATCTTATCTAAACAATGGCTTTGGAATCACCTAAAACGCATGCACCATTTTTTTTTAATAATTTTTGCAAATTTGGTGTGCAGTTAGGCCAGCTGGAGCGCTCAAGGTTTGCACTCTGATCTTGTAAGATTTATCATATCTTTTCTGTTGCCTTTTTTGATCTGATTCTTTTTTTGTCCTTTTTGTAACACTTCAAACTTGCATTTTCCAGAGAATCACAAATTTCCTATGAGTGGAAATAATTTTTGAAACAAAAAAACAGCCAGACAGAGAGAGAAACAGGGGAAATCTGGAAAACTGGAAAAAAAAAAAAAGCAAGATACCAAAATTTAACACAAAGGAAATGTAAGAAGGAAATTGTGTAAGAACTAAGACACAATTATGAACTCAAACTAAAATTAAAAAGGCAGCAAAGGATAAAAAATAACAGCAGATTAAGGCATCTTAAAGAGACCCAAAAACAAGAAACAATCAAGCCAAAAAATAGGACTACTAAGAATTGATGACAATTATGGATTCACATGACTTGACACAACATTTATAGATTCAGAAAATAAAGACTCAAAGCATAAAATGAAGCAATTATAAGAAAGCAATAAAGACTCAAATTCCTAAAAGAAAACAGCCACTCAATGTGTAAGGAATCCTATCACAATTGCACAAGAAAATGTTCAAGATCAATTGAACACATGTGCTTCGGTTGGATCTTCCATAAGCACACCAAGAACAATTTAAAATGTAAAAAACAGCAAGACAATTATGGAATTGAAATGACAAGATGAAAATAAAGAAGAACTGAAAATTTAAAAAGACAAGCTACTCATCTTGAATAACCAAAAGCTCATGATACCAAATGATGGCATTTTCATGTGTTCTTCTTGAATCAAAGTAGAAATAGATGGAGCGGAAGCAATGGATGAGTGAAACAAGACCCTCCTAGGAGTTGTGTTGGTCTTGAAGGTGCATGGTGAGTATGGGTTGAGTGGTTCGGCCAGCTCAAGGGAGAAGGTGAAAGGATTGAAGTTTATAGCCTAGATTTCTAGGAGGAGTAAAGCTTGTGCACAAAAATGGCAGCATAACATTACTCAAAAATAAACTTGAAAATACATGAGGTAGGCCTCCTTATTTATAGATTTAGGAGCCTTGGTGAGCAAGCTTAAAGGGTAGGGATGGAAATACAAAAAGTGGGGCTGCCTAGGGTATTGACTTTAGTCAAACCACACCATCATCCTAATATTCTAGAAGATAGGTCAAAAATGCAACATTTGATAGTACACCCCTCCTTCTTTTGCTAAAGGCACCTATTTGCTAGCACACCCCTCCTTCTATTGCTAAGGGCACCTTTTTGATAGCACACCCCTAAGTGAGCAAGTTTTGCTTTCTACACTACACTAATCTACTAAGCACCCCCTCCCCCTTTGGGCCTTTATGAAACATGTACAAGGATCTCTCTCTTCCATCCGTGGCTTCTTCTATGTGTGCTTGGATATGTTTAGCCATGGATCTTGTGAGAGGTCCTAGACGGTTTAGCTCCATGGATAGCCTCCCTCCTTCACGTTCTAGACGCTCACTTCCTGGAGCTAGACGCTCCTCTTGGTCTAGACGGTCTTCTTGGTTTGGGCCTTGGCTTCCTTGGCTAGATGTGTTTGGCCCTCCTCCATCAGAACTGCTCCTGCCCGACGTGGTGGAGGTCTTGCATAAGGCTTGCTTTGTGGGTGCTGCACCTTGGCCTTCCCACTGGAGGGACCCCCTGGGTGTGATCTGATTATCCTGGAATCACTCCTCTCCAGGGTCTCCACTACCTTTGCCTTCCTTACTAAGGCATGCAACTCCCTGGTCCACGGATCTGCTTGATCAGGGGTAGCACTCCCACTGAGCTTGGGTGGGTTGTGCCTCATGAACTCGGTCATCCCTACCTGCTCCCGAGGCTGATTGACCTGGGAAGCTGTTGCAGCCGATCCAGCAGTTCCCAAATGATTCATTACAGCCAGATGAATCTGGGCCATTACCGTATTCTGCTGTTGGATGGCAGTTGCCATCATCTCGATAGCCTTGGCAATCTGGCTCATCTCCGAAGGAGGTTGGGGAGGGGTAGAAGGTCTACGTGCCATCTCCTTCGTTTTCAGATTTTGAAACTATAAGATTCCTATATTCCCTACAACTACAAGAATGAGATCGATAAGAAATCAATTCATTCAAGGGGGGTAACAGCTAGACCTTACAAAGGTCAGCATCTCAAAATCATTAAGAATTTGAGCTCATCAACAGAATCATAATGCTGGTAACATCAAGCATAACACCAGCACAACTACTGGTATGCAGTCACCAATCCAATCAACCATCTTCAATCAATTACAAAGACACTCAAGAGAATGAGATAGCTCACACCAGAATTTAATATATGCTAAACATCAAACCTTTGGAATTAAGATTGAGACTCATCTCGATCCAGTTATGAGTGTGCACCCTCACTACTTTATCAAGACCTTCTCATTCTTAATACTAAGATTTTCAATTAGAACATATATTCACCAAAGCACACACAAAATTTCAATACAAAAACGTTTGAAAACCTTTCACTATAGTTATTATTTTAAACTCAAATAACTTTCATGAGCAGAAGAAACACAATGGATCCACAGCCCTCAGGTCATCCTAAGGACGAACTGCTCTGATACCATTAATGTAACATCCCGCCAAAATACTATACAAATGTATATAATGAAAATAAAGGTAACAAATAGATTCTATGAACAAAATATTTTATATATGAAATGAAGTTGCTCCTCTTAGGGAGTTCAATACAAATTCGGTCAAATTTTCCAGAAACATAAACAAAATACAAAAAAAAAAAAACAAAGCAGGCGATCTCCTATCGGAAGAAACCGATCTCCTATCGGACGAGACCGATCTCCTATCAAGACAGAAAAAAAAACAGGCGATCACCCGATGGGGGCAGACACAGGCGATCTCCTCCTCGGCGATCACTCACTAGAGGGCTCTTCTTCCTGGAAGATCATCTGCTCCCGTGTAACAATTACACGATCATCACAGTTTTGAGAAAACAACCACAATAACAGATAAAAGGGTAAGCTAGATAATTTAAAAGAAGTTTAAATCAAGAACATGAAAATCCAAGTAAACCAAGTTCCAAAATATCCATGTAAAACGTAGAGCTGCTCATAGCATTCAGCTGATCGCCCAAAATCACATTTCACAACATTCACCCATAGTCATTCCATTTCACAATACAGCATCAAGTGTCTATCAATATTCAAGTTTCTCATTTCACATGTCAGACTTTCCACTGACTCACCACACAAGACACTTGACACTACTTCCGGATTGACTCGTGCGTTGAACTTAGTATCCAGAGACATGCACCTGTCATACTGCCCACTGTGGAATCTCACACATCCACAGGGTCGCCATGAAATCTCACACATTCACAAGCATACGATGAATCTCAACACATCACCATACAGCATGACAAGGTTAATTCGTATAACAGTCGAGCCCATTCTTTTTCAAACTACTCGCCCATTCATACGAACCTCCTTCGACTCTCACCAACTGAATAACTTCATCTACGTGATTCCATTATCTCAGCAGAGTCAGGATCGTCTCATTAACAGGTTACTCACTGATCAATGCACTTTCCTAACCAATCTCAACACGGTATTTCCTTTCCTGAAAATACTATGCCTCGATCCCACATTCACAGCATTCAACACATCATACCACTCAAGTAAATGATTCAAATCACATCAACAAACATTTCAAAGCTTCAGATCTTCGAATATCTCATGTAAATCTCAAGTAGTTTCAAAACAACATCAAAAACAGAGATTTCGTAAAACAGCGCCAAAACCGGCGATCTAGTTCAAAAACATGGTATTTCAAAGGCTATGTTTAAAACCGGCGACCACGTCGCCCAAGCACACAAACCAAGCATTTCACGAAGACAAAAGCGAAAACGGCGACCACGTCGCCCACACTTCAGAAAAAGCTACACTATGGCTTGTATGGAAAAGAGGTCTAGCTTCCCTTACCTGGACTTGCGCAAACACCAGGGGCTCCGAAACCCAACGAAGCTTGAACCCCGCCTTGTCTCTGTTTTCAGCGCCTGGTCTGTAGAACTTGCAGAGAACCTCTTAGGTGCTCTAAGGGCAACGTCGCGTGTCGCACTGATGCTGGAGGTTGCCTGAGTCTCAACGCAAGGAAGGGAAGAAGGGAGGGAGGAAGTTTGCACTCACTCTAACACTCTTGAGTCTGTAACACTCTTTGCCTTCCCGCAGTGGCTTTTGAATCCCAGCTTACCTGTCCACGTTTGCTGCTGCTGCCACCCCTTCTGCAGGAGGTCTGATAACCACTGCCCTGAACAGTACGACCACTGCTGCCGTTTATGCATGCCAACCACTGCTCTGAACAGTACGACCACTGTTGTCGTTTGTGCATGCCAACCACTGCTCTGAACAGTACGACCGCGAGTGTCTCTTGCGCATGCCAACATTCTGATGTCACCACTCTGAATCATCCTTTTTGTCTACGTGGCGCGCGTGCAGGACGTTTCATGCTGAGAGTCTGGGTCCCACTTTATCTGTGTGAGGCTCGCCATCGCGACAACTTTCCAACGCTGACTCATCCTGGCGAACGACCGATGTCTCCTTCGCCCTAGAAGACGACCGATGTCTTCCTCTGGGAGACGACCGATGTCTTCCCTAGCGACGCCCTCATAACTCTCGCGCCTTGGCCACGTCCACATGCTCGCGCCCTGGCAATGCCCACATGCCTCGCGCCCGCGCGATGCCTGCATGCCTCTCGGGCCCGCGCGTTGCCTGCATGCCTCTCGCGCCCGCGCGATGCCTGCATGCCTCTCGCGCCCGCGCGATGCCTGCATGCCTCTCGCGCCCGCGCGATGCCTGCATGCCTCTCACGCCCGCGCGATGCCTGCCTGGCGCTCATGTGTAGCAGGCGACCGGCGACCTCATAGCCTTCTATACTTAACTTTTTCCTCCCTTTCTATTCTAAATAAAACATACATAGAATTCTTTTAAAATATATCTCTTTTTAGTCCAATTCAATTTTACAGGTCCTTACAGCTCTCACTTCAGAAAACAGCTAAACTATGGCTTGTATTGAAAATGAAGTCTAGCTTCCCTTACCTGGACTTGCGCAAACACCTAGAGTTCCGAAACCCAACAAAGCTTGAAGAACGCCTTGGCTCTGTTTTTGCGTCTGGTTGAAGGACTTGCAGAGAACTGCCCAGGTGCTCTAATGGTGGCTGTCGCTCGTCGTACTCTCGTGTGAAGGTGCTAGGATCGCAGCGCGAAGGAGGCAACTGGAGGAGAAGGGAGGTAACTCACTCTTTCTCTCTTTGAAGGCTGCGACGTTTCTTGTTTCTCTCAGCAGTGGGTCTCTGTATCTTAAACCAACTCACCCATCAAAAGCAGCTGCCACACCCACTCTGCAGAGAAGTCTGAGAACTACTGCCCTGAACAGTACGACCACCATTGTCTCTGGTGCATGCCAACCACTGCTCTGAACAGTACTGCCACTGTTGTCGCTTGTGCATGCCAGCCACTGCTCTGAACAGTACGACCGCGAGTGTCTCCTGCGCATGCCAACATTCTGATGTCACCACTCTGAATCATCCTTTTTGCCTACGTGGCGCGCATGCAGGACGTCTCATGCTGAGAGTCTGGGTCCCACTTTATCTGTGTGAGGCTCGCCATCGCGACAACTTTCCAACGCTGACTCATCCTGGCGAACGACCGATGTCTCCTTCGCCCTGGAAGACGACCGATGTCTTCCTCTGGGAGACGACCGATGTCCTTCCTCTGGGAGACGACCGATGTCCTTCCTCTGGGAGACGACCGATGTCTTCCTCTGGGAGACGACCGATGTCCTTCCTCTGGGAGACGACCGATGTCTTCCCTGGCGACGCCCTCCTAACTCTCGCGCCTTGGCCACGTCCACATGCCTCGCGCCCTGGCAATGCCCGCATGCCTCTCGTGCCCGCGCGATGCCCTTATGCCTCTCGTGCCCGCGCGATGCCCGCATGCCTCGCGCCCGCGCGATGCCTGCATACCTCGCGCCCTGGCGACGTCTTCGCGCCCTGGCGACGTCCTCGCGCCCTGGCGATCTCATACCCTTCTAAACTTAACTTTTCTTCCTTTTTATTTTAAGTAAAACATACATAGAATTCCTTTAAAATATAACCCCTTTTTATTCCAATACAATTTTCTGGGTCCTTACATTTGATGTTCTACCTTTGTCTTCTGACACGTCAAGCAGGTAGTAACATACTGGGCGATGTCTTTGTTCATGCCCGACCACCAAAATGACTCCTTCAAGTCATGGTACATCTTGTTCATGCCTGGATGTAGGCTAAGGCGACTCTTGTGACCTTCCTCTAGGATCATCTTCTTCAACTCTTCATTTGCAGGTATGCAAATTCTGCCATGAAATCTCAAGATCCCATCATCGCCCATCACAAAGTCTCTAGCCTGGTCGGTCCCCAGTGACTCCACAGTACGCTTCAGGCTAGGATCCTTCAACTGCTTATCCTTTATCACTCCAAGGAAGTCATTAGTTATAGCCAGCTTACTACAACTAATGTGATTTACGTGGAATTCTACCCCAAGGTTTAAGTCTCTGAATTGCTCGATCAGTTTCTGCTCTTCCATCATCATGGTGGCCACTTGAATTGATTTTCTACTCAAAGCATCTGCCACTACATTGGCCTTCCCTGGATGATACATGATTTGAAAATCGTAGTCCTTTAGAAACTCCATCCACCTTCTTTGTCTCATGTTTAGTTCCTTCTGATCGAACAGGTATTTCAGGCTCTTATGGTCACTTAACACCTGGAACCGAGCTCCATATAAATAGTGCCTCCAAATCTTCAAGGCAAACACCACAGCCGCCAACTCCAAATCATGAGTAGGATAGTTCCTCTCATGAACCTTGAGTTGCCTTGAAGCATATGCAACCACTCTTTTCTCTTGCATCAAAACACATCCCAAACCCTGATGTGAGGCGTCACAGCAGACATCAAAAGGTCTTCCTACCTCTGGGATCACCAGCACTGGAGCACTAGTATTTGATCCATGAAGCTTTGCTCACATCGGTCGGTCCAAGCAAAAGGTTGATCCTTGCGGGTCAGCTGTGTTAAAGGAGCCACTACCTTGGAAAAGTCCTCAATGAACCTCCGATAGTAGCCTGCTAAGCCCACAAAACTCCTTATCTCAGTAACTGTCTTAGGACGTTCCCACTGAAGCACTGCCTCCACTTTGGCTGGATCCACCGAGATCCCCTGTGCAGATATCACGTGTCCTAAGAAGTTGACTTCCTTCAGCCAGAACTCACACTTAGAGAACTTGGCATAGAGTTGCTTCTCCGTCAGAATCTCCAACACTGTCCTCAGATGTTCTTCATGTTCTTCCTCAGTTCTTGAATAAATGAGTATGTCGTCTATGAAGACTACCACAAACTTATCCAAGAAAGGGCGAAAGATCCTATTCATGTAGTCCATGAACAGAGCTGGAGCATTTGTGACTCCAAACGGCATCACTACATACTCATAGTGCCCATACCGAGACCTAAAAGCTGTCTTTTGAACATCTTCAGCTTTTACCAAAATTTGGTGGTACCCCGATCTCAGATCAATCTTTGAGAACATCGAGGCCCCATGTATTTGATCCATCAAATCGTCAATTTTAGGTAGGGGGTACTTGTTCTTGATGGTCAACTTGTTCAACTGCCTGTAATCAATACATAACCGAGACCCTCCATCCTTTTTCTTAACTAGGAGCACTGGAGCCCCCCATGGAGATACACTGGGTCTGATGAATTGTTTCTCCAACAACTCTTCCACTTGCTTCTTTAATTCTACCAACTCGGCTGGTGCCATCCTGTAAGGTGCCATTGACAATGGTCCAGCTCCAGGTATCAAATCAATAGAGAATTTCACTTCTCTCTTAGGGGGTAATCCAGGTACTTCTTCTGGAAATACATCCGTGAAATCTTTCACCACATGTATTCTGCTTACGTCCCCTTCATTCTTCACTTCCAACCGAGCTAGCATCACGAAGCACCTCGCCCCTTCTTCCAACACCGACCACCCTCGCTGAGCAGATATCACGTCTGACTCTTGGAGGTCTGGAAACGCTATCTTCTGACTACCGCAGTCTATGAGAACGTGATTGGCAGATAGCCAATCCATTCCCAGGATAACATCCAGGTCCTGAAGAGGTAGGCAGATCAAGTTCACTTTGAATCTGCGTCCCTCTACTATCACTGGACATTTGGGGCAAACTGTGGAGGTCAACACCTGTCCTGACGCAGGTGTAGAGACCAACAGTTCAAAAGGTAACTCCTTCACTAGAAGGCCCAACTCAGCTACACACAGGCTTGACACAAAGGAGTGTGTCGCTCCAGAATCAAACAAGGCTTTTACACCCCTACCAGCTATAAAACAAACACCTTGCACGAGGTTACCTGACTGAGATGCTTCTGCTCCCGACATGGCAAACACTCTCCCTGTTGCCTGAGGTCTGCTGCCTTCGTTTCTCAACTGCTGAGAACCACTGGGTTGAGTCGCGCCATTCCTGTTAGGGCACTCTCTAGCAACGTGCCCCGTCTTTTGGCAGGTGTAACACCTTTTCTCTGAACTCCTCTTGAAGCACGCATTAGATGTGTGTGGTCCACCACAATGGAAACATTTGGGTTTCCAAGATTGTTGCTGCTGCAACTGGGATGACGTTGTTCCCGCCCGATGTGGTGGAGGTCTCGCATAGGGCTTGCTTTGTGGGTGTTGCACCTTAGCCTTCCCACTAGAAGAACCCCCTGGGTGTGACCTGATCACCCGAGAATCACCCTTTTCCAGGGTCTCTATCATCTTCGCCTTCTCTACTAAGGCGTGAAATTCCCTGATGCACATCGGGGCTATGGTCCTCTTCAGCCCATGCTTCAGCCCCTCTTCGAACTTCCTACACCTCCAGGCCTCGGAGGTCGCCTGGGTATAGAATCGGGCGAGGTACTCAAACCGAGCAGCATAGGCGTTCACAGACATCTCCCCCTGCTCCAATCTGAGGAATTCTGCTTCCTTCGCAAACTTTGCACTATCTGGGAAGTATTTCTCCAGGAACCTCACCCTGAAGCTCTCCCAGTCTAACACTTCAGCTCTGGCTTCCATCATCTGCTGAGCTCCCATCCACCAGAACTCGGCTTCTCCAGATAGCAAAAAGGTGGCGAACACCAATTTCTTCTCTTCAGGGCAGGAGGTCGCCCTAAAGATTTTCTCCAACTGATGGAGGAGGGCCAAGCACATCTAGCCAAGGAAGCCAAGGCCCAAACCAAGAAGACCGTCTAGACCAAGAGGAGCGTCTAGCTCCAAGAAGTGAGCGTCTAGAACGTGAAGGAGGGAGGCTATCCATGGAGCTCGACCGTCTAGGACCTCTCACAAGATCCATGGCTAAACATATCCAAGCACACATAGAAGAAGCCACGGATGGAAGAGAGAGATCCTTGTACATGTTTCATAAAGGCCCAAAGGGGGAGGGGGTGCTTAGTAGATAGGATAGTGTAGAAAGCACTTTGGATGGAAACATTCTAGAAGCTAGGGTTGGTATGGCCGGTCATGGCACCTTAGATTTTAGAATTAATTTTGGTTTTCTTTTTATTAAAATGTAGCTTGCACCTCAAGTCCCAAATAGCCTATAAATAGGAAGGCTATCTCTTTGTATTTGACAAGTTTATTTGAGTAATGTTATGCTGCCATTTTTGTGCACAAGCTTTACTCCTCCTAGAAATCTAGGCTATAAACTTCAATCCTTTCACCTTCTCCCTTGAGCTGGCCGAACCACTCAACCCATACTCACCATGCACCTTCAAGACCAACACAACTCCTAGGAGGGTCTTGTTTCACTCACCCATTGCTTCCGCTCCATCTATTTCTACTTTGATTCAAGAAGAACACATGAAAATGCCATCATTTGGTATCATGAGCTTTTGGTTCTTCAAGATGAGTAGCTTGTCTTTTTAAATTTTCAGTTCTTCTTTATTTTCATCTTGTCATTTCAATTCCATAATTGTCTTGCTGTTTTTTACATTTTAAATTGTTCTTGGTGTGCTTATGGAAGATCCAACCGAAGCACATGTGTTCAATTGATCTTGAACATTTTCTTGTGCAATTGTGATAGGATTCCTTACACATTGAGTGGCTGTTTTCTTTTAGGAATTTGAGTCTTTATTGCTTTCTTATAATTGCTTCATTTTATGCTTTGAGTCTTTATTTTCTGAATCTATAAATGTTGTGTCAAGTCATGTGAATCCATATTTGTCATCAATTCTTAGTAGTCCTATTTTTTTGGCTTGATTGTTTCTTGTTTTTGGGTCTCTTTAAGTTGCCTTAATCTGCTGTTATTTTTTATCCTTTGTTGCCTTTTTAATTTTAGTTTGAGTTCATAATTGTGTCTTAGTTCTTACACAATTTCCTTCTTACATTTCCTTTGTGTTAAATTTTGGTATCTTGCTGTTTTTTTTTTTTTTCCAGTTTTCCAGATTTCCCCTGTTTCTCTCTCTGTCTGGCTGTTTTTTGTTTCAAAAAATTATTTCCACTCATAGGAAATTTGTGATTCTCTGGAAAATGCAAGTTTGAAGTGTTACAAAAAGGACAAAAAAAGAATCAGATCAAAAAAGGCAACAGAAAAGATATGATAAATCTTACAAAATCAGAGTGCAAACCTTGAGCGCTCCAGCTGGCCTAACTGCACACCAAATTTGCAAAAATTATTAAAAAAAAACGGTGCATGCGTTTTAGGTGATTCCAAAGCCATTGTTTAGATAAGATCCTGAATTTTTCTTGCATATAAATTTCAGAGACAAATTTTAAAAATACAGCTCAGCATAAATCGGGGAACAAACACGTTTTCTGGCCCACAACAATTTTCAGTGGTGCTGTTTTTTTATTTTATTTTATTTGGTCATCTAATCTAGTGCTTTTCTTTAGGTATTCCTTTTGTGTGCCAACTTTTATTGAGTACCTTTAATTGTTTGCTTTAATTTCTTGACTCTCTTTCTAAGTTGTCATGTTATAAATCCTTTTGGTGGTACTGTTTTTATTCAATTAAATTTGTTTCTTGCTTTTGTTTCTTGACCTCTCTTTTGGGTGCTGGAATTTAATTCTCCTTGGTGCATATGTGCATGGAACTTGACTTGGTTTAGGTTTAGCTCTTGTGAATAGGTGCTGGAAATTGGAGAATTAAAGCCATCATTTTAAGGAGGAGACAAAGCTAAAGCCGAAACAAGGTTGCTTGAAACAAACAATACAAAACACCTAGAAGATCAAAAATTCAAGACAACAAGGAAGTGCATTAACCCAAAAGAGGATCAACAAAGGGAGTCCTCCTTTCCTTTGCAACTTGGTTTATTGTTAATTACCTCTTTAATTACGTTTAGACGGTGAGTGTGTCTTCAAGGGCTCAAAGTGTCCAAGAAGCCTCACCTAGGGCCGAATAGCATAGTAAATTTTTTACTTAGTAATTTGTTGCTTGTTTGAACTTGTTTTCTATTGTTTTGGTAGAAACGTTTTGCATGATTAGTTTAGTTTAATTTTGTGCTAAAACCGACTAGTTTTATTGCTTTTTGATTTCTCAACTTCTTGTGTTTTAAGTGTTTCACTAAGAGAAATTTTGTGTGAAGGCATTGGAGACTAGTTTTTGGCAAGGAAAAGGCTTGGTACTTAAGTAGTCCTTTGAGACTCACCTCCCTTACCTGGAAAACTACCTTCTTTATCTTCCCTAATCTTTCTCAAAGTAAAAACGCCTAAATACACAAAGGTATAGCCATGTCTTCTCCTTCTAATTCTCCAAAGTCTATAGAATGTGAAGTAAAATCTTTGAAAACCCTTTTGAAAGAGGTATCCCAAGTGGTACAATTAATCTCTTTTAGGCAAGTGGAGAATGAAAACAAGATTAATGAGTTGGCTAGAGCTCAAGAAGAGAAATCCCAAAAATCTCAAAAATCAAAAAAAACAAATACTCATGCATCACAAAGCATTGCAACTCTAGGGGAGGGAAGCCTTAGAATTAGTGACTACTACCAACCACCCCCTAGAAGAACTAGGCAAAGGGAACAAGAGGTGCCAAGGGAAACTAGAGTAGACCTACCTCATTTTCATGGAAAGGAAAATGTAGAAATATATCTAGATTGGGAGATGAAGGTAGAGCAACTCTTTGCTTGCCATAGGGTAAGTGAGGAACGAAAAGTACCCTTAGCCACCCTTAGTTTCCAAGGAAATGCCATGTACTGGTGGACCTCTTTAGAAAGAGACCAACGTCTTCATAGGGAACCTCCCATAGAATATTGGAATGACCTTAGGGGAGCCCTAAGACGTCGACATATACCTTCTTACTACCATAGGGAGTTGATGGACAAGCTCCAAAGACTCCAACAAAAGAATATGAGTGTAGAAGAGTATAGGCAAAAGATGGAGCTCTATATGATGCGAGCCTCTATTAGAGAGGAAGAGGAAACCACCATATCTAGGTTCCTTAGTGGCCTATCACTTGAGATAAGAGATAGAGTAGAGCTCTTACCTTATCAAGACTTGAATGATTTGGTTCAACTTTGCATTAAAGTTGAGCAACAAAATTTGCGCAAAACATCAAGTCAAAAGGTGAGCCCCTATTCTAACTTTTATCCCAAGAGAGAGTTTAAAAGGGAGGGTAGTACATCTAAGGAAAAACCAAAAGAACCTACCAAACCCTTCACCAAAGAAACCTCAACCCCACCCATCCGAGCTAGAGATGTTAAATGTTTTAAGTGCTATGGTAGGGGGCATGTGCAAGCACAATGTCCAAACCAAAGGACTTTGTTTCTTAAAGGTGTAGACGAATACACTAGTGGCGAGGATGAGCTTAGTGAGAAAGAGGAAGGGGGAGAGGATGAGAGGGTAGCTCCATTAGAGGGAGAATTGCTTATGATTAGGAGAACCCTCAACAATCACCCTAGCACATCCATTGAAACACAAAGGGAGAACATATTTCATACAAGATGCAATGTTTTAGAAAATATATGTTCCCTCATTGTGGATAGTGGATCTAGTTGTAATTGTTGTAGTGATAGGATTGTTGAAAAGCTTAAACTACAAGTGGTTCCTCACCCAAAACCTTACAAACTTCAATGGCTTAATGAAAATGGGGAACTACATGTAGATAAGCAAGTGGAAATCAAGTTTTCCATAGGGAACTACAAAGATAAAGTTTTATGTGATGTAGTGCCTATGGAAGCTTGCCATATCTTATTAGGGAGGCCATGGCAATTTGACAAGAAAACCTTGCATGATGGTCTCACTAACGAGATTTCCTTCACCCATAAATATAAGAAGTTTGTACTTAGTCCTTTACCACATTCTCAAGTGGTGAAAGACCAAATACAAATGAAACAAAAGAGGGATGAGGAAAACAAAAAAAAAAAAAAGAGTGCTAGAAAAAGAGAAAATCCTTAGGGATAGGAAGGCGTGGGAGAAGAGTGTTCCTTCCCACAAGGTTGGTCTACAAGAAAAGCCTTTTGAAAATGTTTTAGAAAACTTGCTTCTTGTTGAACAACCAAGCCTTATCTTTTGTAAAGGAGCACTTACATGCACTGCCACAAGTAATGAACTCATGGTTTTACCTCCTCAAATAGAAAACCTTTTGAGTGAATTTGACGATCTATTCTCACAAGAAGGACCCAATGGGCTTCCTCCTCTTAGGGGGATAGAACATCAAATTGACTTCATTCCGGGGGCAAGCCTACCCAATAGGCCTGCTTATAGAACCAACCCCGAGGAAACAAAGGAGATAGAATCACAAGTTCAAGAATTGTTGGAGAAGGGTTGGGTTCAAAAGAGTCTAAGCCCTTGTGCTGTACCTGTCTTGTTGGTGCCCAAAAAAGATGGAAAATGGCGCATGTGTTGTGATTGTAGAGCAATCAACAACATCACCATCAAGTATAGGCATCCAATCCCAAGGCTTGATGATATGCTTGATGAATTGCATGGGTCAACTCTATTCTCCAAAATTGACCTTAAAAGTGGATATCACCAAATTCGAATCAAGGAGGGTGATGAGTGGAAAACCGCTTTTAAGACCAAATTTGGATTATATGAGTGGTTGGTGATGCCCTTTGGACTCACTAACGCTCCAAGCACATTCATGAGGCTTATGAATCACACCTTGAGGGATTGTATAGGTAAATATGTAGTAGTTTACTTTGATGATATCTTAGTATATAGTAAAACCCTAGAAGACCATCTAAGTCACCTTAGGGAAGTCTTTCTAGTTCTTAGGAAAAATAGTCTTTTTGCAAATAGGGATAAGTGTACCTTTGGTGTAGATAGTGTAGTCTTTTTAGGCTTTATAGTAAACAAAAAGGGGGTGCGTGTAGATCCCGAGAAAATCAAAGCCATCCAAGAGTGGCCAACTCCACAAAATGTAAGTGATGTAAGAAGTTTTCATGGGTTAGCTAGCTTCTATAGAAGGTTTGTGCCTAATGTTTCTAGCCTAGCTTCGCCTTTGAATGAACTTGTTAAAAAAGATGTTGCATTTTGTTGGAATGAAAAGCATGAGCAAGCCTTTCAAAGGCTAAAAGCTCAACTCACCAATGCACCCATCCTATCTCTCCCAAATTTTTCCAAAACTTTTGAGATAGAGTGTGATGCATCGGGAGTAGGCATAGGCGCGGTATTGTTGCAAGGTGGACACCCCATTGCTTATTTTAGTGAAAAACTCCATGGTGCCACCCTCAACTACCCCACTTATGACAAAGAGCTCTATGCTCTTGTGAGAGCCCTAAAGACTTGGGAACACTATCTTATGTCCAAAGAATTTGTTATCCATAGTGATCACGAGTCTTTAAAATATTTAAAGGGCCAACACAAGCTCAATAAGAGACATGCAAAATGGATGGAATTTCTTGAACAATTTCCTTATGTAATCAAATACAAGAAAGGAAGCACCAATATAGTGGCCGATGCTCTTTCAAGACGCCACACACTCTTTTCAAAATTGGGTGCCCAAATTCTTGGATTTGACCACATAAGAGAGCTTTACCAAGAACATCAAGAACTTTCATCCATCTATGCCCAATGTCTACATAGAGCGCAAGGAGGTTACTATGTGTCCGAGGGATATCTTTTTAAAGAAGGAAAACTTTGCATTCCTCAAGGAACACATAGAAAACTCCTTGTCAAAGAATCACATGAAGGGGGACTCATGGGCCATTTTGGAGTTGATAAGACTCTAGATCTTTTGAAAGCAAAATTTTGTTGGCCACACATGAGGAAAGATGTCCAACGCCATTGCTCTAGATGTATCTCATGTTTAAAAGCAAAGTCTAGAACAATGCTGCATGGACTCTACACCCCTTTGCCGATTGCAAATGCTCCTTGGGAAGACATTAGCATGGATTTCATTTTAGGACTTCCTAGGACTGCAAGGGGCCATGACTCTATCTTTGTGGTAGTGGACCATTTTAGCAAAATGTCTCACTTTATTCCATGCCACAAAGTAGATGATGCTCAAAATATTTCTAAACTCTTCTTTAGAGAAGTGGTGAGACTCCATGGTCTCCCTAGAAGTATAGTGTCCGATAGAGATCCCAAGTTTATAAGTCACTTTTGGAAAACTCTTTGGGGTAAACTTGGAACAAGACTACAATTTTCAACTTCTTGTCATCCTCAAACGGATGGGCAAACCGAAGTAGTCAATAGATCTCTTGGAACTATGCTTAGGGCTATCATGAAGGGCAGCCACAAATCTTGGGATGAGTACCTTCCCCACATTGAATTTGCTTACAATAGAGTAGTTCACAAGACTACTAATGCTTCTCCTTTTGAGGTAGTATATGGTTTTAATCCTCTCACGCCCATGGATTTAATTCCCCTTCCTAATCCACAAGATTTTGTGCATAAGGAAGGAGTAATCAAGGCTGATTTTGTCAAAAAAATGCATGAGAAGATTAAAATTCAAATACAACAACAAAATGAGAAGTACACAAAACACAACAACAAAGGGAAGAGAGAAATAATTTTTGAGGAAGGAGACTTAGTTTGGCTTCATCTTCGAAAAGATAGATTTCCAAATCAAAGGAAGTCCAAACTAAGTCCCCGAGGTGATGGACCCTTCCAAGTCCTTAAGCGAGTCAACAACAATGCGTATAAATTGGACCTACCTCTTGAATATGGAGTACATGACACATTTAATGTAATTGATCTTTCTCCATTTGTAGGTACCAATGACGATGACGAACTGGATTTGAGGAAAAATCCTTTCCAAGGGGGAGGGGATGATGGAGGAGGGCCAAGCACATCTAGCCAAGGAAGCCAAGGCCCAAACCAAGAAGACCGTCTAGACCAAGAGGAGCGTCTAACTCCAAGAAGTGAGCGTCTAGAACGTGAAGGAGGGAGGCTATCCATGGAGCTCGACCGTCTAGGACCTCTCACAAGATCCATGGCTAAACATATCCAAGCACACATAGAAGAAGCCACGGATGGAAGAGAGAGATCCTTGTACATGTTTCATAAAGGCCCAAAGGGGGAGGGGGTGCTTAGTAGATAGGATAGTGTAGAAAGCACTTTGGATGGAAACTTTCTAGAAGCTAGGGTTGGTATGGCCGGTCATGGCACCCTAGATTTTAGAATTAATTTTGGTTTTCTTTTTATTAAAATGTAGCTTGCACCTCAAGTCCCAAATAGCCTATAAATAGGAAGGCTATCTCTTTGTATTTGACAAGTTTATTTGAGTAATGTTATGCTGCCATTTTTGTGCACAAGCTTTACTCCTCCTAGAAATCTAGGCTGTAAACTTCAATCCTTTCACCTTCTCCCTTGAGCTGGCCGAACCACTCAACCCATACTCACCATGCACCTTCAAGACCAACACAACTCCTAGGAGGGTCTTGTTTCACTCACCCATTGCTTCCGCTCCATCTATTTCTACTTTGATTCAAGAAGAACACATGAAAATGCCATCACCAACTCTCTGACCCACTGATCTGCCTGATCAGGGGTAGCATTCCCGCTGAACTTGGGCGGGTTGTGCCTCATGAACTCGGTCAGTCCCATCTGTTCCTGAGGCTGACCGACGTGGGAATTTGTTTCAGCAGATCGAGCAGTTTCCCAATGGTGCATTGCAGCTTGGTGATTCTGAGCCATTGCTGCATTCTGTTGTTGGATGGCAGTTGCCATCATCTCAATAGCCTTGGCAATCTGGCTCATTTCCGAAGAAGGTTGGGGAGGGGTAGGAGGTCTACGTGCCATCTTCTTCGTTTCAGATTTTGAAACTATGGGTTTCTATATTCCCTACAACTACAAGAATGAGATCGATAAGAAATCAATTCATTCAAGAGGTAACATCTAGACCTTACAAAGGTCAACATCTCAAAGTCATTAAGAATTTGAGTTCATCAACAGAATCATGATGCTTATAACCTCAAGCAAAACACCAGAACAGCTACTGGTATACAACCATCAATCCAAACAACCACTTTCAATCAATACAAAAACACTCAAAAAACCTGAAATAAAACACACCAGAATTCAATATATGCTAAACATCAAACCTTCAGAATTTAAGATTGAGAATCATCTCGATCCAGTTATGAGTGTGCACCCTCACTACTTTATCAAGATCCTCTCATTCTTAATACTAAGATTTTCAGTTAGGGCATATATTCACTAAAGCACACACAAAATTTCAATACAAAAACGTTTGAAAACCTTTCACTATAGTTGTTATTTAAAACTCAAACAGATTTTATGAGCAGAAGAAACACAATGGATCCACAGCCCTCAGGTCATCCTGAGGACGAACTACTCTGATACCATTAATGTAACATCCCTCAAAGTCTTTTCATATTTATATAATAAAATAAGTGTAACATCCCGCCAAAATGCTTTTCATATTTATATAATGAAATAAAGGTAAAACCATAATATCGAAGTGAACATAAATATATATATGTAATGAAGTTTCTCCTCACAGGGAGTTTAATACATAACCAGTCAGTTTTCCAAAACTTAAACAAAATACAGCAAAATAGAAAAAAAAACAGGCAATCTCCTAACAGAAAAAGGCGATCTCCTATCAGAAAAAGGCGATCTCCTATCAGACAATAGAAAAAGGGTGATCGCCTAACAGAAACAGAAACAGGCAATCTCCTTCCGGCGACCACTCACTGAGGAGCTCTCCTTCCTGCAACATCATCTGCTCCCGTGTAAATTATACACGATCATCACAGTTTTAAGAAAAACAGCCACAGAACCAAACACGCCACTTGGAGGTGATGATCCAAGATAAGTGCAGATTTGCCGCCACTTGAGTGCTCCCAAAGCTTCACAAGATGAGACAAGGAAGAGGAGAACAAGTCTCACAAAATTCACTCACAATTTGAGTATAGTAACTTTTCTTCTAATTTCAATCTTATTTTACATGAGCATAGCACCTCTATTTATAGTGTGAGAGGGCTGAAATTAAAGTGGGAAAATTCAAATGAGAAGCATTTGAATTTGGAGCCAAAACACATGTCACAAGGGAGGTGTGACTTGATTTCTACTTTGGCACCTCCTAAAACTACACCTACACCTACTTTTTATGTCACATGGAAGGTGTGACTTGTTTTTGTACATTAGCACCCCTTATTTTAATATCTACACCTTCCTTTAATGTTCTACTAAAAACTACACAAAAGAAATTACAAAAGAGATACATCCATTCATGCTTATTTCCCAAAGCTTTAGCCTTGCTCCTATTGATGCTCATGGATTGGGCTTGGGCCCCACTTGACTTGGGCTTCTTGGCTTGGGCTTCTTGGGCTTGGGCCCTCTTTATTTATACTACTACTTGGATTCTTCAAGAGAACCCAATTATTTACAAAAATGTTCTACTCTTTAAGAAGACTAGTAAGAAGAACTTCAAGTGCCTTGGAATATGGCCCTTTCTTATTTTTGTGAAGTCTTCTTTTGATTGTTGAGATGACCCTTTATATATAGCATCTTTGGTCATCCTTAAGTGGTCTTGACTTGCATCAGTTAAGATTGGTTCCCAGTGTGGGCCAAGAACCAGTTAAATACCCAGAGGTAGGGAGAGGCCTGGATCACGAAGTGCCTATGCAGGTAGCAGGGAGAGCACAGTTGGGTGTAGAGTCCTGAGGGGATGAGTACTCACCAGAGCTAGGGTTTTCCCAGTGAAGCTACATGCATGGCACGTAAACAGTGAAGGCACTCCCAGAACAGGTGGCCCCAGAGACTAGGTGCACAAGGAGGCACCCAAGTGGTCACCCTATGAGAGTTTGCACTCCAGAGAAGGAAACCTTATGTGCTAGATTACCCTAAGATTGGGTGATAGCAGCGCAAGGGTATTCCAGTAAACCCTAAATATGGCTAGCGGCGCAGTAAACCCTAGACTATATAAGGGACAGTAAAATACTTCACAAAGGTACGCAGTTTCTAGACCTAAACACAGAGAGAAACTCAATACAATTGGTGTTGCTTGCCCTACACTGACTTGAGCGTCGGAGTGCAAACGGCCTCTAGGGCGCCCCCTTTCTCTTTTGCAGGTGCAGATTTGATGTGAGTTGATTTTAGGTTCATTATATTTGTGACACTTTCTTAGAATTAGGATCAAGATTCTTAGCAATTTAGAGTGAGTCACCTAAGGAAAATCCCCACTGGACATTAACTTAACAAGTGCTAAGTAGATGTGAAGGTTCATTTCCAAAGGTCCAAGGTTAAAACACAATTAATGGTGATGAATGAATGAAGAACAAGGTGCTGAACTCAAAAACAGAATAGGTGCAGAATTTAAACACAAAAAACAGAATGGAAACACAAATTGAAACAAAAGAACCGATTGAAATTCAAGAACAAGACATAGAATCAAAACTACCGATTGAAATGACTATGGAAGATGAAAGAAGATGAAACTTATGTAGTTATAGCCATGGATTAGGAATGGACACGCCACTTGGAGGTGATGATCCAAGATAAGTGCAGATTTGCCGCCACTTGAGAGCTCCCAAAACTCACAAGATGAGACTAGAAAGGAGAAAGCAATTCTCACACTCACACAAATTTGTGTATAGTAACTTTACTCTAAATTCAATCTTATTTTACATGAGCATAGCACCTCTATTTATAGTGTGAGAGGGCTGAAATTAAAGTGGGAAAATTCAAATGAGAAGCATTTGAATTTGGAGCCAAAACACATGTCACAAGGGAGGTGTGACTTGATTTCTACTTTGGCACCTCCTAAAACTACACCTACACCTACTTTTTATGTCACATGGAAGGTGTGACTTGTTTTTGTACATTAGCACCCCTTATTTTAATATCTACACCTTCCTTTAATGTTCTACTAAAAACTACACAAAAGAAATTACAAAAGAAATACATCCATTCATGCTTATTTCCGAAAGCTTTAGCCTTGCTCCTATTGATGCTCATGGATTGGGCTTGGGCCCCACTTGACTTGGGCTTCTTGGCTTGGGCTTCTTGGGCTTGGGCCCTCTTTATTTATACTACTACTTGGATTCTTCAAGAGAACCCAATTATTTACAAAAATGTTCTACTCTTTAAGAAGACTAGTAAGAAGAACTTCAAGTGCTTTGGAATATGGCCCTTTCTTATTTTTGTGAAGTCTTCTTTTGATTGTTGAGATGACCCTTTATATATAGCATCTTTGGTCAACCTTAAGTGGTCTTGACTTGCATCATACCCCCCAAGTTGGAGAGAATTCGACCACGAATTCAGAATTCCTGCATATAACAAAGTCAACTTGCTCATAGATAAAAGAGGATAAGAAGTGATATTAGAAGTTGACTTATAATCTTGAAGCGCAGGAAGTTCATAGGAAGGTTTATTATCTATATACCAACTTTGGAAAGAATGTTTAGGAATGATAAAACTTTGTGAAGAAAAGCCTCTTAGAAGGGGTAAACCTTTAGGAGGAATTGGAAAATCATTCCTAATATTCTTTAACAAAGAAAGCAAATAGGTAGAAACCTTAGGTAATGAAAAAGATAAGGAAGAATAACACCTTGGAGGTGCAAATTGTAGCATAGCCCGAGTCAACATGATTGATTTAGTAGCATATGATGAGACTTGGAGACTCGGTTTCTCTTTTCTTTTATTCTCTTTTTCATTTTCTCTTTTGGTTTTCATTTTTAATTGGTCTTTATGGACCTTACTTGGAGAAAGAGATTTTAAAGTGATCCGATGCCCATGGAAGGTAAAAGAAATGTTGTTGGTAAGGCCATCATGTAAAGTTTTCCTATCAAATTGCCATGGCCTACCTAAAAGAATATGAGTTGCTTCCATAGGGACAACATCACATAAGACCGCATCTTTATATTTGCCAATTGAAAAAGCAATGAGGACTTGTTTATTTACAATAATTTCCCCTTTGTTACTTAACCATTGGAGTTTATAGGGTTTAGCATGAGAGATAGTAGATAATCCAAGCCTATCTACTACTCTTGTGCTTACCACATTTGTACAACTTCCTCCATCAATAATTAAGGAACACAAATTGTTATTGATAAGGCACCTTGTGTGAAAGATATTTTCTCTTTGAGTTTCATCAAAAGGTTTGGGAATTTGACCAAGGAATCTCCTTATCACTAACAAGTCACCTTCACATGGAATCTCACATTCATGGTCACTAGGGAAAGGGGAAGGGGAATTAGACTTTGAAGAATTATTATTATGTTCGCTTACAATTTCCCCATTATCAAGCATCATCATATTTCTCTTTGAAGGACAATTAGCCGCTATATGACCATAGCCTAAACATTTAAAGCACTTTTTACTTGAAGATTTAGTGGGTGATTTAGGAGTAGAAGGTGAGGCTTGAGAATCTCTAGATTTGGAAGTAGATTCTTTAGAAGGAGATTTTGAAAAGGATTTGTTTTTGTTTTTCCAAGAAGAGTGGTAATAGCCATCATTATGAGTATTTTTAAAAGAATTTTTCCTTGCAAGTTGAGATTCTACCTTGATGGCAAGGTGAACCAAATTTTCTAAAGAAGAATACTCATTAAGTTCCACAACATCTTGGATATCCCTTCTAAGACCACTAACAAATCTAGCCATTTTAGCTTCATCATTCTCATGCATATTGGCTTTAATTAAAAGCGTTTCAAGTTCTTTATAATAAGCATCCACACTTAGCGTGCCTTGGTGAAGCCTTTGGAGCTTCAACAATAGGTCTTTCCTAAAGTGTGGAGGCACAAATCTAGCACGCATGCAAGCTTTTAAATCATCCCAAGAGACCACGGGCGGTCTCTTGTTTAGCCCAATGTCCATGAGAGTTTTGTGCCACCATTGCATGGCATAGTCCATAAATTCTAGGGAGGCTAGCTTAATCTTTTGGTCTTCTTGGACCTCATGTACAAAAAATATTTGCTCTACCTTAGCCTCCCATCCTAAATACACATTAGGATCTCCTTCACCACTAAAACTAGGTAATTTTACATAAGGCATAAAAGGCTTAGCCACATTTTGGCGCCTATCTTCATGATTGTGATGCATCCTCCAATTGGTTTCTTCATGATATCCATAAGAACTTTGAGAAGACCTTGAGGTATGCCTATGATGATGATGGTGTCTTCTCTCATGGTTGTGATGATGATCTTCACGGTCCAACTCCAATCTTTGGAGCCTTGCCTCCATTTGTCTTAATGCCTCATCTTTTTGTGCAATTGTTAGTTTAGCATCCTTTAATTCACCAATTAGGTATGCTTTTTGAGGTGAGTGAGGCTTAGATGATTCTCCACTAGAAAGATTAGCCATGATAAAATGAAACACAAAAACACAAAGAAGAAACTATTATAGAAAACAAAGTTAGAAAAACAAGGTGAAAAACAAATATAGCTTGCGGAAATGATGTAAAATCTCTCAAACCACTCCAAGAAAATATATCCTTCCTTTACCAAGCCTCTCTTGTGGATTGGATGAGCCTCAAGTGAAAGATGCCAAAGCAAACCACACTTAGTCAAAGAACAATTCACAACAAAACTAGAGGAAACAAGAAAGACAAGCAAGAAAAGGTATAAGCAAGAAAAGCTAAACCAAAGTGGAAGTAAAGATATGACAAAACTTTGGAAAAGAATATTGAATAAAAATGACAAGCAAAGAAAATAAGGCACTCAATAAAAGGTAGTACACAAATAGAACCTAGAGAATGGTACTAGAATTGGATTAACAAAACCAAAACAGTACTACAGAATATTAAGGTGTCAAAATGCGTGACTTAAACAAATTATGCTGAGCTGGATAATTCAAATTTGAATTTGAAATTTAAACCACAGAAATTTCAAGATCTTAGCTCAAATTTGGCGCTGGAATCACACCAAAATGATGCACCAATAAATTGTGATAATTTTTTCAAATCTGATGCCACTTCACCGTTTTTTTCGCGCCAGAATTGCACACTGATTGTATTTGATTTATCATTTTTTTTCTATTTTTAATTTTTCCTCACTTTTTTTTTTCACTTTTTTCTAACACATCAATCTGTTGAGATCCAGAATTTTAGAATTTTTCATAAACAGAATTAAATTCTGTAAACAAAAACAGCCAGCACAGTTTCAACAAAAACAGGGGAAGCCTAATTTGGAATTAAAACAATATTAAGAAACTTCAAAGACACAATAGAATTGATGTATGTGAACTTCAAAAGCATGAACTCAAATCTAAAATTAAAAATGCACCAAAGGCTCAACAAAACAGATTAGAAACTGCACTCAAAATTAAAAGCAATCAACCAAAAATTATCAAGAAAAGTACTACATAGAAGTGATGACAATTTAGGAGAAACATTACTTGACAAAACTTGTATGGATTCAAAAAGCAAAATGACTCAAACACAATTAATTTGCACCAATTAAAACAGCAAGGAAAGACTCAAATTAAAGCAAAAACAGAATAGCTAACACAACAAGGAACCTAAAAAAAAAATTCTGCACAAAAATAAAGTGCTGGAAAATGGAAATTGCTTGAATAGAAAGTGTCAATTCAACTCAACAAGAACAAAACATCACCATAGCTCATGATACCACGTGATGTGAGTTGATTTTAGGTTCATTATATTTGTGACACTTTCTTAGAATTAGGATCAAGATTCTTAGCAATTTAGAGTGAGTCACCTAAGGAAAATCCCCACTGGACATTAACTTAACAAGTGCTAAGTAGATGTGAAGGTTCATTTCCAAAGGTCCAAGGTTAAAACACAATTAATGGTGATGAATGAATGAAGAACAAGGTGCTGAACTCAAAAACAGAATAGGTGCAGAATTTAAACACAAAAAACAGAATGGAAACACAAATTGAAACAAAAGAACCGATTGAAATTCAAGAACAAGACATAGAATCAAAACTACCGATTGAAATGACTATGGAAGATGAAAGAAGATGAAACTTATGTAGTTATAGCCATGGATTGGGAATGGACACGCCACTTGGAGGTGATGATCCAAGATAAGTGCAGATTTGCCGCCACTTGAGAGCTCCCAAAACTCACAAGATGAGACTAGAAAGGAGAAAGCAATTCTCACACTCACACAAATTTGTGTATAGTAACTTTACTCTAAATTCAATCTTATTTTACATGAGCATAGCACCTCTATTTATAGTGTGAGAGGGCTGAAATTAAAGTGGGAAAATTCAAATGAGAAGCATTTGAATTTGGAGCCAAAACACATGTCACAAGGGAGGTGTGACTTGATTTCTACTTTGGCACCTCCTAAAACTACACCTACACCTACTTTTTATGTCACATGGAAGGTGTGACTTGTTTTTGTACATTAGCACCCCTTATTTTAATATCTACACCTTCCTTTAATGTTCTACTAAAAACTACACAAAAGAAATTACAAAAGAAATACATCCATTCATGCTTATTTCCGAAAGCTTTAGCCTTGCTCCTATTGATGCTCATGGATTGGGCTTGGGCCCCACTTGACTTGGGCTTCTTGGCTTGGGCTTCTTGGGCTTGGGCCCTCTTTATTTATACTACTACTTGGATTCTTCAAGAGAACCCAATTATTTACAAAAATGTTCTACTCTTTAAGAAGACTAGTAAGAAGAACTTCAAGTGCTTTGGAATATGGCCCTTTCTTATTTTTGTGAAGTCTTCTTTTGATTGTTGAGATGACCCTTTATATATAGCATCTTTGGTCAACCTTAAGTGGTCTTGACTTGCATCAAGATTGCTTCGAAAGAACCAAGCACATATCAACGTGAGGAAGGAGGCATGTGAGTGTCATGAGTCAACCGACAGGCGGGTCAACCGGCAAGAACACCTCTCTTGGTCTTACTAGTACCCCTGGCTTTTCAAACCTTAGCTGCCTGCACTCACGCCTGGGGTGAGGAGAATTTAAACTGGGAAACGCTTGCACACTTGATATACTGAAATCTTTTTTATTGGGTGGCCTCGTTAAAAACCCTCCTTAGGGAAAATAGTGCCCCCTGATCTGCTCAACTGTTTACAGTATATATACTGAATGTGTGTACAGCGCGAGAACGCATCTACTTTACACCTTAACTAAAGTAGAACTTCAAGTGTGTGGCGTTCCACGTCCTGGGGATAACTGCTCCATCCAGAGTCTCCAGTCGATAAGCTCCATTCTCCAACGCCTCAACTACTCTGTATGGGCCCGTCCACTTTGGAGATAACTTGTTCTCCATCTCATTCTGATGTGCTTTCCTCATCACCAGATCACTCTCTTGGAAGCGCCTGACCCTCACCTTGGAGTTGTGCCTGCGTTCTACTCTTCTCTTGAAAACTTTGGCACTAACTCTGGCTCCTTCTCGCACTTCATCTAAGAGGTCGAGATTCACCTTTTGCTCTTGATTGGACTCTTCGGTGATGAAGTTCAGAAATCTAGGGGAGCTCTCCTGTATCTCCATGGGAATCATAGCATCTGTCCCATAGACAAGACTAAAGGGTGTCTCATGGGTGCTAGACTGTGGAGTGGTATGGTAAGACCATACAATTCTGGGAACTTCTTTTGCCCAATTCCCCTTAGCTTTCTCTAGTCTTCGCTTTAGTCCCCTGAGTAGCACTCGGTTGGCTGACTCCACCTGCCCGTTGGTCTACGGGTGTTCTACCGAGGCGAACACTTGTTGTATCTTCAACTCTTCGCACATCTTTCTCAACTGATGACTGGTGAACTGAGTGCCATTGTGGGATACCAGCCTCTTGGGTACTTCGAAACGACAGACGATGTTCCTCCAGACAAAATGCTCGACCTTCTGAGCGGTGATGTGCGCTACTGGTTTTGCCTCCACCCATCCCTCGGCTGGATGGGGCCTCCTTTCATTGGCGATGACCGCCCTGGCAATGCCTGACTCATGAGGAGCGATCATGCCCTCTGCTTCAGCTTCCGCCTGAGCTACCTGGGAGCCCCCCAGCGTAGCATCTTCCACCACCTGATCTGCCAGTGTACCACGAACCACCGATCGCTCCTCGAGCACGCCTGATGGTGGTGTCGTAGTGACATGGCAGATGCTTCTCTTCTGCCTGAGGCTGTTCTCATAATAGTGCCTAGCCTCAGCCTGATCTGACTTGATGGTAATGACAGCCCCTTCCATCGATGGCAGCTTCAACTTCATGTGCCTTGTCGATGGCACTGCACCCAACCTATTGAGCGTGGGTCTTCCCAGCAAGATATTGTATGCAGATGGGGCATTCACCACCAAGTACTTTATCTTCTCTGTGCGGGACGCCACTCCATCGGTGAATGTCATTCTCAGCTGTATGTAGCCCCGCACCTCGACTTGGTCCCCAACAAAGCCATAAAGACACCCAACATATGGCCTCAGCTGATCAAGGGACAGCTGCAGCTTGTTGAACGTCGGCCAGAACATGACGTCCGCTAAACTTCCTTGGTCTACGAGCACCCTGTGCACTCGTCTTCCTGCTGTCACAAGGGAGATGACCACAGGATCATTGTCGTGGGGTACAACGTCCCGCAAATCTGCCCTTGTGAATGTGATATCCACCTCAGGGAAATGGCTTTCATTCATTGAGTCTACAGCCATCACTGAGCGTGCATACCTTCTTCTTTGCGACGCGGAGCACCCTCCTCCCGAGAAGCCCCCCGCGATCGTCTTCACTTCCCCGTGCACAGGGATTTTATGTTGCTGATCACCTGCCTGGGACCCCGAAGCGCGATCACCTTGCGCCTCCCACAGGTAATCGGCCAGGAATCCTGTCTTCACCAATTCAGCGAGTTGATGCCCCAACGCCAGGCAGGTGTGGAGTGTGTGTCCATAAGCCTGATGGAATTCACACCACTCATCCTTCTTCTTTCCAAGTACCTTGTCAGTTTTCTCTGGTACTCAAAGTCTTGCAGCCACGGCAGGGATGGCGATCAGCTCCGCCAACTCTACCATGAAATCATACCTGGGGGGTGCGTTGTTCTCCCTTGCACGCCCCCTGGCCTGGTCCTTCCTGGGTGCATAGGGACGACACCTTCCCTGCGCCTTCTTCCCTTCCTTGGCCTTGTGCACCCGCGCCTGTTGCTGCTGCTTCCCCTGACCTCCGCGCGGCATCGACGGTGCAGCACTGCCTCTCTTCTCAGAGACCTCTGTCTCTGCTACTATGTGCGCCACCGCGCATCGTCGAATCTCAGCGAAGGTGGCAGGGTGGCTCCTGATGAGCGATTCACTGAAAGGACCAGGCAGTACGCCTTTCTTGAGTGCATGCACCAGCATGCTCTCGTCCTTGCTGGGCAATCTCACCACCTGCGCACCAAAACGGTTGAGGTAGTCCTTCAGCGACTCCCCCTAGTACTGACGTACGTCGAACAGATCATAGGACACCACCGGTGGCGCTCTGTTGACGATATACTGCTCCGTGAACAGCTTCGAAAACTGATGGAAGGAGGTGATGTGGCCCTCTAGCAGGCTCACGAACCACTCCATAGTTATTCCGCTCAGTGTACTCATAAACATTTTGCAGTAGACAGCGACTGAGCCTCCAGACAGCATCATCTGAGTGTGGAAGGCTGTCAGATGTGCTTCTGGATCTTCCGCCCCCGTGAACGATGCCTTCACTCCCACCAGGTTGGGAGGCACCACTGTGTTCATGATCTCGGGGGAGAAAGGCATAGGGAATGCTCTAGGAGGTGATGGCGACATCGATGTCCTATCTTCGACTGTGCACTCCTTCTGTGCTTGTAGTTCCCTACGCAATTCTTCGTTTATACGGTTCAACTCTTCATTTCTGCTCTGCGATGCAGTCAGCTCTGCACGCATCTTCTCCTGCTCCGCTCTCGATGCCGCGACATTATCCTGCAGCGCGCGCATCATCTCCATGCCTGCGCCATGGTAACAGCTCCTTCTTCAACAGATGGGGCAGGTGTGGTTTGTCTGGTTCTTCTACTCATCTTTTCAGCAAAACCTTTGACAAAAACTTCAAGAAACTTCAAGAAACATCAAGAAACTTCAAGAACTGCGATGTGGATGGGAACAAGATTCACACGGGCCCCACGGTGGGCGCCAAATGATCCTGCCACGGAGTTGAACGTGGAGTATGTGCCTCGTCACTCCTTCGTCTAGCCCTCTGCAACCGCGTGTTCTGCAAGAACGCTCCAAGAACCTTCTCTGGAACTCCCAACGATGCCTGCAAAACAACAAAAATGGCGCCTCTAGCGGCCGTGTGCACTCCGACGCTCAAGTCAAGCAACAGAACCACCAAAAACTCTCTCTGAATCTCTCTGTGAGACTCGTGTGTGCTCTCAGATCCACTTTCTCTCTCTATAACTGAATTTTGTTATCACTGTGCAACGTGTATAAACGAGCTCACAATGAGTCAGAAATGTGTGTATTCTGTGTAACTGTAAAAACTGTAAAGACTTGTCAAACTGTAAAAACTTGTGTACTTTACATGACGTGGAGTGCTTTTATACCTGGGCCGCGCCTCTCTCTCAGATGGTGACACGTGGAAGCATGCAACTTGCATCTAACCGTACGCGTGTCACACCTGAAGGGCCTTGCGCTTTTCTCTGTGCGCCTAAGTTATCCTCTTGCGGAGTAACTTAGCGCATTTCTTGCCTCTGAGTGAGTCGCATGCTCCCAGGAGAACACCAGGTGTGGCTGGTCTAGGCACACTCACCAAGCGCTGCATCCTGCATGCATGACCTCACCGCAAAGTGCCATGCACGTAATGGGTTAAAAGAGTCACTGATCACTGACCAGCTTACTAGCTCTCTTGTACCATCCTCATGCACGACCCTACTGGCGAGCAACTCTTCTTCTTTTGGTTCAGAATCATGCGAGGTGCATGCGTAACACTCTCGCTGGGAGCCCGGGTCCCAGCTTAACTGCGTGTTAGCAAGAAACCCCAATGACCATGAATCGATGACTGATCAGTGCTTCTTACGCAACGCTCTCGCTGGGAGCTTGGGTCCCAGCTTAACTGCGTGTTAGCAAGAAACCCCGATGACTGATCAGTGCTTCTTGCGTAACGCTCTCGCTAGGAGCCTGGGTCCCAGCTTAACTGCATGTTAGCAAGAAACCCTGATGACTGATGAGTGCTTCTTGCGTAACGCTCTCGCTGGGAGCCTGGGTCCCAGCTTAACTGCGTGTTAGCAAGAACCCCCGATGACTGATCAGTGCTTCTTGCGTAATGCTGTCGCTGGGAGCCTGGGTCCCAGCTTAACTGTGTGTTAGCAAGAAACCCTGATGACTGATTAGTGCTTCTTGCGTAACGCTCTCGCTGGGAGCCTGGGTCCCAGCTTAACTACGTGTTAGCAAGAAACCCCGATGACTGATCAGTGCTTCTTTACTTCTCGCGCTCTGCCTCCAAGCGCTCATCTAGGCACTGATCTGCGGGTGGTGGTCACTTAGCAACTGACCACCGATCACCGTTCTGAGTGATCTCCTCTCTGATTCACCTGCTATCTCATTCCACGTGTCACCCTGTGAATGGTCCACGTGGTCATCTGCTACTGACGTCATCGACTACCGATGACCGACCGGATCAATTAATAATATCAAATTTATTATTTATAAATTCAATGCATTTTTATTAGTAATTATATATAATTTTATTATTTATCTGTACAATTTTTTTAACAAATTGTGTCTTCTAGCCCTAACTCTTGTAGTTGGCCCAAATCTTTTATGTGTTGGGCTTGAGCTAGAACTTGAACTTGGGCTTGGGCCTCTGCCATCACATCCTCTTTGACTTATCACACATGTAACATCCCGCCAAAATACTATACAAATGTATATAATGAAAATAAAGGTAACAAATAGATTCTATGAACAAAATAATATATATATGAAATGAAGTTGCTCCTCTTAGGGAGTTTAATACAAATTCGGTCAAATTTTCCAGAAACATAAACAAAATACAGTAAAAAAAAACAAAGCAGGCGATCTCCTATCGGAAGAAACCGATCTCCTATCGGACGAGACCGATCACCTATCAAGACAGAAAAAAACAGGCGATCACCCGATGGAGGCAGACACAGGCGATCACCCGATAGAGACAGAAAACCGGCGATCTCCTCCTCGGCGATCACTCACTAGAGGGCTCTTCTTCCTGGAAGATCATCTGCTCCCGTGTATCAATTACACGATCATCACAGTTTTGAGAAAAACAACCACAATAACAGATAAAAGGGTAAGCTAGATAATTTAAAAGAAGTTTAAATCAAGAACATGAAAATCCAAGTAAACCAAGTTCCAAAATATCCATGTAAAACGTAGAGCTACAATTAGCATTCAGCTGATCGCCCAAAATCACAAATTCACTACATTTCCCATAGTCATTCCATTTCACAACACAGCATCAAGTGTCTATCAATATTCCAGTTTCTCATTTCACATGTCAGACTTTCCACTGACCCACCATGCATAGACACATGACACTACTTCCAATTTGACTCGTGTGTTGACTCAGGCCCAGAGATTTGCACCTGTCATACCTACCACTGTGAATCCACACAGCATGCGCATATACCATCTCATTGTTACCATTCTCTCGGTATGACAAGGTTAATTCGTATAACAGGCCGAGCTCGTTCCCATTTGAACAACTCGCCCATTCATACGAACCTCCTTCGACTCTCACCAACTGAATAACTTCATCTACGTGATTTCATTATCTCAGCAGAGTCAGGATATCTCCTTCTAGACAAGCCCCTAGTCAATACACCTATACAGATCTTACACGGTATTTCCTTTCCTGAAAATACTATGCCTCGATCCCACATTCACAGCATTCAAACACATCCTACCATTCAAGTAAATGATTCAAATCACATCCACAAACATTTCAAAGCTTCAGATCTTCGAATATCTCATGTAAATCTCAAGTAGTTTCAAAACAACATCAAAAACAGAGATTTCGTAAAACAGCGCCAAAACCGGCGATCTAGTTCAAAAACATGGTATTTTAAAGGCTATGTTTAAAAACCGGCGACCACGTCGCCCAAGCACACAAACAGAGCATTTTACGCAGATGAAAACAGAAGTGGCGACCACGTCGCCCTCACTTCAGAGATAGCTACACTGTGGCTTGTATGGAAAAAGAGGGCTAGCTTCCCTTACCTGGACTTGCGCAACCACCAGGAGCTTCGAAATCCAACGAAGCTTGCAGAATACCTTGGCTCTGTTTTTGCGTCTGGTTTTGAAGGAGTTGCAGAGAACTTTCCCAGGGGCTCCAATGGTGTTGCTTCTCGTCGTACTCTTGTGTGGAGATGCTGAAATCGCAACGCGGAGGAGGTAACTGGAGGAGAAGGGAAGAAACTCACTCTCTCTCTCGTCGAATACAACAATGTTTTCCTTTTCTCTCAGCAGTGGGTCTTCTGCATCTTAAACCAACTTATCCACCAAAAGCAGCTGTCACCACCCACTCTGCAGAGAAGTCTGAGAACCACTGCCCTGAACAGTACGACCACTGTTGTCTCTGGTGCATGCCAACCACTGCTCTGAACAGTACTGCCACTGTTTGTCGCTTGTGCATGCCAGCCACTGCTCTGAACAGTACGACCGTGGGTGTCTCCCGCGCATGCCAACATTCTGATGTCACTATTCTGAACCACCCTTTTTGTCTACGTGGCGTGCGTGCACTACGCTTCATGCTGGGAGTCTGGGTCTTACCTTCAAGGTGTGAAACTCGACGTCGTGCGATAACTTTCCACTGCTGACTCATCCTGGCGAACGACCGATGTCTCCTTCGCCCTGGAAGACGACCGATGTCTTCCTCTGGGAGACGACCAATGTCTTCCCTGGCGACGCCCTCATAACTCTCGCGCCTTGGCCACGTCCACATGCCTCGCGCCCGCGCGATGCCTGCATGCCTCTCGCACCCGCGCGATACCTGCATGCCTCTCGCGCCCGCGCGATGCCTGCATGCCTCTCGCGCCCGCGCGATGCCTGCATGCTTCTCGCGCCCGTGCGATGCCTGCATGCCTCTCGCGCCCGCGCGACGTCCACCTGGCGCTCATGTGTAGCAGGCGACCGGCGATGATGTATAAACAAGGAACTCTTATAGTTTTTTCTAGACTACACTTTCCTTCCTTTTTAACTTAGATAAAACATACTTAGAATTTATTTAAAATATAACTCTTTTATTCCAATAAATTTTTCAGGTCCTTACATTCTCCCCAACAAGAAAAATTTTCGTCCTCGAAAATTGGATTACAAGGAAAAGAGGTATGGATAAGCCTCCCTCATGGGTTCTTCTAACTCCCAAGTAGAATTCCCCGATTTCTCATCCCACACCACTTTCACCATGTCGATGGTCTTTCCTCTGAGCTGTTTACATTGCCGATCGTCAATCCTGACTGGTTTTGCTTCAAAGGACAAGTCATCCTTAATCTGCACGTCGTCTACATCCAGCACATGACTAGGGTCTGCCATGTACTTCCTCAGCTGTGACACGTGAAACACATTGTGCAGATTCGCCAGATGGGGAGGTAGGGCGATCTCATACGCCACTGGGCCAATCCTTCTCAGGATCTGGTATGTCTCAACAAACTTAGGGGGCAACTTCTTTGATCTGATAGCTCGTCCTACACCCTTGGCTGGTGTCACCCTCATAAAGACATGGTCCCCAGCAGCAAACTCCAAAGGTCTCCTCCTCTGATCTGCATAGGACATCTGTCGACTTTGAGAAGCTTTCATTCTGCTTTGCATCAGTTTCACCTTCTCGGTTGTCTGTTGAACCAACCTTTACTACTCCAATTCTTCATTAAATTCCATTCCCCATCCCTGCATGTGGAATATGCTGCTGTAGCAGGGAGCGCCAACTCCAGCACTCACACCCTACTTCCAAATCTGAAGACTTGATCGAGTAAGTCCAGAACTAAGCCCTTAACAGAACCAGGACTAGCCCCCTGTAGAGAAAAAGTGAGCAAGATCCCTTCATCGGAAGGAAAGAGGACCGCTGACTACTGCTCATGTCCCCCAGCCAATTCAACTAGGATCCGAAATATCCTTCTAGGAATCAACTTCCGCATCTTGATCAAAACCATCCATCGACCTCCCAACTGCTGATCTAATTCTCACGCTCCCTAAAGGAACACCTTTGGTTCACCACTATACCACATAATTCTGCCCCTTATAAAGACAAAGTTCTTGTTGCTGTTACTTTCTAAACCATCATCATGACTTCCTTTTGCCAACTCGGCTTCCTGTTCCCATCATTTCCTCCTTGTTCAATGTATACATTGGATGCATCGATTTGGGTTCAGGTGCCCATCTGAAAAGGCATACAAGAACGAACATACCATATATCTCAACCACAACCATGCAAGTAGTGGAGCCGATTGGAAAATTTCCTCTGCATCCAGGATTTTCTTTCTTAAGGACAACTCTATTCCTCTTCTCCAAGATACAACAGACTATTGCCACCCACATTCCCTTCCACGCCTGATTCTACTTGGATGACATACGTATAAGATAAAAGTTCTCAAGGTGGGACCTCAAATCCTTATGTCGAACAAATAGAGCACTTATCCACTTGAAGCACATAGACCAACCACGTTGCTTTAAAGTTAGAGTTAGTGGCCCACACATCCTCCTGAAATCTCACATCCCCTCCGCCTCTAACTTTCCAAACAATGACTTTTTGGAACTAATCATCATCTTCACCCTCCTCGCACATCCTACGTACGTCTCTCCACCACCACGATTGATATTTCGGATGAGTTCGGCTTCTCCCAAGTTCCGAGTCATATTCGGATACAAGAATCTCTTTCCATTTCCCTTTCTCATCACTCCTCATCCACCATTTCCATACTCATCTTCCAAATCACGATCCACAAAACGGCATCCATTCTGCGTGGAGCTTTCTCTCTTCTCCCAGTAATTTCTCTACTTGGTATTCTTCAACAACTTCCTCTGGCCTAAAGAACTTTAGACACAAATACAATATCTTCTCTTTCCTTTTAAGCTTGTGGTTAAGCTAACGTCACCTCATGCTGTTTCATCGACACGATACATCTCCCAAGCTTCAATTAGAAGAAAATTCATTCTTTCATTCTTGGAACTTAACTCCGGTACTTCCCCTGGATACACGTGCTTAAGTCCTTAAACCCTCAACATTCTGCTTATATACTCTCCATAACTTATATGTAGCTGGAACTAAACCTTGGTACACTAAATCTAACTTACACTTCCTTCTTTGATTCCATCAACTCAGCTGGAGCCATTGACACTGGTCCAGCTTCAGGTACCAAGACAATAGCGAGTTCCACCTCTCTCTTAGGAGGTAATCCATATATCTCTTCTGGAAATACATCCATGAAATCTTTCACCAGGGTATCTTGCTTACGTCCTCTTCATTCTTCACTCCCGACCGAGCTGGGATCATGAAGCACCTCGCTTCTTTCTCCCAACTCCGACTACCCATGCTGAGCTGATATCACGTCTGCCTCTTGGAGGTCTGGAAACGCTATCTTCTGACTACCGCAGACTACGAGAACGTGATTGGCAGCTAGCCAATCCATTCCCAGGATAACATCCAGATCCTGAAGAGGTAGGCAGATCAAGTTTACTTTGAATCTGCGTCCCTCTACCATCCCTGGACATTCAGGGCAACTGTAGAGGTCAACACCTGCCCTGACGCAGGTGTAGAGACCAACAGTTCAAACGGTAACTCCTTCACTAGAAGGCCCAACTCGGCTACACACAGGCTAGACACAAAGGAGTGTGTCGCTCCAGAATCAAACAAAATTCTAACGCATCTACCAGCTATAGAGCAACACTCTGTACTAAGATACCTGACTGAGATGTCTCCGCTCCAGACATGGCAAACACTCTCCCTCCTGTCTGAGGTCTGCTGCTTTTGTCCCTCAACTGCTGGGAACTAACGGGTTGAGTCATCCTTTTTCTGTTAGGACAATCTCTAGAAATGTGCCCCATCTCTTGACATGTGAAACACCCTTTCTTTGAATTCCTCTTGGGGCACACCTTGACGCTATGTGACCCCCCACAACGGAAACATCTTGGTTTCCATGGTTGTTGCTGCTGAAACTGGGGCGGAATTGCTCCTGTCCGATGTGGTGGAGGTATCGCATAAGGCTTGCTTCGTGGGTGCTGTACCTTGGCCTTCCCACTGGAGGGACCCCCTGGTTGTGATCTGATTACTCTGGAACCACTCCTCTCCAGGGTCTCCACTACCCTTGCCTTCCTTACTAAGGCATGTAACTCCCTGGTCCACGGATCTGCTTGATCAGGGGTAGCACTCCCACTGAGCTTGGGTGGGTTGTGCCTCATGAACTCGGTCATCCCTACCTGCTCCCGAGGCTGATTGACCTGGGAAGCTGTTGCAGCCGATCCAGCAGTTTCCAAATGATTCATTACAGCCTGATGAATCTGGGCCATTACCATATTCTGCTGTTGGATGGCAGTCGCCATCATCTCGATAGCCTTGGCAATCTGGCTCATCTCCGAAGAAGGTTGGGGGGGGTAGGAGGTCTACGTGCCATCTCCTTCGTTTTCAGATTTTGAAACTATAAGATTCCTATATTCCCTACAACTACAAGAATGAGATCGATAAGAAATCAATTCATTCAAGGGGGTAACAGCTAGACCTTATAAAGGTTAGCATCTCAAAATCATTAAGAATTTGAGCTCATCAACAGAATCATAATGCTTATAACATCAAGCATAACACCGGCACAATTACTGGTATGCAGTCACCAATCCAATCAACCATTTTCAATCAATTACAAAGACGCTCAAGAGAATGAGATAGCTCACACCAGAATTCAATATATGTTAAACATCAAACCTTTGGAATTAAGATTGAGACTCATCTCGATCCAGTTATGAGTGTGCACCCTCACTACTTTATCACTATAGTTATTATTTTAAACTCAAATAACTTTCATGAGCAGAAGAAACACAATGGATCCACAGCCCTCAGGTCATCCTAAGGACGAACTGCTCTGATACCATTAATGTAACATCCCGCCAAAATACTATACAAATGTATATAATGAAAATAAAGGTAACAAATAGATTCTATGAACAAAATAATATATATATGAAATGAAGTTGCTCCTCTTAGGGAGTTTAATACAAATTCGGTCAAATTTTCCAGAAACATAAACAAAATACAGTAAAAAAAAACAAAGCAGGCGATCTCCTATCGGAAGAAACCGATCTCCTATCGGACGAGACCGATCACCTATCAAGACAGAAAAAAACAGGCGATCACCCGATGGAGGCAGACACAGGCGATCACCCGATAGAGACAGAAAACCGGCGATCTCCTCCTCGGCGATCACTCACTAGAGGGCTCTTCTTCCTGGAAGATCATCTGCTCCCGTGTATCAATTACACGATCATCACAGTTTTGAGAAAAACAACCACAATAACAGATAAAAGGGTAAGCTAGATAATTTAAAAGAAGTTTAAATCAAGAACATGAAAATCCAAGTAAACCAAGTTCCAAAATATCCATGTAAAACGTAGAGCTACAATTAGCATTCAGCTGATCGCCCAAAATCACAAATTCACTACATTTCCCATAGTCATTCCATTTCACAACACAGCATCAAGTGTCTATCAATATTCCAGTTTCTCATTTCACATGTCAGACTTTCCACTGACCCACCATGCATAGACACATGACACTACTTCCAATTTGACTCGTGTGTTGACTCAGGCCCAGAGATTTGCACCTGTCATACCTACCACTGTGAATCCACACAGCATGCGCATATACCATCTCATTGTTACCATTCTCTCGGTATGACAAGGTTAATTCGTATAACAGGCCGAGCTCGTTCCCATTTGAACAACTCGCCCATTCATACGAACCTCCTTCGACTCTCACCAACTGAATAACTTCATCTACGTGATTTCATTATCTCAGCAGAGTCAGGATATCTCCTTCTAGACAAGCCCCTAGTCAATACACCTATACAGATCTTACACGGTATTTCCTTTCCTGAAAATACTATGCCTCGATCCCACATTCACAGCATTCAAACACATCCTACCATTCAAGTAAATGATTCAAATCACATCCACAAACATTTCAAAGCTTCAGATCTTCGAATATCTCATGTAAATCTCAAGTAGTTTCAAAACAACATCAAAAACAGAGATTTCGTAAAACAGCGCCAAAACCGGCGATCTAGTTCAAAAACATGGTATTTCAAAGGCTATGTTTAAAAACCGGCGACCACGTCGCCCAAGCACACAAACAGAGCATTTTACGCAGATGAAAACAGAAGTGGCGACCACGTCGCCCTCACTTCAGAGATAGCTACACTGTGGCTTGTATGGAAAAAGAGGGCTAGCTTCCCTTACCTGGACTTGCGCAACCACCAGGAGCTTCGAAATCCAACGAAGCTTGCAGAATACCTTGGCTCTGTTTTTGCGTCTGGTTTTGAAGGAGTTGCAGAGAACTTTCCCAGGGGCTCCAATGGTGTTGCTTCTCGTCGTACTCTTGTGTGGAGATGCTGAAATCGCAACGCGGAGGAGGTAACTGGAGGAGAAGGGAAGAAACTCACTCTCTCTCTCGTCGAATACAACAATGTTTTCCTTTTCTCTCAGCAGTGGGTCTTCTGCATCTTAAACCAACTTATCCACCAAAAGCAGCTGTCACCACCCACTCTGCAGAGAAGTCTGAGAACCACTGCCCTGAACAGTACGACCACTGTTGTCTCTGGTGCATGCCAACCACTGCTCTGAACAGTACTGCCACTGTTTGTCGCTTGTGCATGCCAGCCACTGCTCTGAACAGTACGACCGTGGGTGTCTCCCGCGCATGCCAACATTCTGATGTCACTATTCTGAACCACCCTTTTTGTCTACGTGGCGTGCGTGCACTACGCTTCATGCTGGGAGTCTGGGTCTTACCTTCAAGGTGTGAAACTCGACGTCGTGCGATAACTTTCCACTGCTGACTCATCCTGGCGAACGACCGATGTCTCCTTCGCCCTGGAAGACGACCGATGTCTTCCTCTGGGAGACGACCAATGTCTTCCCTGGCGACGCCCTCATAACTCTCGCGCCTTGGCCACGTCCACATGCCTCGCGCCCGCGCGATGCCTGCATGCCTCTCGCACCCGCGCGATACCTGCATGCCTCTCGCGCCCGCGCGATGCCTGCATGCCTCTCGCGCCCGCGCGATGCCTGCATGCTTCTCGCGCCCGCGCGATGCCTGCATGCCTCTCGCGCCCGCGCGACGTCCACCTGGCGCTCATGTGTAGCAGGCGACCGGCGATGATGTATAAACAAGGAACTCTTATAGTTTTTTCTAGACTACACTTTCCTTCCTTTTTAACTTAGATAAAACATACTTAGAATTTATTTAAAATATAACTCTTTTATTCCAATAAATTTTTCAGGTCCTTACAACACACACAATCAAAACACTCTCTAACCTTACAATCTCAACAGGTTACAAATATACAAATTGAAAAACAATTACAAGAGTGAATAAAACAGATTACATTTGATACAGGAAATCACAGCTAATCCTAATCCACTCTTAAACCAATGCACAACCAAGGCAATCTTGCAATCTGGAATCCAATCTTTCACAAAAGTGTTTCTGAATCTCTGTTTCTGTTTTTTTTTTAAATAGTGAGGTAATCCCAGTTTTGTAGCTCTTAAAAATAGTCGTTTAAGGCAGTTAAACACAAGCCAAAACAGATTAAACCCACTGAAAATAGATTTAACAGTTTTAAGAAAAGCTGTTAAGGATTTTCACATATCAACTGGTTGATTTATCGAATCAACCGATTGAATTGGTTTGACAGTTATGTCAACCAAATTCAAATCAGTTCAAAAAACCTTTCAAACAAGATAAGAGAAAAACAACCGATTAAAACGAGAAATCAACAGGTGGTTTTACACTTTACTTTGAAAACTCTTTTTTCTTTTAAAGCACAGATTGATCCAGTTGTGAATTGACTAAGAGTGGATTTAACAAATTCTAAACTACCCATAACTAAAGCCCATACTTAACAACAAAGTCTTCAAGCAATCTTCATGGATTTGGAGACATCAAAGCTTCAATTTCAACATTCTCCCCGTATTTGATGAAGACAAATCCTTGGTGGCTTTGGGATGTTTTGTTTAGAATTTGGCACTGCCTGCAAACACAAAAAGTGCAGGAATAAGAGGTAATCTATTCCAGATATTACAAGCATCACAAAACCAAATTTCACTAAGTGATTTCCAAAGAGGAAGATCAGCAAAATCAGTGTGAAAACCAGTTAAACACATATAGATGCAACAACTAAAAACAACAAGTTAAAAAACATAATTAACCGGTTAAAAATCCAGAGTGTAGCAGATAAAGACAGCTAAGCTAAAGCAGTTTTTAAACAGGATAGGTAGCAGAAAATATAACTGTTCTCGCCGGTTGACTCTAAGGAAGACAGTGGTTCCTCCTATCTCGTAGTGGTTCTACGACTTCCAGTGACTCCGTTGAGACAGAGGGGGCCTTTCCTGTAATTGCACTCCGACGCTCAAGTCAGTATAGGGCAAGAAACATCAAATAACTAGAGTATCTCAAGCTAAGAGTGTGTAAGAAACTCTAAGCTTGCAAAAGATTGTGTTTGTGTGTGAACTTGTGTTTACCTTGGGCGTTACCCCTTTATATAGTTGTTTTAGGTTACCTGCCGCATACATCCTCTTGTCCAAGCGTTGCCTCTAGCGAATTTAGGGTTACCCTTTTGGGATTCTAACGCACAATCTTAGTACAACTTCCGTGGCAACATTCTTTTCATAGAGTGCAACTCCCGTGTGATGGGTTGTTCTTCATGACCATTTGTTCTTCTTGAAATATGAGGTAAAAAGGTGGTGGAAGCTATGGATGATATGGGTCAAGGATGGCTCATATAGAGCTATAGGTTCCTTGTAGGTGCATGAAAGGTATGGAGAGTGATAGGTTAGGCCAAATCACTTGGAGAAAGGTGAAGATGAAGATCAAAGTGTCTAACCTAGAGAGACTAGACAAAGAGTAGAAGCTAGCATAATTTTGGCAGCATTTACTCATATAAATTGATCTTAAAAAAACATGAGCCAAAGCACCCTATTTATAGGAGATGGTGCCTTGGAGAGTAAGGAGGAAGGGTGGGATGGGGAATACATAAAAGAGGGGGCTGTTAGGGTGTTGACTAAAGGTCAATGCAGCCCCTTAGCATGCTTCTAGAAGGTAGGGCTACATTCCTACCCTAAAAGGCCTAGGTACAAGCTAAATTGTTAAATACACCCCCCCTATTGTGCTAAATGAACCCTACTCTACTAAATTGTTAAATACACCCCCCGATTGTGCTAAATGAACCCTACGCTACTGAAATTATAAATAAATTGAAATTAATTGATGCTCAGCTCCCATGGCTTGGGCTTTACTCCTTGTGGTCCTCTGAGGGGTCTTTGAATATGTAGAGAAAAGTTTCTCTGCCATCAGTAGCAGAGTCCCACTCTTCTTGAATCCTATTTGCCATGGACCTAGTTGTTGGGCCTGAGCTTGGGCCTCTTCCATCAGCCCCTCCTTCTTGAGAGGATCTGTCCTCAAATCTACAGGGTTGATCTCAAACAGCAGCCTTATTCCTGCTTTGAAAACTATGCTCGGCCTCCAGGATCAAATGTTAACCTACAGTAAACATTAAAGAAAAGTGAGATAAGAAAATTAAGACTAGTGTATTCAAATAAAATGGTAAGGAAATAAGGCCCTTTGCTATTTTTATAAAAGTTTTGTTTGAAAGAAATAAGGCCCTTTTCAAAAATATTTTTGCTTCCTTTGTGTTGTTCATTGCCCAAGATAAGCAACAACATCACAAAGTGTTGTTTTTGTGATTTTTGAGAATAAGAGTAAGCATCATGATTCAAAGGAAAAGAAGAGTTCAAAGTATTGCAATCCCCCTTTAAGGGTTCTTTTGCCACTATGCTTGTAGGAGGTGTTGTAAGATACTCTTTGATCCTGCCGCTTGACTCGAACGTGGAGGACTGCCTCGTCACTCCTTCGTCTAGCCCTCTATTCTGCAGGAACGCTCCAAGAACCACCGCCGGAACTCCAAACGCTGCCTGCAAAACACACAGACGACGCCTCTAGCGGCCGTTGTAGCTCCGACGCTCAAGTCAGGCAACAAGAACACCAAAACTATATCTGAATCTCTCTGTGAGACCCGTGTGTGACTGAAACTCTCAGATATGTGAGCTATGAGAATCTGAAAAAACCTCCTCTTAATTCGTTAAGAGTTTCGCTTATATACCTGAGTTTTTCTCTCTCCTGACGGTTATTCCTCTTGACACGTGGATAACGTCTGGTCGTACACGTGTCATCATCTGGAGTGTCTGCAGCTGGAACGTTACTTCCACTATGCCCCTGCGACTAAGTTATCCACACAGGGAGTAGCTTAGTACACAGGTTACTCTGGGCGCAACCTTACCATGGCGAGCTGGTTAACCCTGGGCATTGCAGCTCACACTACACATGGTGGCAGATATGCCACTTATGCTCTGTACTTAGACCATACAACAAGTGCATGCCAAGTCTTCTCAAACACCCGGCGATGTGCTCTTTCGGCGACTTGCTGACCACCTGATCTCCCAACCTTAACACACGGCGATCATGCGCAATCTGGGTGATTACTGATCCTTACCGGCGATGACCGACTACTCATCCTCAAGGCGATAGGCGATTACTCACCTCAAGGCGATAGGCGATTACTCATCATCACAGGCGAGAGGCGATTACCATTCTGAGTGATCACCTCCCTGATTCGCCTGCTATCCTCTACCACGTGTTACTCTGTGAATGGTCCACGTGGTCAGCTGCTGCTGATGTCATCGACTACCGATGACCGACCGGAACACTCTTCATTCTTTCTAGATTCCACTTCTTCTTTTTCAAACAACCCCTCACTTGGCTTTTCTGTGGAGGAAAGGTTTATATCTATATCTGGTTCAGCTTCAGAAACAGATTTTTCTTCAAGCATATTCTCAAAAAGGTTTTCTATGAAAAAAGAATTTAAGTCAATGTCTGGTTCTACTCCAAACAAAGGATTTTTTGTACTTTCCTTTTCTATCATCACTTTTTCTCTCTTTTCTTTCTCTTCTCTATCTTTCCTTTCATTAACCTCTCTTTCTCTTTTGTCTTTCTCATTTTCTCTCTTTATTTTCATTTCTACTCGGTCCTTTACCACTTGTGAAGGTGTTAAAGGATAGAGTACAAACTTTTTCTCCCTATGGGTAAAATTTATCTCGTTGGTAAGACCATTTTGGATGGTTTTCTTGTCAAATTGCCATGGTCTTCCCAATAAGATGTGGCAGGCTTCCATGGGTACTACATCACATAAAATCTCATCTTTATAGTTCCCCACAGAAAGACTGATTTTTACCCGCTTATCTACAGTTAATTCCCCATCTTCATTTATTGTAAGAACCTGTAAAATTAAATTGGAATAAAAGGAATATATTTTAAATGAATTCTAAGTATGCTTTTATTTAAAATAAAAAGGAAGGAAAGTGTAGCTTAGAAGACTATGAGATCGCCTGGTTAGTACATAATCGCCTGTCGCCTAGACTACACATGATCGCCAATCGCCTATGGTGCACATGATCGCCGAAAGTGCACTCAGAGTGTGGTCAAGATACTGGGTCAACCATAGTGGGTTCCAAAAACCACGCGTATCAAGGTGTGGGTTAAGCCTTAGATACGCCGTGCATGCGAAGCTCTATGCTTGAGCATAAGAAATCGTCCTTAGTGTTGCATGCATGGGCGCACGAGGAGTAGTGCTGATCTACTCTTGGAAATGTGAAGCTACCGACGTCACCAAGTCATGTGGAGATGATACCTTGGACGTAACATAGTTGGGATGAAGAACATTCAGCAAGACGTGGTGATGTGTCGTCGGGCATCGCCAGGGCGCGAGGCATGCGGGCATCGCCAGGGCGCGAGGCATGCGGGCATCGCCAGGACGCGAGACATGTGGGCATCGCCAGGGCGCGAGACATGCGGACGTCGCCAGGGCGCGAGGCATGCGGGCATCGCCAGGGCGAGACATCGGTCGTCTTCCAGAGAAAGACATCAGTCGTCCACCAAGATGAGTCATCGGTGGAAGATTATCGCGCGATGTCGAGTTTCACACAGATAAGGTGGGACCCAGGCTCCCAGCATGAGACGTCCTGCACGCGCGACACGTAGACAAAAAGGGTGGTTCAGAATAGTGACATCAGAGAGTTGGCATGCGCAGAGACACACGTGGCCGTACTGTTCAGGGAAGCGTGCACGCAAGCTTTCCTGCAGAGTGGGTGGTGGCAGCGGCAATTGTGGACAAGTTGGTTTAGATTCAAAAACTCACTTCTGAGAGGCAAAGAACGCTGCTATGGTTCAAGAGTGACAGAGTGAGTTCACCTTCATCCTTCTCTTTTCTCTCCTTTGCGCTGCGATTCAGGCATCCTCAAGCACCAGTACGACGAGCGACGACTGCCTTTGGATACCTGGGGAGTTCTCTACGAGTTTTCCGTCAGGACGCTAGGACAGAGTTAAGGCATCTTTAAGCTTCGATGGGTTTTGGAGCTCTTGGTGTTTTGCGCAAGTCCAGGTAAGGGAAGCTAGCATTTTCGTTTATAAAAATGTTAGGCGAGTAGGTTCTAAAGTGAAGGCGACGTGGTCGCCGATTTTCATATTCCTTTTCACAATGCTCTGTTTTATGTGTGGGGCGACGTGATCGCCGGTTTTAAATGTTGATTTCGAACTCCCCTGTTTTAGTGTCGTTTGAAACTGTTTGAGATTGAAATGTGATATTCGAAAATCTGAACCGTGGAATGATTGTTGCTGTGATTGGAATCGTTCATTTAAGTGTTATATGATGTGTTGAATGTTGTGAATGTGGGATCAAGACATAGTATTTTCAGGAAAGGAAATACCGTGTTGAGATTGGTTACGAGGTGTATTGATCAGTGAGTATCCTGTGAATGAGACGATCCTGACTCTGCTGATATGATGGAGTCACATAGATAAAGTCATTCAGTTGGTGAGAGTCGAAGGAGGTCCATATGTATGGGTAAGTCGTTTGAAAGATAACTGACTTAACCTGTTATATGGATTAACCCTGTCATACTGTGAGAGTGATGAGATTGAGATCGAGATTATGTTGATGCGCATGGCTGTGGGAACATTACAACAATGAAGTATGACAGGTGCAGGTCTCTGGATGCTAAGTTCAACGCACGAGTCTTCCGGAAGTAGTGTCAAGTGTCTTGTGTGATGAGTCAGTGGAAGTCTTACGTGAGAAATGAGAAACATTGAATTGATAGACACTTGATGGAATTATGTGAATTGAACGACTCTTGAGGAAATTGTGAAATATGTGATTACTTGATGGTCATGTGATGGGAATGAGAAAGTTGATGGTTTTTACGTGGGTGTCTTAAATTTGTTTTATCTTGATTTTAAAGTTTCATATCTAAATTCTCTTTAAAATATCTAGCTTACCCTGCGTTCTTGTTTTGTGGATGTTTTCTTAAACCTGTGATGATCGTGTATGATTTTACACGGGAGCAGATGATGTTGCAGGAAGTAGAGCTCCTCAGTGAGTGGTCGCCGGAAGGAGATCGCCTGTTTCTGTTTCTGTTAGGCGATCGCCTGTTTTCTGGTTCTGATAGGAGATCGCCCGTTTTCTGTTTTCTATTAGGAGATCACCGGTTTTGAATGCTGTGGTTTTATTTTATTTTTGAAAACTCCTGTATGGAGATGTATTAAAACTTCCTCAAAAAGGGATATTATTTTGAGGCACATTTGTACTAATGGATGAATTATATTATGTATATATCTATGTTCAATTTTGATATTATTGTTTCACCTTTATTTCATTTTATAAATATGGAAAGATTTTGGTGGGATGTTACATTAATGGTATCAGAGCAGTTCGTCCTTAGGATGACCTGAGGAGAGTGGGTTCATTGTGTTTCTTCTGCTAGTGGGGTCTTAATCAAAGCTATAGTGAAAGGTTTTCAAATGTTTTCTGATTGAAATCTTGTTTGTGCTTCAGTAGATATAGGCTCGGAATGAAAAGTTTTGGTATTAAGAGTGAAAGGATCTTGATAAAGTAGTGAGGGTGCACACTCATAACTGAATCGAGATGTTCTCAATCTTAATTCCAAAAGTTTGATGTTGAACATATATCCACTTCTGGTGTGTTTTATCCCAATTATTAAGTGTGGTGATATTTGATTGGTAGTTTGTACCCATGACTGTTTAGTGTTATGCTTTCTATTTTGAGCATTATGATTCTGTTGATTAACTCAAATTCTTAATGACTTTGAGATGCTGACCTTTGTAAGGTCTAGATGTTACCTCCTGAATGAATTGATTTCTTATCGATCTCATTCTTGTAGTTGTAGGGAATATAGAACCCTATAGTTTCAAAATCTGAAACGAAGAAAGATGGCACGTAGACCTCCTACCCCTCCCCAACCTTCTTCGGAAATGAGCCAGATTGCCAAGGCTATTGAGATGATGGCAACTGCCATCCAACAACAGAATGCAGCAATGGCTCAGAATCATCAAGCTGCAATGCACCTTTGGGAAACTGCTTGGTCGGCTGAAACAAATTCCCACGTCGGTCAGCCTCAGGAACAGATGGGACTGACCGAGTTCATGAGACACAACCCACCCAAGTTCAGTGGGAGTGCTACCCCTGATCAAGCAGATCAGTGGGTCAGGGAGTTGGAGAAAATCTTTAGGGCGACCTCCTGCCCTGAAGAGAAGAAATTCGTGTTCGCCACCTATTTGCTATCTGGAGAAGCCGAGTTCTGGTGGATGGGAGCTCAGCAGATGATGGAAGCCAGAGCTGATGTTTTAGACTGGGAGAGCTTCAGGGTGAGGTTTCTGGAAAAATACTTCCCAGATAGTGCAAAGTTTGCGAAGGAAGCAGAATTCCTCAGATTGGAGCAGGGGGAGATGTCAGTGAATGCTTATGCTGCTCGGTTTGAGTACCTCGCCCGATTCTATACCCAGGCGACCTCTGAGGCTTGGAGATGTAGGAAGTTTGAAGAGGGACTGAAGCATGGGCTGAAGAGGACCATAGCCCCGATGTGCATCAGGGAATTTCACGCCTTAGTAGAGAAGGCGAAGATGGTGGAGACCCTGGAAAAGGGTGATTCTCAGGTGATCAGGTCACACCCAGGGGGTTCTTTTAGTGGGAAGGCCAAGGTGCAGCACCCACAAAGCAAGCCTTATGCGAGACCTCCACCACATCGGGCAGGAGCAGTTTCGCCCCAGTTTCAGCAGCAACAAACATGGAAACCCAGATGTTTCACGTGCCAAAAGATGGGGCACATTTCTAGAGATTGCCCTAGCAGAAATAGGATGACTCAACCCGTTGGTTCTCAGCAGTTGAGGAATGGAGGCAGTAGACCTCATGCAGTAGGGAGGGTGTTTGCCATGACAGGAGCAGAGGTGTCTCAGTCAGGTAACCTAGTGCAAGGTGTTTGTTTTATAGCTGGTAGAGGTGTAAAAGCCTTGTTTGATTCTGGAGCGACACACTCCTTTGTGTCAAGCTTGTGTGTAGCCGAGTTGGGCCTTCTAGTGAAGGAGTTACCGTTTGAACTGTTGGTCTCTACACCTGCGTCAGGACAGGTGTTGACCTCTACAGTTTGCCCTGAATGTCCAGTGATAGTAGAGGTACGCAGGTTCAAAGTAAACTTGATCTGCCTACCTCTTCAGGACCTGAATGTTATCCTGGGAATGGATTGGCTATCTGCCAATCACGTTCTCATAGACTGCAGTAGTCAGAAAATAGCGTTTCCAGACCTCCAAGAGTCAGATGTGATATCTGCTCAGCATGGGTGGTCGGAGTTGGAAAAAGGGGCGAGGTGCTTCGTGATCCTAGCTCGGTTGGAGGTGAAGAATGAAGGGGACGTAAGCAGGATACATGTGGTGAAAGATTTTATGGATGTATTTCCAGAAGAAGTACCTGGATTACCTCCTAAGAGAGAAGTGGAATTCTCTATTGATTTGGTACCTGGAGCTGGACCAGTGTCAATGGCACCTTACAGGATGGCTCCAGCCGAGTTGGTAGAATTAAAGAAGCAAGTGGAAGAGTTGTTGGAGAAACAATTCATCAGACCCAGTGTATCTCCATGGGGGGCTCCAGTGCTCCTAGTTAAGAAAAAGGATGGAGGGTCTCGGCTGTGTATAGATTACAGGCAGTTGAACAAGTTGACCATCAAGAACAAGTACCCCCTACCTAGAATTGATGATTTGATGGATCAATTACATGGGGCCTCGGTGTTCTCAAAGATTGATCTGAGATCGGGGTACCACCAAATTTTGGTAAAAGCTGAAGATGTTCAAAAGACAGCATTTAGGTCTCGTTATGGGCACTATGAGTATATGGTGATGCCGTTTGTAGTAACAAATGCTCCAGCTCTGTTCATGGACTACATGAATAGGATTTTTCGCCCTTTCTTGGATAAGTTTGTGGTAGTCTTCATAGACGACATACTCATTTATTCAAGGATCGAGGAAGAACATGAAGAACATCTGAAGACAGTATTGGAGATCCTGAGGGAGAAGCAATTATATGCCAAATTCTCTAAGTGTGAGTTCTGGTTAAAGGAAGTCAACTTCTTAGGACATGTAATATCTGCCTAGGGGATCTCGGTGGATCCAGCCAAAGTGGAGGCAGTGCTTCAGTGGGAACGTCCTAAGACAGTTACTGAGATAAGGAGTTTTGTGGGTTTAGCAGGCTATTATCGGAGGTTCATTGAGGACTTTTCCAAGGTAGTGGCTCCTTTAACACAGTTGACCCGCAAGGATCAACCTTTTGCTTGGACCGACCGATGTGAGCAGAGCTTCATGGAACTAAAGGAAAAGTTGACCAGTGCTCCAGTGCTAGTGATCCCAGATGTAGGAAGACCTTTTGATGTCTACTGTGATGCTTCACATCAGGGTTTGGGATGTGTTTTGATGCAAGAGAAAAGAGTGGTTGCATATGCTTCAAGGAAACTCAAGGTTCATGAGAGGAACTATCCTACTCATGATTTGGAGTTGGCGGCTGTGGTGTTTGCCTTGAAGATTTGGAGGCACTATTTATATGGAGCTCGGTTTCAGGTGTTTAGTGACCACAAAAGCCTGAAATATCTGTTTGATCAGAAGGAGTTAAATATGAGACATGTAACATCCCGCCAAATTCTTTTCATATTTATATAATAAAAGTAAAGGTAAACAAATATATTGAACTGAACATAATTATATATATGTAATGAAGTTTCTCCCCACAGGGAGTTTAATACATAATCAGTCAAATTTTCCAAAAACGTAAACAAAATTACAGCAAAAAGACAAACAGTCGATCTCGTATCAGAAAAGGGCGATCTCCCATCAGAAAAGGGCGATCTCCTATCAGACAACAGAAAAAGGGTGATCGCCTAACAGAAATAGAAACAGGCGATCTCCTTCCGGCGACCACTCACTAATGAGCTCTACTACCTGCAACCTCGTCTGCTCCCGTGCAAAAATACACGATCATCACAGGTTTTAGAAAGCAATCACAATACCAGATAAAAGGGTAAGCTAGATGTTTTAAAAACTTTAAATATGAAACTTTAAATCAATAGAAAACATAAATCTTCACACGATTCATAATCCATATCAATTTCAACCATCAACATTCCCATATTCCACAAACTCATCAAGTGTCTATTCGCTACTTTCAATATTCATGGTTCACACGTCAGACTTTCCACTGACTCATAATATATAGACACATGACTCTACTTCCAGAAAACTCGTGCGTTGACTCAGGCTCAGAGATCTGCACCTGTCATACCACACCACTGTGAAATCCACACAGGGTCGCTGTGAAATCCACACAGCCATGCACATACATAGTCTCAATATCATCACTCTCCCGGTATGACAGGGTTAATTCATATAACAGGCCGAGCTCGTTCTTTTTCACACGACTCACCCATTCATATGAACCTCCTTCGACTCTCCACAACTGAATAACTTCATCTATGTGATTCCATTATATCAGCAGAGTCAGGATATCTCCTTCTAGACAAGCCCCTAGTCAATACACATTACACACGATCTTACACGGTATTTTCTTTCCTGAAAATACTATGCCTTGATCCCACATTCACAACAATCAATACATCATACAACACTGAATGAACGATTCAGTCACAGCAACATTCATTCCACGGTTCAGATTTTCAAATATCACGTGTATTTCACATTTAAATCTCAAACAGTTTTCAAACAGCACTAAAACAGGGGAGTTCGAAAAACAACGCCAAACCGGCGAACTCATTCAAAAGCAGGGGATTTCGAAAACAAAGTTAAAATCGGCGACCACGTCACCCCACACATAAAAACAGAGCATTGTGAAAAGAAATATGAAAACCGGCGACCACGTCGCCCTCACTTCAGAACTTACTCGCCTAACGTTTTTATAAATGTAGAGTACTAGCTTCCCTTACCTGGACTAGCGAAAAACTCCAAGAGCTCCGAAACCCAACGAAGCTTAAAGATGCTTTCACTCTGTTTTAGTGTCCCGGTCTGGAGAACTTGCAGAGAACCTCCCAAGTGTCCAAGGGTAGTCGTCGCTCGTCGTACTGGTGCTTGAGGTTGCCTGAATCGCAACGCGAAGGAGAGAAAAGAGAGGGATGAAGATGCACTCACTCTTTCACTCTTGAGTCACTGCAACGTTCTTTGCCTCCCCGCAGTGGGTTTTTGAATCCAAGCCTACTTGTCCACGCATGCTGCTGCCACCACCCCCTCTGCAGGAAAGCCAGAGTGTACGTTTCACTGAACAGTACGGCCACGGTTGTCTCTTGCGCATGCCAACCACTTCCCTGAACAGTACGACCGCGAGTGTCTCTTGCGCATGCCAACTTTCTGATGTCACTATTCTGAACCACCCTTTTTGTCTACGTGTCGCGCGTGCAGTACGTCTGATGCTGAGAGCCTGGGTCCCACCTTATCTGTGTGCAACTCGACATCGCGCGATATCCTTCTACCGACGACTGCTCGCGCGATGACTATCCACCAATGACTTATCCTGGCGGACGACCGATGTGTCCCTCATCCTGGCGATGACCGTCTGTCTCTCATACCGGCGATGACTGACGTGCCTCATCCCGGTGATGACTGATTCCTCATCCTGGCAGACAACCGATGTCTCACCCAGGAGGACCACCGATGTCTCACCCTGGCAGACAACCGATGTGTCTCCCATCCTGGTTGATGACTGATGTTCCTCTCATCCTGTTGGCGATCTCTTATCGCCCTTGTGTGTGACGAGAACACATCGCCTTACTCTGCTCACTGATGTCACATCGTCACACCTTGCTGAAGGTTCTTCATCCCACTATGTTACGTCCAAGGTATCACCTCCACATGGCTTGGTGACGTTGGTAGCTTCACATTTCCAAGAGTAGATCAGCACCACTCCTCTTGCGCCCATGCATGCAACACTAAGGGCCATCTCTTATGCTCAAGCATAGAGCTTCGCATGTACAGCGTATCTAAGGCTTAACCCACACCTTGATACGTGTGGTTTTTGGAACCCACTATGGTTAATCCAGCATCTTGACCACATACTACGTGCACTCCCGTCGATCACGTACACCATAGGCGACTGGCGGTCATGTCTCCTCTAGGCGACAGGCGATTATGTCCCAGAGAAGTCGGAGATCGCCTCCGTCTTCAATAACGGCGATCTCGTAGAAGACTTCTTAGCTACACTTTTCTTCCTTTACTCTTCTTGATCTACATGCCAGCCGACCGACCTCTACCAGCTGACCCCAGCCCTTGGGCGACGTCCGATGTCCGACTACTACGAAACTTCATTTACCAGCTCTTTGTATTTTAAATAATAACATCTTCTGAAATTATTTAAATATAATACTTTCATTCCAATTAAAGTTTCTAGGTCCTTACATTCTCCCCAACAAGAAAAATTTTCGTCCTCAAAAATTGAATTACAAGGAAAAGAGGTATGGATAGGCTGCTCTCATGGGTTCTTCGAACTCCCAAGTTGAATCACCCGATCTGCCATCCCACACCACCTTCACCATGTTGATGGTCTTACCTCTGAGCTGCTTACTCTGCTGATCATCAATCCTGGCTGGTTTCGCTCCAACAACAAGTCATCCCTGATCTGCACATCGTCTACTTCCAACACGTGACTAGGGTCTGCAAGATACTTCCTTAACTGTGACACGTGAAAGACATTATGCAGATTTGCTAATTGGGGAGGTAGGGCGATTTCATAAACCACTGGACCGACTCTCCTCAAGATCTGATATGGCCCGACTAACTTAGGAGACAGCTCCTTTGATCTGATAGCTCGTCCTACACCCTTGGTTGGTGTCACTCTCATAAATGCATGATCTCCAACTACAACTCCAAAGGTCTTCTCCTCATTGTCAACATCATTACTGCCTCTACAAGAGTTATTATCCTTGTCCTCATGAGCGACATAGAGTGGCTCCTTCAAAGTTATTCCCTTCATATTTTCCAGATCCACAAGGGTTTCCCAACCAAACGATTCTTGCTCACCTTCTTAGCAACTTCAACTTTGGGGATGGATGATGATTCAATTTCTAAGGTAGAGCAATCCGACGAAGATCCATCTACTACTGACATTAGCTGCAGTCACAACACCTTCCCGCCACTCATCATACCATTAGGCATACACTGCTGATTCAAACTCAAGAGGGCGACCTGAATGGCGTTAAGGAGAGCATGGCTTGACTGTTAAGCGGTCTGAACATCGCATACCCAAATTAATCAGTAGCTGCCACTCTAGACGAAGAGACCCATTCCTCTAGTTTCTGTGGTCCCTCTTTATCAAGCAACTCATCGTACTGGACCTCCAGCAGCGTTGGAGACACACTCCAAATTTTTCATCTAAACCAGCATTCTCTAACGCCACTATCTTGCCAAAGTACCTCTATTCTAGCACCGTTTCTTGTCGAACCGATCTTGTAGCAGCAAAAGACTGAAAGAGAATGGCTTCTTTCCTTCAGGCGCCCATCTGGTTCATCTTTTCTTTGATTACCAATAGCAGATTATGGAAACCCCACCTCTTTAGCAACTGGTTGGTATTTTAGAGTTGCTCACTCAGGAATTCCAATGGATACATCCATATTAGCATTGCATGGGATCTCAGGGTGCTCAATATTCAACACACAGATCATGAATCCCTCACTGTGATCAGGGTGAGGACTTGTTGCCACAGCTGACAATGCAGCATTGTTTCTAAGATCAGAAACGAAATGCTGACCACCACAACTGCCCATCTAAAGGATTAGCTGCAAATCCCATCCCATTAGAAACACAAGGCACGGAGAGTTCTGCTTCCACCTCCAACTTTCTGCAATTTGCTAACATCGCTAGAAGAACTCAACATCATCATAACACGGCTTACCCTTATTCTATCCATAGCCATTACCTCCTTCCCTTCTATGTTCACAGGCGGAACTGCATCCTCATTTGCCAAGTTCAGGAGACTTACGGCATCAAGAGCCTTAAATCTCAACCCACCATTTCCATACTCATCTTCCAAATCACGATCAACAAAACAGCATCCATTCTGCGTGAAGCTTTCTCTCTTATCCCAGTAACTTCTCTACTTAGTATTTTTCCGCAAATTTCTTTGTCTAATGAACTTTAGACATAACTACAATATCTCATCTTTCCTTTTAAGCTTGTGGTTAAGCTAGAGTCATCTCATGCTGTTTCATCGACATAAACATCTTCCAAGCTTTAAATAAAAGAAAATTCATTCTTTCATTCTTGGAACTTAACTCTGGTACTTCCCATGGATACACATGCTTAAGTCTTTAAACCCTCAACATACTGCTTATATACTCTCCATAACTTATATGTAGCTAAAACTAAACCTTGGTACAACTAAATCTAACTTACACTTCTTTCTTTAATTCCATCAACTCAGCTGGAGCCATTGACACTGGTCCAGCTCCAGGTACCAAATCAATAGAGAATTCCACTTCTCTCTTAGGAGGTAATCCAGGTATTTCTTCTGGAAATACATCCATGAAATCTTTCACCACAGGTATCCTACTTACGTCCTCTTCATTCTTCACTCCCAACCGAGCTAGGATTCACGACGCACCCTGCACCAAGTTACCTGACTGAGGCACCTCTGCTCCTGTCATGGCAACCACTCTCCCTGCTGCCTGAGGTCTGCTGCCTTCATTCCTCATCTGTTGGGAACCACTGGATTGAGCCATCCTATTTCTGCTAGGACAATCTCTAGATATGTGCCCTATCTTTTGGCACGTGAAACATCTGGGTCTCCATGTTCGTTGCTGCTGAAACTGGGGCGAAACTGCTCCTGCCCGATGTGGTGGAGGTCCCGCATAAGGCTTGCTTTGTGGGTGCTGCACCTTGGCCTTCCCACTGAAAGAACCCCCTGGGTGTGACCTGATCACCCGAGAATTACCCCTTTCCAAGGTTTCCACCATCTTTGCCTTCTCTACTAAGGCATGAAACTCTCTGATGCACATGGGTGCTATGGTCTTCTTCAGCTCATGCTGTAAACCTTCTTCAAACTTCCTACACCTCCAAGCCTCAGAGGTCGCCTGGGTATAGAATCGGGCGAGGTACTCAAACCAAGCAGCATAGGCGTTCACAGACATATCCCCCTACTCCAACCTTAGGGACTCAGCTTCCTTCGCAAACCTTGCGCCGTCTGGGAAGTGTTTCTCCAGGAACCTCACCCTGAAACTCTCCCAATCCAACACTTCCTCTCGGGCCTCCATCATCTGCTGAGTTCCCATCCTCCAGAGCTCAGCTTCTCCAGACAGAAGATATGTGGCGAATACCAGCTTCTTATCTTCAGGGCAGGAGGTCGCCCTGAAGATTTTCTCTAAACCCCTGACCCACTGATCTGCTTGATCAGGGGTAGCATTCCCACTGAACTTAGGTGGGTTGTGCCTGAGGAACTCGGTCAGTCTCATCTGCTCCTGAGGCTGACCGACGTTGGAAGTTGTTGCAGCCGATCTGGCAGTCTCCCAATGCTGCATTGTAGCTTGGTGATTCTGAGACATCGCCGCACTCTGGTGCTGGATGGCACTCGCCACCATCTCAATGGCCCCGGGCGATCTGGCCCATTTCAGCAAAAGGTTTGGGAGGGGTAGGCTGTCTAGGAGCCATTCTTCTCTGTAGAAGATTAGGAAACTATTGGTTTCTATATCCCCCCCCACAACTATAAGAATGAGATCGATAAGAAATCGATTCATTCAGGAGGTAACATCTAGACCTTACAAAGGTCAACATCTCAAAGTCATTTAGAATTTGAGTTTATCAACAGAATCATGATACTTATAACCTCAAGCAAAACACCAGAACAGCTACTGGTATACAACCATCAATCCAAACAACCACTTTCAATCCATTACAAAAACACTCAATAAAATGAAATAAATCACACCAGAATTCAATGTATGCTAAACATCAAACCTTTGGAATTAAGATTGAGAATCATCTCGATCCAGTTATGAGTGTGCACCCTCACTACTTTATCAAGATCCTCTCATTCTTAATACTAAGATTTTCAGTTAGGGCATACATTCACTAAAGCACACACAAAATTTCAATACAAAAACGTTTGAAAACCTTTCACTATAGTTGTTATTTAAAACTCAAATAAATTTTATGAGCAGAAGAAACACAATGGATCCACAGCCCTCAGGTCATCCTAAGGACGAACTGCTCTAATACCATTAATGTAACATCCCGCCAAATTCTTTTCATATTTATATAATAAAAGTAAAGGTAAACAAATATATTGAAGCGAACATAATTATATATATGTAATGAAGTTTCTCCCCACAGGGAGTTTAATACATAATCGGTCAAATTTTCCAAAAACGTAAACAAAATTACAGCAAAAAGACAAACAGTCGATCTCATATCAGAAAAGGGCGATCTCCTATCAGACAACAGAAAAAGGGTGATCGCCTAACAGAAATAGAAACAGGCGATCTCCTTCCGACGACCACTCACTGATGAGCTCTACTACCTGCAACCTCGTCTGCTCCCGTGCAAAAATACACGATCATCACAGGTTTTAGAAAGCAATCACAATACCAGATAAAAGGGTAAGCTAGATGTTTTAAAAACTTTAAATATGAAACTTTAAATCAATAGAAAACATAAATCTTCACACCATTCATAATCCATATCAATTTCAACCATCAACATTCCCATATTCCACAAACTCGTCAAGTGTCTATTCGCTACTTTTAATATTCATGGTTCACACGTCAGACTTTCCACTGACTCATAATATATAGACACATGACTCTACTTCCGGAAAACTCGTGCGTTGACTCAGGCTCAGAGATCTGCACCTGTCATACCACACCACTGTGAAATCCACACAGGGTCGCATTGAAATCCACACAGCCATGTGCATACATAGTCTCAATATCATCACTCTCCCGGTATGACAGGGTTAATTCATATAACAGGCCGAGCTCGTTCTTTTTCACACGACTCACCCATTCATATGAACCTCCTTCGAATCTCCACAACTGAATAACTTCATCTATGTGATTCCATTATATCAGCAGAGTCAGGATATCTCCTTCTAGACAAGCCCCTAGTCAATACACATTACACACGATCTTACACGGTATTTTTTTTCCTGAAAATACTATGCCTTGATCCCACATTCACAACAATCAATACATCATACAACACTGAATGAACGATTCAGTCACAGCAACATTCATTCCACGGTCCAGATTTTCAAATATCACGTGTATTTCACATTTAAATCTCAAACAGTTTTCAAACAGCACTAAAACAGGGGAGTTCGAAAAACAACGCCAAACCGGTGAACTCATTCAAAAGCAGGGGATTTCGAAAACAAAGTTAAAACCGGCGACCACGTCACCCCACACATAAAAACAGAGCATTGTGAAAAGAAATATGAAAACCGGCGACCACGTCGCCCTCACTTCAGAACTTACTCGCCTAACGTTTTTATAAATGTAGAGTACTAGCTTCCCTTACCTGGACTAGCGCAAAACTCCAAGAGCTCCGAAACCCAACGAAGCTTAAAGATGCTTTCACTCTATTTTAGTGTCCCGGTCTAGAGAACTTGCAGAGAACCTCCCAAGTGTCCAAGGGCAGTCGTCGCTCATCGTACTGGTGCTTGAGGTTGCCTGAATCGCAGCGCGAAGGAGAGAAAAGAGAGGGATGAAGATGCACTCACTCTTTCACTCTTGAGTCACTGCAACATTCTTTGCCTCCCCGTAGTGGGTTTTTGAATCCAAGCCTACTTGTCCACGCATGCTGCTGCCACCACCCCCTCTGCAGGAAAGCCAGAGTGTACGTTTCACTGAACAGTACGGCCACGGTTGTCTCTTGCGCATGCCAACCACTTCCCTGAACAGTACGACCGCGAGTGTCTCTTGCGCATGCCAACTTTCTGATGTCACTATTCTGAACCACCCTTTTTGTCTACGTGTCGCGCGTGCAGTACGTCTGATGCTGAAAGCCTGGGTCCCACCTTATCTGTGTGAAACTCGACATCGCGCGATAACCTTCCACCGATGACTGCTCGCGCGATGACTATCCACCAATGACTTATCCTGGCGGACGACCGATGTGTCCCTCATCCTGGCGATGACCGTCTGTCTCTCATACCGGCGATGACTGACGTGCCTCATCCCGGTGATGACTGATTCCTCATCCTGGCAGACAACCGATGTCTCACCCAGGAGGACCACCGATGTCTCACCCTGGCAGACAACTGATGTGTCTCCCATCCTGGTTGATGACTGATGTTCCTCTCATCCTGTTGGCGATCTCTTATCGCCCTTGTGTGTGACGAGAACACATCGCCTTACTCTGCTCACCGATGTCACATCGTCACACCTTGCTGAAGGTTCTTCATCCCACTATGTTACGTCCAAGGTATCACCTCCACATGGCTTGGTGACGTTGGTAGCTTCACATTTCCAAGAGTAGATCAGCACCACTCCTCTTGCGCCCATGCATGCAACACTAAGGGCGATCTCTTATGCTCAAGCATAGAGCTTCGCATGTACAGCGTATCTAAGGCTTAACCCACACCTTGATACGTGTGGTTTTTGGAACCCACTATGGTTAATCCAGCATCTTGACCACATACTACGTGCACTCCCGTCGATCACGTACACCATAGGCGATTGGCGGTCATGTCTCCTCTAGGCGACAGGCGATTATGTCCCAGAGAAGTCGGAGATCGCCTCCGTCTTCAATAACGGCAATCTCGTAGAAGACTTCTTAGCTACACTTTTCTTCCTTTACTCTTCTTGATCTACATGCCAGCCGACCGACCTCTACCAGCTGACCCCAGCCCTTGGGCGACGTCCGATGTCCGACTACTACGAAACTTCATTTACCAGCTCTTTGTATTTTAAATAATAACATCTTCTGAAATTATTTAAATATAATACTTTCATTCCAATTAAAGTTTCTAGGTCCTTACAAGACAAAGGAGATGGATGGAGTTCCTAAAAGACTATGACTTCCAACTGATATATCATCCAGGGAAGGCCAATGTAGTGGCAGATGCTTTGAGTAGGAAATCAATACAAGTATCAACCATGATGATTGAAGAGCAGAAATTGATTGAGCAGTTTAGAGATTTAAACTTTGGAGTGGAATTTCATGTAAATCACATTAGTTGTAGTAAGCTGGCTATAACTAATGACTTCCTTGGAGTGATAAAGGATAAGCAGTTGGAGGACCCTAGTCTGAAGCGTACTGTGGAGTTACTAGGGACCGACCAGGCTAGAGACCTTGTGATGGGCGATGATGGGATCTTGAGATTTAATGGCAGAATTTGCATACCTGCAAATGAAGAGTTGAAGAAGATGATCCTAGAGGAAGGTCACCGGAGTCGCCTTAGCCTACATCCAGGCATGAACAAGATGCACCATGACTTGAAGGAGTCATTTTGGTGGTCGGGCATGAAGAGGGACATCGCCCAGTATGTGACTACCTGCTTGACGTGCCAGAAGGCAAAGGTAGAGCATCAAAGACCTGGCGGTTTGTTACAGCAATTGGATATCCCTGAATGGAAATGGGACAGCATCGCCATGGATTTTGTTACCCATTTACCTAGATCGGTAAAGGGTCATGATGCAATCTGGGTCATCATTGATCGGCTGACGAAGAGTGCTCATTTTCTCCCGGTGAATATGAGGATGCCTATGGCCAAATTGGCACAGCTGTACATCAGAGAAATTGTGAGGTTGCATGGAGTGCCTTCCAGCATTGTTTCAGATAGAGATCCCAGGTTCACTTCACGGTTTTGGCAGACCTTACAAGATTGCTTGGGAACTAAATTGAGAATGAGCCCGGCATATCATCCTCAAACAGATGGACAGTCAGAGAGAACGATCCAGTCCTTGGAAGATCTGCTGAGGACATGTGTCTTGGATCATTTGGGAAGTTGGGATGAGGTGTTACCGCTGGTGGAGTTTACTTATAATAACAGTTACCACGCCAGTATTGGGATGGAACCATATGAAGCCCTATATGGGAGGAAATGCAGAACTCCCTTATGTTGGTACCAGGAGGGCGAGGCAGTCTTGGTTGGGCCAGAGTTGATTCAGCAGACAACCGAGAAGGTGAAACAGATACAAGACAGAATGAGAGCATCTCAAAGTAGGCAGAAATCCTATGCAGATCAGAGGAGAAGACCTTTGGAGTTTGCTGCTGGAGATCATGTGTTTATGAGAGTGACGCCAACCAAGGGTGTAGGACGGGCGATCAGATCAAAGAAGTTGTCCCCTAAGTTCGTGGGACCATATCAGATCTTAAGGAGGATTGGTCCAGTGGCTTATGAGATCGCCCTACCTCCCCATTTAGCGAATCTGCATAATGTCTTTCACGTATCACAGCTGAGGAAGTACATGGCAGACCTTAGTCATGTGCTGGAAGTGGACGATGTGCAGATCAAGGATGACTTGTCCTTTGAAGCAAAACCAGTTAGGATTGACGATCGGCAAAGTAAACAGCTTAGAGGCAAGACCATCAACATGGTGAAAGTGGTGTGGGATGAGAGATCAGGTGATTCAACTTGGGAGTTAGAAGAACCCATGAGAGAAGCCTATCCATACCTCTTTTCCTTGTAATTCAATTTTCGAGGACGAAAATTTTTCTTGTTGGGGAGAATGTAAGGACCTGTAAAATTAAATTGGAATAAAAGGAATATATTTTAAATAAATTCTAAGTATGTTTTTATTTAAAATAAAAAGGAAGGAAAGTGTAGCTTAGAAGACTATGAGATCGCCTGGTTAGTACATAATCGCCTGTCGCCTAGACTACACATGATCGCCAATCGCCTATGGTGCACATGATCGCCGAAAGTGCACTCAGTATGTGGTCAAGATACTAGGTCAACCATAGTGGGTTCCAAAAACCACGCGTATCAAGGTGTGGGTTAAGCCTTAGATACGCCGTGCATGCGAAGCTCTATGCTTGAGCATAAGAAATCGTCCTTAGTGTTGCATGCATGGGCGCACGAGGAGTAGTGCTGATCTACTCTTGGAAATGTGAAGCTACCGACGTCACCAAGTCATGTGGAGATGATACCTTGGACGTAACATAGTTGGGATGAAGAACATTCAGCAAGACGTGGCGATGTGTCATCGGGCATCGCCAGGGCGCGAGGCATGCGGGCATCGCCAGGGCGCGAGGCATGCGGGCAGCGCCAGGGCGCGAGACATGCGGGCATCGCCAGGGCGCGAGGCATGCGGGCATCGCCAGGACGCGAGACATGCGGGCATCGCCAGGGCGCGAGACATGCGGACGTCGCCAGGGTGCGAGGCATGCGGGCATCGCCAGGGCGAGACATCGGTCGTCTTCCAGAGAAAGACATCAGTCGTCCACCAGGATGAGTCATCGGTGGAAGATTATCGCGCGATGTCGAGTTTCACACAGATAAGGTGGGACCCAGGCTCCCAGCATGAGACGTCCTGCACGCGCGACACGTAGACAAAAAGGGTGGTTCAGAATAGTGACATCAGAGAGTTGGCATGCGCAGAGACACACGTGGCCGTACTGTTCAGGGAAGCGTGCACGCAAGCTTTCCTGCAGAGTGGGTGGTGGCAGCGACAATTATGGACAAGTTGGTTTAGATTCAAAAACTCACTTCTGAGAGGCAAAGAACGCTGCTGTGGTTCAAGAGTGACAGAGTGAGTTCACCTTCATCCTTCTCTTTTCTCTCCTTCGCGCTGCGATTCAGGTATCCTCAAGCACCAGTACGACGAGCGACGACTGCCCTTGGACACCTGGGGAGTTCTCTGCGAGTTTTCCGTCAGGACACTAGAACAGAGTTAAGGCATCTTTAAGCTTCGGTGGGTTTTGGAGCTCTTGGTGTTTGCGCAAGTCCAGGTAAGGGAAGAAAGCATTTTCGTTTATAAAAATGTTAGGCGAGTACGTTCTGAAGTGAGGGCGACGTGGTCGCCGGTTTCATATTCTTTTTCACGATGCTCTGTTTTTATGTGTGGGGCGACGTGATCGCCGGTTTTAAATGTTGATTTCGAACTCCCCTGTTTTAGTGTCGTTTGAAACTGTTTGAGATTGAAATGTGAGATGCATGTGATATTCGAAAATCTGAACCTTGGAATGATTGTTTCGGTGATTGGGATTGTTTAAGAAAAGATTCAAAATATTATATGATGGAATTTTGCTTTTACGTGTTGTATGATGCATTGAATGTTGTGAATGTGGGATCAAGGCATAGTATTTTCAGGAAAGAAAATACCGTGTAAGATCATGTGTAATGTGCATTGACTAGGGACTTGTCTAGAAGGAGATATCCTGACTCTGCTGATATAATGGAATCACATAGATGAAGTTATTCAGTTGTGGAGAGTCGAAGGAGGTTCATATGTATGGGTAAGTTGTTTGAAAGATAACTAACTTGACGTGTTATATGAATTAACCCTGTCATACCGGGAGAGTGATGATATTGAGATTTTGTATGCGCATGGCTGTGTGGATTTCACAGCGACCCTGTGTGGATTTCATAGTGGTGTGGTATGACAGGTGCAGATCTCTAAGTCTGAGTCAACGCACGAGTCTTCCGGAAGTTGAGTCATGTGTCTATATGTTACGAGTCAGTGGAAAGTCTGACGTGTGAAGCATGAATATTGAATGTAGTGAATAGACACTTGACGAGTTTGTGGAATATGGGGATATTGATGGTTGAAATTGATATAGATTATGAATGGTGTGAAGTGAAGATTTATGTTTTCTATTGATATAAAGTTTCATATTTAAAGTTTTTGAAAATATCTAGCTTACCCTTTTATCTTGTATCGTGGTTGTTTTTCTTAAACCTGTGATGATCGTGTATATTTGCACGGGAGCAGACGAGGTTGCAGGTAGTAGAGCTCCTCTGTGAGTGGTCGCCGGAAGGAGATCGCCTGTTTCTGTTTCTGTTAAGCGATCGCCTATTTTCTGTTTCTGATAGGAGATCGCCCGTTTTCTGTTTTCTGTTAGGGGATCGCCGGTTTTGAATGCTGTGGTTTTTATTTTATTTTGAAAACTCCTGTATGGAGATGTATTAAAACTTCCTCAAAAAGGGATATTATTTTGAGGCACATTTGTACTAATGGATGAATTATATTATGTATATATCTATGTTCAATTTTGATATTATTGTTTCACCTTTATTTTATTACATAAATATGAAAAGCTTTTGGCGGGATGTTACAATACTCATGGTTCACATGTCAAACTTTCCACTGACTCATAACACATAGACACATGACTCTACTTCCGGAAGACTCGTGCGTTGAACTTAGCATCCAGAGACCTGCACCTGTCATACCACACCACTGTGAAATCCACACAGGGTCGCTGTGAAATCCACACAGCCATGCGCATACATAATCTCAATATCAATCTCAATATCATCACTCTCTCAGTATGACAGGGTTAATCCATATAACAGGTCAAGTCAGTTATCTTTCAAACGACTTACCCATACACATGGACCTCCTTCGACTCTCACCAACTGAATGGCTTCATCTATGTGATTCCATCATATCAGCAGAGTCAGGATCGCCTCATTCACAGGATACTCACAGATCAATACACCCTCATAAAATCTCCACACGGTATTTTCTTTCCTGAAAATACTATGCTTTGATCACTCTTTCACATTCATCCAGTACATCATACCACACGTAAAAGCACAATTCCATCATATAATATTTTGAATCTTTTCTTAAACAATCCCAATCACAGAAACAATCATACCAAAGTTCAGATTTTTCGAATATCATATGCATTTCACCTTTCAATCTCAAACAATTTCAAAACGACACTAAAACAGGGGATTTCTAAATTTGCATTAAAACCGGCGATCACGTCGCCCCACACATAAAAACAGAGCATCGTGAAATAGAATATGAAACCGGCGACCACGTCGCCCTCACTTCAGAACCTACTCGCCTAAAGTTTTTATAAACGAAAATGCTAGCTTCCCTTACCTGAACTTGCACAAAATCACTAAGAGCTCCAAAACCCACCGAAGCTTAAAGATGTCCTAACCTGCACCATGGAGCCTTTATCACAAAACTGACTATACTACTCATTTTCTACGCTAACAGAGACGATTTCTGGAGCAAAGGGAGTCGCCGGCAACGCCTATGCAGAGGCAACCCTCTCAAGCTCAGATTCGACTCGAAAAACAGAGTAAAACGACTTACTCTGTTCTAGCGTCCTGACGGGAGAACTTGCAGAGACTTCCCAGAAGGACAATGGCAGTCGCCGATCGTAGCACTGGTACGTGAGGATAGTTGCGTCTTCGAGTGGAGGAGAAAGGAGAAAGGGGAACTAAATGAGCTGATTCCCTCAGCTCTTAAGGTCGAACGGCTCTTTAGCCTTTACTGCCATTACCCACTCTCTGAGCAACCTTGCGTGTGGGTTTCCTCTAACAGTATGGCCACGTGGGTCTCTGCGCACACCAACTCTGGGTCACTTTCCATACCAACTCTCTGGAGCCACTGTTCTGAAGCACTCTCACTGACTATGTGTCGCGCATGCAAGACGTTCATGCTGGGAGCCTGGGCCCCACCTTATCTGTGTGGAACACGACCTCGCGCGATGACCATCCACCGATGTCTCTCCCTGGAAGACGACCGATGTCTCTCCCTGGAAGACGACCGATGTCCCTCCCTGGAAGACGACCGATGTCCCTCCCTGGAAGACGACCGATGTCTCCCCTTGGAAGTCGACCGATGCGTCCCTCATCCTGGCGATGACCGTCTGTCTCTTGCCCTGGCGATGCCCGCGTGTCTCTCGCCCTGGCGATCCCCGCGTGTCTCTCGCCCTGGCGATCTCTCATCGTCCTTGATGTGGCGAGGACACATCGCCTTGCTTCTGTCGACTGATGCCACATCGTCACACCCTGTTGAGGGCTCGTCCTACCACTACTCCACGCCTGTGTTATCACCCCCACATGGCTCGGTGACGTCGGTAGTTTCACATTTCCAAGAATAGATTAGCACTACTCCTCGTGCGCCCATGCATGCAACACTAAGGACGATTTCTTATGCTCAAGCATAGAGCTTCGCATGCACAGCGTATCTAAGGCTCAACCCACACCTTGATACGTGTGGTTTTTGGAACCCACTATGGTTGATCCAGCATCTTGACCACATGCTAAGTGCACTTTCGACGATCATGTACACCATAGGCGATTGGCGATCATGTGTACTCTAAGCGACAGGCGATTATGTACCAGAGAAGTCGGAGATCGCCTCCGTCTTCAACAACGGCGATCTCGTAGACTTCTAAGTTACACTTTCCTTCCTTTATATTTTAAATAAAAACATACTTAGAATTCACTTAAAATATATCACTTTCATTCCAATAAAATTTTCTAGGTCCTTACACATGTCACCTATGGAGATAACAACAAAGGAAGAATACTTGGAAGAGGATCCATAGGAGATGAGAGCATCTTGGTGATTCATGATGTGCTCTTTGTTGAAGGCCTAAAGCATAATCTGCTGAGTATTAGCCAACTGTGTGATAAGGGGTATCAAGTGATGTTCAAGGCAAACACATGTGAAATCTGTCTACCCAACTCTAAAGAGGTAATGTTGGTAGGTAAGAGAGTTAATAATGTGTATCTTCTAGATATCTCTTCACCATGTTCAATTGGATGTCTTCTATCGAAGCAAGATGAATCTTGGCTTTGGCATAGAAGAATTGCTCATATTCACATGAATCATTTGAACAAGCTAATATCAAAAGATCTTGTGATTGGGCTGCCAAAACTCAAGTTTGAGAGGGATCACATTTGTGAAGATTGCCAAAAAGGGAAACAAGTGAAAAGTTCTTTTAAAACCAAAGTGTTGTCTCTTCATTGAGACCTCTTGAACTCCTTCACATGGATCACTTTGGACCCTCTAGAACTATGAGTCTTGGTGGAAATTATTATGCTCTTGTTATTGTTGATGATTTCTCTAGGTACACTTGGACCTTGTGATGGAGATCAAGTAGAAGAGGATTTTACTAATGGAGGAAGAGGTCATCCACCCAAGCATTTAAAATTCTTCTTACTAGTCTTCTTAAAAAGTATAACAGTTTGGGTTCTCTTGAAAATTCAAAAGATAGTAGTATAAATAAATCTTTGTAAATATTCTTGTATAAATTTGTAAATAATATAGAAATATCCTTAGGAGTATGCCAAAGAGGAAAACCAAAAGAAACCTCTAAATGTAAGGCATTTTAGGCACTTTCTTTAGGAAAAACTAGAAAAAGTGACTTTTCTACTCCTTTCTCTCTTAGGCACTAGAAGGAGCTAGAAGAGTGACTCTTCCCACTCCTTCCCCTTTGTAACATGACCAGCCCTCTCCATTATAAATAGGGGTGCTTGGTACTTTGAATAAAAAAAGTTGAAAGTTAGAAGAAAAGAAACTATCTTGAAATTGAGAGAGAGTGAGTTTGTGAGACTTGTCTCTTCTTCTCCTTCATGTCTTATCTTGTGAGCTTTGGAGACTCTCAAGTGGCGGCACCACCCACTCATCTTGGAAGAACCACCCTCCAAGTGGCGTGAATCACATCTCCAAAAGGCTACAACCACATAAGTCATTTCTATTCATCTTCTAAAAATACCCATTTATGTTTTCTTGTAGTTTTTCCATTTTTAATCGGTTCAATCTTTTCCATGAGTTGTTTCCTTTCATTTGCTGCCATTGTTCTGCACTTTGTTTGGTTTATTTCCTTGTTTTCTTGCTGTTTTAATTTCGTCCAAACCATGGGTTTCCATATACATGTGTTGTTCTTGTTTTCCATCCATGGGTTTTTTGTTCTTTGATGAGTTTCTTGTGATTTTCTAATTCCTATTGAATTTCAATCAGTATTTTCACTTCTTATTGGTGTTATTATGATGTTCTTGTGTTTCCTTTGAAGTTTGGTACTGTTCTTGAATTACCCATTCATATTCCATTGTTATCTTACACTACAAGTTACCTATTCATGTGTTTTTAGTATGAACCTTTGTTTTCTTGAGTAGAAACTCTATTAATTGCTCTTTAGAATTTTGATCCTAATTCTTGAAAGTGTCATGAATACAATGAAACCTATATCAACTCAACCCAAACCAAGAAAGGTTCATAAGAGACTCACATCATGTGGTATCTAGAGCCATGGTGTTGATTTGTTGATTGTGAGTTGAATAGACACTTTCTTTTTGGGCAATTTTTTTTCCAACACCTATAATTTCGTGTTTCTTGTTTTTCCAGCACCTTATATTCATACTTTTGTTTGGTTTGAATATGTTTTAGTTGTGCCTTTTCATTGATCATACTTTTTGCTTTGAGTTTTATGTTCATAGTGTTCTAGGTGTCCAAATCTTGTCTCTACTTGCTTGCTTTTGATTTTGAAAGTTTGTGTTTCTCTTGAATTTGTTTTAGTACTTGTGATTGGAGGTTCCAAACATTTGATTTCAAGTGTTCAATTGTCTTGAATCCTTCATAAAATTTTTGTGCAATTTGATTGATGTTTCAACTTCCATATGATGCATATTATGGTTCTTTCACTACATAAGTTCCATTTGGTATAAAAAAAAAAAAGAAAAAAAAAACAGAACTGAAACAGAACAAAACAGAACCAATTCTGTTTTTAAATCCTTCAAAACAGTTTGGTATTTGCATCTATTCATTCTTTTGCACATTAATTTTCATACCAAAGTTGGATTCATAGTGATTGGCAAATTGTTGTCTACTTTGTGGAACTTTTGATCCTTGTATTTTGACAAGTTTATGAGTTGTACTTTCTTTCTTGATTATAAAGTTTAGTGAGTATTCTTTGAGTCTTATTGTGTACCTTTTATTGCTTGTCTTTCATTCCTTAAGTTTTGTCATATATCTTGTATTCTTTTTGCACTACCCTTTCTTGTTTTGTACCTTTTCTTGCTTGTCTTTTATTGTTCTTTAAGTTTTGTGGTGGTTATTTTTGGATGAGTGGTTGAGTGCTTTGGCATCTTTCATTTGAGGTTACTCCATTCCACAAGAGAAGCTTGGTTGAGGGAAGTATAATTTCTTGGAGTGATTTTGAGTGCCTTTATTTTTTGTCCAAAACTGCACCATATTTTTCTTTGTTTTCTAACATTGTTTCTTTAATTGTTTGCTATTTGTGTTTGCTGTACTGTTTTGAAAATGGCTCAATATTCAAGTGGTGAATCTTCCAAACCACACTCTCCACAACAAGCTTTCATTCTTGGTGAATTAAAAGAAGCCAAAAGGTCACTTGCACAAAAAGATGAAGCTATAAGACAATTGGAAGAAAGATTGCAAAGGCTTGAAGTGACTAATGAAAGGTCCAGCCATACACACCATAGAAGACGCCATTCTTCGAGGCATTCATCAAGAACTTCTTCCAACTATCATGGACATGAAGATGAAACCGAATGGAGGAGGCATCATCATTATGAAGAAAGGCGCCAACATGTGGCAAAGCCTTATATGCCTTTTGTAAAATTACCTAGCTTTAGTGGTGAAGGTGATCCAAATGTATATTTGGGGTGGGAAGCAAAGGTTGAACACATCTTTCATGTACATGAGGTCCAAGAAGACCAAAGGGTAAAACTAGCTACTTTAGAATTTCTAGATTATGCCATGCAATGGTGGCATAAAACTCTTATGGACATTGGGCTAAACAAGAGACCTCCCGTGGTTTCTTGGAACAATTTGAAAGAGTGTATGCGCGCTAGATTTGTTCCACCACACTTTAGGAAAGACCTATTGTTGAAGCTCCAAAGGCTTCACCAAGGCACGCTTAGTGTGGATGCTTATTATAAAGAACTTGAAACGCTTTTAACTCATATTAACATGCATGAAAGTGAAGAATCTAAGATGGCTCGTTTTGTAAGTGGATTAAGACAAGATATTCAAAATGTTGTAGAACTTTATGAGTACACTTCTTTGGAAAAATTGGTTCACCTAGCCATCAAGGTTGACTCACAAATTTTGAAGAAAAATTCTTTTAAGAAAACTCATAATGATGGTTTCTATAACTCACCTTGGAAGGGTAAAACTCACATTTCAAAACTTGATACTCCTTCCAAATCTTTTAAAGAATCCACTCAACAAAAGGACTCTCATAATTCTTCTATTTCTAAATCACCAACCAAAACCTCAAGTAAGAAATGTTTTAAGTGTTTAGGTTATGGTCATATAGCCGCAAATTGTCCAACAAAAAGAACCATGATGGTAAAAGGGGGTATAGTTGTAAGTGAACATAGTGATAATTCTTCTAAATCTAACTCCCCTTCCCCTAGCCCTAGTGATAATGAATGTAAAATACCATGTGAAGGTGACTTATTGGTGATAAGGCGCATGATGGGCACAATTCAAAAACCTTTGGATGATACCCAAAGAGAAAATATTTTCCATACCCGGTGCCTTATCAACAAAAAGTTATGTTCCATGATAATTGATGGGGGTAGTTGTACAAATGTGGCTAGTACAAGAGTGGTGGAGAAGCTTGTGTTACCCACTATCTCTCATCCCAAGCCCTATAAGCTCCAATGGCTTACTAAAAAGGGAGAAATCATGGTTAATAAACAAGTCCTCATAAATTTTGAAATAGGAAAGTATAAAGATGAGGTTTTATGTGATGTTGTGCCTATGGAAGCAACCCATATTCTTTTAGGGAGGCCTTGGCAATTTGATAGACATGTTTTACATGATGGCCTCACCAATATAATGTCTTTTTCCTTCCAAGGGCGCAAGGTTACCTTAAAACCCCTCTCTCCACAAGAAGTTCATGAGGACCAATTAAAAATGAAAAATAAAAGAGAAAATGAAAAAGAAGAAAATGATAAAATGAGTCATAATACCTTATCAACTAAATCAATCTTTTTGACTCATGCTATGTCTCAATTTGAGCATCCAAGGTATTCTTCTTCTTTGTCTTTTTCATTACCAAAAGTTCCTACTTGCACTCCATATTGGTTGAAAAATGTTAGGGATGATTTTTCCATACCTACTAATGGTTTTTACCCTTTAAAGAGAATTTTTCCAAAGAAAATAATCATTCCCACACATTTTTTTCCAACATGGTCTATCTATAGGACTTCTTTTTCCAACATCCCAATGATTCATAATGCTAAGTCAAGTTTGTCTTTATTATCATCCACTGCTTTATTTGATAGCAAACTGACTTTGTTATATGTAGGGATTCTGAATTCGCGGACGAATTCTCTCCAACTTGGGGAGCATGATGGAGATCAAGTAGAAGAGGATTTTACTAATGGAGGAAGAGGTCATCCACCCAAGCATTTAAAATTCTTCTTACTAGTCTTCTTAAAAAGTATAACAGTTTGGGTTCTCTTGAAAATTCAAAAGATAGTAGTATAAATAAATCTTTGTAAATATTCTTGTATAAATTTGTAAATAATATAGAAATATCCTTAGGAGTATGCCAAAGAGGAAAACCAAAAGAAACCTCTAAATGTAAGGCATTTTAGGCACTTTCTTTAGGAAAAACTAGAAAAAGTGACTTTTCTACTCCTTTCTCTCTTAGGCACTAGAAGGAGCTAGAAGAGTGACTCTTCCCACTCCTTCCCCTTTGTAACATGACCAGCCCTCTCCATTATAAATAGGGGTGCTTGGTACTTTGAATAAAAAAAAGTTGAAAGTTAGAAGAAAAGAAACTATCTTGAAATTGAGAGAGAGTGAGTTTGTGAGACTTGTCTCTTCTTCTCCTTCATGTCTTATCTTGTGAGCTTTGGAGACTCTCAAGTGGCGGCACCACCCACTCATCTTGGAAGAACCACCCTCCAAGTGGCGTGAATCACATCTCCAAAAGGCTACAACCACATAAGTCATTTCTATTCATCTTCTAAAAATACCCATTTATGTTTTCTTGTAGTTTTTCCATTTTTAATCGGTTCAATCTTTTCCATGAGTTGTTTCCTTTCATTTGCTGCCATTGTTCTGCACTTTGTTTGGTTTATTTCCTTGTTTTCTTGCTGTTTTAATTTCGTCCAAACCATGGGTTTCCATATACATGTGTTGTTCTTGTTTTCCATCCATGGGTTTTTTGTTCTTTGATGAGTTTCTTGTGATTTTCTAATTCCTATTGAATTTCAATCAGTATTTTCACTTCTTATTGGTGTTATTATGATGTTCTTGTGTTTCCTTTGAAGTTTGGTACTGTTCTTGAATTACCCATTCAAATTCCATTGTTATCTTACACTACAAGTTACCTATTCATGTGTTTTTAGTATGAACCTTTGTTTTCTTGAGTAGAAACTCTATTAATTGCTCTTTAGAATTTTGATCCTAATTCTTGAAAGTGTCATGAATACAATGAAACCTATATCAACTCAACCCAAACCAAGAAAGGTTCATGAGAGACTCACATCACCTTGTTCTTGGAATCAAAGAGTGATGCCCTTGCTGCATTCAAAAAGCTAGCAAGAAGACTTCAAAACACAAAGAACAGCAACATAGGCTCAATAAGGAGTGACCATGGAGGAGAATTCCAAAATGAGAAGTTTGTCAAGTTCTGTGAGAAGTTGGGAATCCTACACAATTTCTCTGCTCCAAGAACACCACAGCAAAATGGAGTTGTAGAGAGGAAGAACAGGTCTCTTTAAGAGCTTGCAAGGACAATGCTTAGTGAATCTTCACTTCCTAAGTATTTTTAGGCAGATGCAGTGAGTACCTCTTGTTATGTGATGAATAGGGTGCTTATAAGGCCTATTTTGAAGAAAACTCCATATGAACTTTTCAATGGAAGAAAGCCTAACATCAGTCACCTCAAAGTCTTTGGCTGTAACTGTTTTGTTCTCAACAATGGAAAGGAAAGCTTGGGAAAATTTGATGAGAAAGCTGACCTTGGTATTTTCATTGGTTATTCCCTCACAAGCCATGCTTATAGAGTCTACAACAAAAGGTTGATGACTGTAGAAGAATCAGTTCATGTAGTCTTTGATGAGGTAGATCGCAGAATCAGTGAGAACCCAAAGATCAGTGCTGAGGAAGACGAACAGAGCATCAGTTTGGAGAAGCTGGATATCTGTGCAGAAAAACAACCGGTTGATTCGCAGAAACAACCGATTGAAATTCTGCAACAGAGTGAGCTGCCCAAAGAGTGGAGAATTCCCAGAGATCTGTCACTGGATAACATCATAGGGCAGATAAAGGAAGGTGTCTCCACACGTAGCTTGTAACATCCCGCCAAAATACTATACAAATGTATATAATGAAAATAAAGGTAACAAATAGATTCTATGAACAAAATATTATATATATATGAAATGTAGTTTCTCCTCACAGGGAGTTTAATACAAATTCGGTCAAATTTTTCCAGAAACATAAACGAAATACAGTAAAAAAAAACGAAGCAGGCGATCTCCTATCGGACGAGGCCGATCGCCCATCGGGGGACCCAAAAACAGTCGATCTCCTACCGGCGACCACTTCACTAAGGAGCTCTACTTCCTGGAAGATCATCTGCTCCCGTGTAAGTTATACACGATCATCACAGTTTTAAGAGAACAGCCACAGAACCAAAACACGCAGGGTAAGCTAGATATTTTAAAGAGAGTTTAAATAAGAACATTAAAATCAGAGTAAGCAATTTTCAAGATATTCACGTAAAGCTATAGATTTTCTCAATGCCCTTCACCTGATCACCCAGAAATCACACATTTCACAATATTCTCAAGAGTCATTCTATTTCACAAAACTGCATCAAGTGTCTATGAATTTCAAGTTCCTCATTTCACATGTCAGACCACCACTGACCCAGCACACAAGACACTTGACCTACTTCCGGAAGACTCGTGCATTGACTAGACTCAGGGATTCTGCACCTGTCATACAAAGCTGTAATGTTTACCAGCTATGCGCATTAACACAGTCTCAATCTCAAGTTCACCATTCTCACAGTATGACAGGGTTAATCCATATGACAGGTCGAGCTCGTTCTGTTTCACATGACTCACCCATGCATATGAACCTCCTTCGACTCTCAACGCCTGAATAACCTCATCTATATGAATCCATTATCTCAGGAGAGTCAGGATAATCCCATTATAGACATCACCGATCAATGCACATCCTACACGATCCTACACGGTATTTTCTTTCCTGAAAATACTATGCCTCGATCCACATTCACCACATCCAACACATCACATAACACTTAAAAGAATGATTTCAATCACAGCAAAACTCAACCCAAGGTTCTTATTTTCGAATATCTCATTTAAATCTCAACAGTTTCAAAGCAACACCAAGAACAGGGAGTTTTCGCAAACAACGCCAAAACCGACGATCTGGTTCAAAAAGAGAGTATTTCGAAGTCTGCATTTAAAAACCGGCGACCACGTCGCCCAAACACATGAAACAGAGCATTTACGATGATGAAAACGAAACTGGCGACCACGTCGCCCTTACTTCAGAAATAGCTAAACTATGGCTTGTATTGAAAATGAAGTCTAGCTTCCCTTACCTGGACTTGCGCAAACACCAGGAGCTCCGAAACCCAACGAAGCTTGAACCCCGCCTTGTCTCTGTTTTCAGCGCCTGGTCTGTAGAACTTGCAGAGAACCTCTTAGGTGCTCTAAGGGCAACGTCGCGTGTCGCACTGATGCTGGAGGTTGCCTGAGTCTCAACGCAAGGAAGGGAAGAAGGGAGGGAGGAAGTTTGCACTCACTCTAACACTCTTGAGTCTGTAACACTCTTTGCCTTCCCGCAGTGGCTTTTGAATCCCAGCTTACCTGTCCACGTTTGCTGCTGCTGCCACCCCTTCTGCAGGAAAGTCTGAGAACCACTGCCCTGAACAGTACGACCACTGCTGTCGTTTATGCATGCCAACCACTGCTCTGAACAGTACGACCACTGTTGTCGTTTGTGCATGCCAACCACTGCTCTGAACAGTACGACCACTGTTGTCGTTTGTGCATGCCAACATTCTGATGTCACCACTCTGAATCATCCTTTTTGTCTACGTGGCGCGCGTGCAGGACGTTTCATGCTGAGAGTCTGGGTCCCACTTTACTCTGTGTGAAACTCGACGTCGTGCGATAACATTCCACTGCTGACTCATCCTGGCGAACGACCGATGTCTCCTTCGCCCTGGAAGACGACCGATGTCTCCTTCGCCCTGGAAGACGACCGATGTCTCCTTCGCCCTGGAAGACGACCGATGTCTCCTTCGCCCTGGAAGACGACCGATGTCTTCCTCTGGGAGACGACCGATGTCTTCCCTGGCGACGCCCTCATAACTCTCGCGCCCTGGCTACGTCCACATGCCTCGCGCCCTGGCGATGCCCGCATGCCTCTCACGCCTTGGCCACGTCCGCACGCCTCGCGCCCTGGCAATGCCCGCATGCCTCTCGCGCCTTGGCCACGTCCACATGCCTCGCGCCCTGGCAATGCCCGCATGCCTCTCGCGCCTTGGCCACGTCCACATGCCTCGCGCCCTGGCAATGCCCGCATGCCTCTCGCGCCTTGGCCACGTCCACATGCCTCGCGCCCTGGCAATGCCCGCATGCCTCGCGCGCCTTGGCCATGTCCACATGCCTCGCGCCCTGGCAATGCCCGCATGCCTCGCGCCCACGCGATGCCTGCATGCCTCTCGCGCCCGCACGATGCCTGCATGCCTCGCGCGCCCGCGCGATGCCTGCATGCCTCGCGCGCCCGCGCGATGTCTGCATGCCTCACGCGCCCTGGCGACGTCCACCTGGCGCTCATGTGTAGCAGGCGACCGGCGATCTCATAGCCTTCTAAACTTAACTTTTCCTCCCTTTTTGTTTTAAATAAAACATACATAGAATTCTTTTAAAATATAACCCTTTTTATTCCAATTCAATTTTACAGGTCCTTACATTCTCCCCAACAAGAAAAATTTTCGTCCCCGAAAATTGAATTATAAGGAAAGAAGGTATGGATGGGCTTCTCTCGTGGTTCCTTTTATTTCCCATGTTAGATCATCCGATCCGCACGTCGTCCACTTTTTAATACGTGACTAGGTCCGCAAGATACTTCCTTAGCTGTGATACGTGAAATACATTATGCAGGTTTGCTAAATGGGGGAGGTGGGGCGATCTCAAGCCACTGGACCGATCCTCCTCAGGAGCTGATATGGCTCAACAAACTTAGGGGACAGCTTCTTTGATCTGATAGCTCGTCCTACACCCTTGGCTGGTGTCACCCTCATAAAGACATGGTCCCCAGCAGCAAACTCCAAAGGTCTTCTCCTCTGATCTGCATAGGACATCTGTCGACTTTGAGAAGCTTTCATTCTGCCTTGCATCAGTTTTACCTTCTCGGTTGTCTGTTGAACCAACGCTTATTACTCCAATACTTCATCAAATTCCATTCTCCTTCCCTGCATATGGAGTATGCTGTTCCATTGAGCGCCAACTCCAGTACTCACACTCTACTTCCAACCCTGAAGACTTGGTCGAGCAAGTCCAGAACTAAGCCCTTAACAGCACCAGGACTAGCCCCCTGTAGAGAAAAGTGAGCAAGGTCCCTTCATCGGAAGGAAAAAAAAAGGCAGCTGACTACTGCTCATGCCCCCTAGCCAATTCAAACTAGGATCCGAAATATCCTTCTAGGAATCAACTTCCGCCTCTTGATCAAAACCATCCATCGACTTCCCACTGCTGATCTAATTCTCACGCTCCCTAAAGGAATACCTTTGGTTCACCACTATGCTACATAACTCTGCACCTTATAAAGACAAAATTCTTGTTGCTGTTACTTTCCAAATCTTCACTATGACTTCTTTTGCCAACTCGGCTTCCTGTCCCCATCATTTCCTCCTTGTTCAATGTATACATTGGATGCATTGATTTGGGTTCAGGTGCCTATCCGAAAAGGTATACAAGAACGAACGCACCATATATCTCAACCACCACCATGTAAGTAGTGGAGCCGATTGGAAAATTTCCTCTGCATCCAGAATTTTCTTTCTTAAGGACAACTCTATTCCTCTTCTCCAAGATACAACAGACTATTGCCATCCACATTCCCTTCCACACCTGATTCTACTTGGATGACATACGTATAAGATAAAAGTTCTCAAGGTGGGACCTCAAATTCTTATGTCGAACAAATAGAACACTTATCCACTTGAAGCACATAAACCAGCCACGTTGCTTTAAAGTTAGAGTTAGTGGCCCACGCATCCTCCTGAAATCTCATACCCCCTCCGCCTCCAACTTTCCAAACAATGACTTTTTGGGACTAACCATCATCTTCACCCTCCTCGCACATCTTACGTACATCTCTCCACCACCACAATTGATATTTCGAATGAGTTCGGCTTCTCCCAAGTTCCGAGTCATATTTGGATACAAGGATATCTTTCCATTTCCCTTTCTCATCACTCCTCATCCACCATTTCCATACTCATCTTCCACATCACGATCCACAAAACAGCATCCATTCTGCGTGATGCTTCATCTCTTCTCCCAGTAACTTCTCTACTTGGTATTTTTCAGCAAATTTCTCTGTCTAATTGAACTTTAGGCATAAATACAATATCTCCTCTTTCCTTTTAAGCTTGTGGTTAAGCTAGAGTCATCTCATGCTGTTTCATCGACATAAACATCTTCCAAGCTTCAAATAAAAGAAAATTCATCTTTCATTCTTGGAACTTAACCCCGGTACTTCCCATGGATACACATGCTTAAGTCTTTAAACCCTCAACATTCTGCTTATATACTCTCCATAACTTATATGTAGCTGAACTTAAACCTTGGTACACTAAATCTAAATTACACTTCCTTCTTTAATTCCATCAACTCAGCTGGAGCCATTGCCACCGGTCCAGCTCCAGGCACCAAAACAATGGAGAATTCCACTTCCCTCTTAGGGGGTAACCCAGGTATCTTGCTTACGTCCTCTTCATTCTTCACTTCCAACCGAGCTAGCATCACGAAGCACCTCGCCATCTGGCTCTTGGAGATCTGGAAACGCTAACTTCTGATTACCGCGGACTACGAGAACGTGATTGGCAGCTAGCCAATCCATTCCCAGGATAACATCCAGATCCTGAAGAGGTAGGCAGATCAAGTTTACTTTGAATCTGCGTCCCTCTACCATCACTGGACATTTGGGGCAAACTGTAGAGGTCAACACCTGTCCTGATACAGGTGTATAGACCAACAGTTTCAAACGGTAACTCCTTCACTAGAAGGCCCAACTCGGCTACACACAAGCTTGACACAAAGGAGTGTGTCGCTCCAGAATCAAACAAAATTCTATCGCATCTACTAGCTATAGAGCAACATTCTGTACTAAGTTACCTGACTGAGATGCCTCCACTCCAGACATGGCAAACACTCTCCCTGCTGCCTGAGGTCGACTGCCCCCATTCCACAACTGTTGGGATCCACTGGGTTGAGTCATCCTATTCTGGGTAGGACAATCTCTAGCAACGTGTCCCGTCCTTTGACAGGCAAAACATCTTCTCTCTGAATCTCTCTTGGGGCACACTTTGACTGTGTGTGGTCCACCACAGTGGAAACATTTAAGTTTCCAGGGTTGTTGCTGCTGAAACTGGGGCGGTGCTGCTTCTGCCCTATGCTGTGGGGGTCTCGAATAAGGCTTGCTTTGTGGGTGCTGTACCTTGGCCTTCCCACTGGAGGGACCCCCTGGGTGTGATCTGATTACTCTGGAACCACCCCTCTCCAGGGTCTCCACCCTCTTTGCCTTCTCCACTAAGGCATGGAACTCCCTGATCCACTGATCTGGTTGGTTCGGAGAAACGTTCCCACGGAACTGGGTTGGGTTGTGCCTCATGAACTCGGTCATCCCCATCTGCTCCCGAGGCTGATTGACATGGGAAGCTGTTGCAGCCGATCCAGCAGTTTCCAAATGATTCATTACAGCCTGATGAATCTGGGCCATTACCGTATTCTGCTGCTGGATGGCAGTTGCCATCATCTCCATGGCCCTGGCGATCTGACCCATCTCTGAAGAAGGTTGGGGAGGGGTAGAAGGTCTACGTGCCATCTCCTTCGTTTTCAGATTTTGAAACTATAAGATTCCTATATTTCCCTACAACTAAAAGAATGAGATCGATAAGAAATCAATTCATTCAAGGGGTAACAGCTAGACCTTACAAAGGTCAGCATCTCAAAATCATTAAGAATTTGAGCTCATCAACAGAATCATAATGCTTATAACATCAAGCATAACACCAGCACAACTACTGGTATGCAGTCATCAATCCAATCAACCATTTTCAATCATTACAAAGACACTCAAGAAAATGAAATAGCTCACACCAGAATTCAATATATGCCAAACATCAAACCCTTGGAATTAAGATTGAGACTCATCTCGATCCAGTTATGAGTGTGCACCCTCACTACTTTATCAAGACCTTCTCATTCTTAATACTAAGATTTTCAGTCAGAACATATATTCACCAAAGCACACACAAAATTTCAATACAAAAACGTTTGAAAACCTTTCACTATAGTTGTTATTTTAAACTCAAATAAATTTTCATGAGCAGAAGAAACACAATGGATCCACAGCCCTCAGGTCATCCTAAGGACGAACTGCTCTGATACCATTAATGTAACATCCCGCCAAAATATAATACAAATGTATATAATGAAAATAAAGGTAACAAATAGATTCTATGAACAAAATATTATATATATATGAAATGTAGTTTCTCCTCACAGGGAGTTTAATACAAATTCGGTCAAATTTTTCCAGAAACATAAACGAAATACAGTAAAAAAAAACGAAGCAGGCGATCTCCTATCGGACGAGGCCGATCGCCCATCGGGGGACCCAAAAACAGCCGATCTCCTTCCGGCGACCACTTCACTAAGGAGCTCTACTTCCTGGAAGATCATCTGCTCCCGTGTAAGTTATACACGATCATCACAGTTTTAAGAGAACAGCCACAGAACCAAAACACGCAGGGTAAGCTAGATATTTTAAAGAGAGTTTAAATAAGAACATTAAAATCAGAGTAAGCAATTTTCAAGATATTCACGTAAAGCTATAGATTTTCTCAATGCCCTTCACCTGATCACCCAGAAATCACACATTTCACAATATTCTCAAGAGTCATTCTATTTCACAAAACTGCATCAAGTGTCTATGAATTTCAAGTTCCTCATTTCACATGTCAGACCACCACTGACCCAGCACACAAGACACTTGACCTACTTCCGGAAGACTCGTGCATTGACTAGACTCAGGGATTCTGCACCTGTCATACAAAGCTGTAATGTTTACCAGCTATGCGCATTAACACAGTCTCAATCTCAAGTTCACCATTCTCACAGTATGACAGGGTTAATCCATATGACAGGTCGAGCTCGTTCTGTTTCACACGACTCACCCATGCATATGAACCTCCTTCGACTCTCAAAGCCTGAATAACCTCATCTATATGAATCCATTATCTCAGGAGAGTCAGGATAATCCCATTATAGACATCACCGATCAATGCACATCCTACACGATCCTACACGGTATTTTCTTTCCTGAAAATACTATGCCTCGATCCACATTCACCACATCCAACACATCACATAACACTTAAAAGAATGATTTCAATCACAGCAAAACTCAACCCAAGGTTCTTATTTTCGAATATCTCATTTAAATCTCAACAGTTTCAAAGCAACACCAAGAACAGGGAGTTTTCGCAAACAACGCCAAAACCGGCGATCTGGTTCAAAAACAGAGTATTTCGAAGTCTGCATTTAAAAACCGGCGACCACGTCGCCCAAACACATGAAACAGAGCATTTACGATGATGAAAACGAAACCGGCGACCACGTCGCCCTTACTTCAGAAATAGCTAAACTATGGCTTGTATTGAAAATGAAGTCTAGCTTCCCTTACCTGGACTTGCGCAAACACCAGGAGCTCCGAAACCCAACGAAGCTTGAACCCCGCCTTGTCTCTGTTTTCAGCGCCTGGTCTGTAGAACTTGCAGAGAACCTCTTAGGTGCTCTAAGGGCAACGTCGCGTGTCGCACTGATGCTGGAGGTTGCCTGAGTCTCAACGCAAGGAAGGGAAGAAGGGAGGGAGGAAGTTTGCACTCACTCTAACACTCTTGAGTCTGTAACACTCTTTGCCTTCCCGCAGTGGCTTTTGAATCCCAGCTTACCTGTCCACGTTTGCTGCTGCTGCCACCCCTTCTGCAGGAAAGTCTGAGAACCACTGCCCTGAACAGTACGACCACTGCTGTCGTTTATGCATGCCAACCACTGCTCTGAACAGTACGACCACTGTTGTCGTTTGTGCATGCCAACCACTGCTCTGAACAGTACGACCACTGTTGTCGTTTGTGCATGCCAACATTCTGATGTCACCACTCTGAATCATCCTTTTTGTCTACGTGGCGCGCGTGCAGGACGTTTCATGCTGAGAGACTGGGTCCCACTTTACTCTGTGTGAAACTCGACGTCGTGCGATAACATTCCACTGCTGACTCATCCTGGCGAACGACCGATGTCTCCTTCGCCCTGGAAGACGACCGATGTCTCCTTCGCCCTGGAAGACGACCGATGTCTCCTTCGCCCTGGAAGACGACCGATGTCTCCTTCGCCCTGGAAGACGACCGATGTCTTCCTCTGGGAGACGACCGATGTCTTCCCTGGCGACGCCCTCATAACTCTCGCGCCCTGGCTACGTCCACATGCCTCGCGCCCTGGCGATGCCCGCATGCCTCTCACGCCTTGGCCACGTCCGCACGCCTCGCGCCCTGGCAATGCCCGCATGCCTCTCGCGCCTTGGCCATGTCCACATGCCTCGCGCCCTGGCAATGCCCGCATGCCTCTCGCGCCTTGGCCACGTCCACATGCCTCGCGCCCTGGCAATGCCCGCATGCCTCTCGCGCCTTGGCCACGTCCACATGCCTCGCGCCCTGGCAATGCCCGCATGCCTCGCGCGCCTTGGCCACGTCCACATGCCTCGCGCCCTGGCAATGCCCGCATGCCTCGCGCCCACGCGATGCCTGCATGCCTCTCGCACCCGCACGATGCCTGCATGCCTCACGCGCCCTGGCGACGTCCACCTGGCGCTCATGTGTAGCAGGCGACCGGCGATCTCATAGCCTTCTAAACTTAACTTTTCCTCCCTTTTTGTTTTAAATAAAACATACATAGAATTCTTTTAAAATATAACCCTTTTTATTCCAATTCAATTTTACAGGTCCTTACATAGCTCCATCTCAAACTACTGCAGACACACAGCTTTTGTCTCTCAAATTGAACCAAAGTCAATTGAAGAAGCTCTCAAGGATGAGAAGTGGGTTGAAGCTATGCAAGAAGAGCTAAATCAATTTGAAAGAAATGAGGTATGGTTTCTTGTCCCTAGAACTAATGAAATGAATATTATTGGTGCAAAATGGGTTTTCAGGAACAAGCTAGATGAGGAAGGAGTGATCACTAGAAACAAAGCAAGGCTAGTTGCCAAAGGCTACAATCAAGAAGAGGGCTTAGACTATGGTGAAACCTGTTCTTGCCGGTTGACCCGCCTGTCGGTTGACTCACGACACTCACACGCCTCCTTCCTCCCGTTGATATGTGCTTGGTTCTTTCGAAGCAATCTGCACCTGCAAAAGAGAAAGGGGGGCGCCCTAGAGGCCGTTTGCACTCCGACGCTCAAGTCAGTGTAGGGCAAGCAACACCAAGTGTATTGAGTTTCTCTGTGTATAGGTCTAGAAACTGCGTACCTTTGTGAAGTATTTTACTGTCCCTTATATAGTCTAGGGTTTACTGCGCCGCTAGCCCTAATTAGGGTTTACTGCGCTGCTAGCCATATTTAGGGTTTACTGGAATACCCTTGCGCCGCTATCACCCAATCTTAGGGTAATCTAGCACATAGGGTTTCCTTCTCTAGAGTGCAAACTTTAACAGGGTGACCACCTGGATGCCTCCTTGTGCACCTAGTCTCTGGGGCCACCTGTTCTGGGAGTGCCTTCACTGTTCACGTGCCATGCATGTAGCTTCACTGGGAAACCCTAGTTCTGATGAGTACTCGACCCCTCAGGACTCTGCACCTAACTGTGCTCTCCCTACTACCTGCATGGGCACTTCGTGATTCAGGCCTCTCCCTACCTCTGGGTATTTAACTGGTCTTCCCCCAAGGCCGATGTCACCTCGTCTTCACCCAAGGCCGATGTCACCTCGCCATACTCTGAGTGGCGATGACACCTCAGCCCATCCTGGTGGTCTGACGACTACCCACCCTTCCCTGTGGGGACGCGCTGATGACTAATCACCCTTCTCTCAGGGACACACCGACGACTGATCACCCTACTCTGAGGGGAATGACTGATCACCCTTCTCTAAGGGAACACACCGATGACTGATCACCCTACTCTGAGGGAACACACCTGTAACATCCCGCAAAATAAAACCATACATACATGTATAATGAAAATAAAGGTAAACAAATAATATTGAAGAGTACATGATATTATATATATAAGAAATGAAGTTGCTCCTCTTAGGGAGTTAAATACATGACCAGGTCAAATGTTTTCAAAATTTAAAACGAAATTCAACCAAATAGAACAAGACCGGCGATCTCCATTCATGAACCGGCGATCTGTAACAGAAGGCCCAAAACAGCCGATCTGCTATCAGGACAGAAAAACAGGCGATCACCCGATGGAGGCATAAACCGGCGATCACCCGATAGGGACGGAAATAGGCGATCTCCTTCCGGCGACCACTCACTGAGGAGCTCTACTCCCTGGAAGATCGTCTGCTCCCGTGTAAAATACACGATCATCACAGTTTTTAAGAGGAAACAGCCACAGAGCAATACAAAATAAAGGGTAAGCTAGATATTTTTAAAGAGAATTTAGATATGAAACTTTAAAATCAAGATAAAACAATTTTCAGATACCCACGTAAAACTATCAATTCCCCATTCATATCACACAGCCATCAAGAAGTCACATATTTCCCAATTTCCTCAAGAGTCGTTCAGTTTCACATAATTCCATCAAGTGTCTATCAATTCAAAGATTCTCATTTCTCACGTCAGACTTCACTGACTCATCACACAAGACACTTGACTCCACTTCCGGAAGACTCGTGCGTTGAACTTAGCATCCAGAGACATGCACCTGCCATACTGCCCCACTGTGAAATCACACACATTCACAGGGTCGCCGTGAAATCACACACATTCACAAGCGTAAAAATGAATCTCAGTATCTTCACTCTTCGAGTATGACAGGGTTAATTCATATAACAGGCCGAGCTCGTTCTTTTTCACACGACTCACCCATTCATATGAACCTCCTTCGACTCTCACCAACTGGATAACTTCCTCTATGTGATTCCATTATCTCAGCAGAGTCAGGATCGCCTCATTCACAGGATACTCACAGATCAATACACCCTCATAAATCTCCACACGGTATTTTCTTTCCTGAAAATACTATGCTTTGATCACTCTTTCACATTCATCCAATGCATCATTCAACACGTGAAAGCACAATACCATCATATAACATTTGAATCTTTTCTCAAACAATCCCAATCACAGTAACAAGCATATCACCGATCAGGTTTTCGAATAGCATAAACATTTTTCATTTCAATCTCGACAAATTCAGAGCGACACTAAACAGGGGAGTTCGAAATCTGTATTTAAAACCGGCGACCACGTCGCCCAAACACATAGAACAGAGCATCACGAAACAGAATATGAAACCGGCGACCACGTCGCCCTCACTTCAGAAAATAGCAATTCTACGGCTTTTATTGAAATAAAGCTAGCTTCCCTTACCTGGACTTGCGCAAACACCTAGAGTTCCGAAACCCAACAAAGCTTGAAGAACGCCTTGGCTCTGTTTTTGCGTCTGGTTGAAGGACTTGCAGAGGACTGCCCAGGTGCTCTAATGGTGGCTGTCGCTCGTCGTACTCTCGTGTGAAGGTGCTAGAATCGCAGCGCGAAGGAGGCAACTGGAGGAGAAGGGAGGTAACTCACTCTTTCTCTCTTTGAAGGCTGCGACGTTTCTTCCTCTCAGCAGTGGGTTTTCTGCATCTTAAACCAACTTATCCACCAAAAGCAGCTGCCACCACCCACTCTGCAGAGAAGTCTGAGAACCACTGCCCTGAACAGTACGACCACTGTTGCCTCTGGTGCATGCCAACCACTGCTCTGAACAGTACTGCCACTGTTGTCGCTTGTGCATGCCAGCCACTGCTCTGAACAGTACGACCGCGAGTGTCTCCCGCGCATGCCAACATTCTGATGTCACTATTCTGAACCACCCTTTTTGTCTACGTGGCGTGCGTGCATTACGCTTCATGCTGGGAGTCTGGGTCTTACCTTCTCGGTGTGAAACTCGACGTCGCTCGATAACTTTCCACTGCTGACTCATCCTGGCGAACGACCGATGTCCCCTTCGCCCTGGAAGACGACCGATGTCTTCCTCTGGGAGACAACCGATGTCTTCCCTGGCGACGCCCTCATAACTCTCGCGCCTTGGCCACGTCCACATGCCTCTTGCCCCGGGCAATGCCCGCGTGCCTCGCGCCCCGCGCGATGCCTGCATGCCTCTCGCGCCCGCGCGATGCCTGCATGCCTCTCGCGCCCGCGCGACGCCTGCATGCCTCTCACGCCCGCGCGATGTCCACCTGGCGCTCATGTATAGCAGGCGACCGGCGACCTCGTAGCCTTCTAAACTTAACTTTTTCCTCCCTTTCTATTCTAAATAAAAACATACTTAGAATTTATTTAAAATATAACTCTTTTATTCCAATTTAATTTTTCAGGTCCTTACAACACCAATGACTGATCACCCTCTAATGGGGTCCATTCCTCACGTGGCTTTGGCCCATGCTGTGGGACCCATCTGACGTGGTTCGCCCTTTACTACCTGTTCTTGGTGTCCGAGGACTGGTCAGTACAAAACCTTTGCTCCTGTGGCTAGATTGGAAGCTGTGAGGCTGCTGCTAGCTTTTGCATGTATGAGTGGTTTTAAACTCTTCCAAATGGATGTAAAAAGTGCCTTCTTGAATGGCTATATCAATGAGGAAATCTATGTAGATCAACCACCGGGTTTTGAAGACCACAAGTATCCCAACCATGTTTTCAAGTTGAAGAAAGCTTTGTATGGACTGAAACAAGCTCCAAGGCAGTGGTATGAGAGGCTTAGCAATTTTCTGCTATCTCTTGGTTATGAAAGAGGAATGATAGACAAGACTCTCTTCATCAAGAAGTCACATGCAGAAATAATTCTTGTGCAAATATATGTTGATGACATCATCTTTGGTGCTACACAAGATAGGTTGTGTGAAGAATTTGTGGCTGCTATGAAATGTGAGTTTGAAATGTCTATGATGGGAGAACTATCTTTCTTTCTTGGATTGCAGGTTAAACAAACAAAGGATGGGATCTTCTTAAGTCAATCAAAGTATTGCAAGGAGATTCTCAAAAAGTTTGAAATGGAGAATTGCAAAGAGGCAAGCACTCCAATGCCATCAAGCTGCTACATGGATGCAGATTCTGCTGGAAAGAGTATAGATCAAACAAAATTTAGAGGTTTGATTGGATCATTGCTTTATCTAACAGCAAGTAGACCGGACATTATGTTTGCGGTGTGTTTATGTGCAAGATTTCAAGCAAATCCTAAAGAGTCACACTTCAAAGCTGCAAAGAGGATTCTGAAATATCTCAAAGGAACATCATCTGTAGGATTATGGTATCCTTCTCATTCTCCAATACATTTAATTGGTTATTCAGATTCTGATTTTGCAGGTTGTAAGCTAGATAGAAAAAGCACAAGTGGCACTTGTCACCTTCTTGGCTCTAGCCTAATCTCATGGCATAGCAAGAAACAAGCATGTGTTGCTCTCTCTACTGCTGAGGCAGAATATATAGCTGATGGTAGCTGCTGTGCACAGATCCTATGGCTCAAACAACAACTTGCAGATTTTGGTGTACAAATCAGCAAAGTTCCTTTGATGTGTGATAACACAAGTGCAATCAATCTTACCAAAAAATCAAATCCAGCACTCAAGGACCAAACATATTGAAATAAGACATCATTTCATCAGAGATCATGTGCAAAATGGGAACTGTGAAGTGAAGTTTGTGGAGACCAAACTGCAGCTAGCTGACATCTTCACAAAGCCCTTGCCAAAAGAGAGGTTTTTCTTCTTAAGAAATGAGTTAGGTATTCTTGATCTAAATAATCTCTCTTAAAATCTGTGTTTGGTACATGTTAAAATCTATTTGTGAAGACAAATAGGGGGAGAATTATTGGTACTTGTATATCTGTATCTTATATGCATAAAAATGTTTTAAATCTCTGAGTATAAAAGTGTTTTCTGCTGCTGCTGATAGAAACAATCGATTGTTTCGTGTAAACAACCGATTGAATTTTATGTTAAAAGAGGTATAATCTAACTTGTTGCTGTAAGAAGCTTTGGATAGTACATGTAAGGACCTGTAAAATTAAATTGGAATAAAAAGAAATATATTTTAAATAAATTCTAAGTATGTTTTTATTTAAAATAAAAAGGAAGGAAAGTGTAGCTTAGAAGACTATGAGATCGCCTGGTTAGTACATAATCGCCTGTCGCCTAGATTACACATGATCGCCAATCGCCTATGGTGCACATGATCGCCGAAAGTGCACTCAGTATGTGGTCAGGATACTGGATCAACCAGAGTGAGTTCCAAAAACCACGCGTATCAAGGTGTGGGTTAAGCCTTAGATATGCTGTGCATGCGAAGCCCTACGCTTGAGCATAAGAAATCATCCTTAGTGTTGCATGCATGGGCGCACGAGGAGTAGTGCTGATCTACTCTTGGAAATGTGAAGCTACCGACGTCACCAAGTCATGTGGAGATGATACCTTGGACGTAACATAGTGGGATGAAGAACCTTCAGCAAGGCGTGGCGATGTGTCGTCAGGCATCGCCAGGGCGCGAGGCATGCGGGCATCGCCGGGCGCGAGGCATGCGGGCATCGCCGGGCGCGAGGCATGCGGGCATCGCCGGGCGCGAGGCATGCGAGCATCGCCGGGCGCGAGGCATGCGGGCATCGCCAGGGTGCGAGGCATGCGGTCATCGCCAGGGCGAGACGTCGGTCGTCTCCCAGGGAGAGACATCGGTCGTCCGCCAGGATGAGTCATCGGTGGATAGTCATCGCGCGAGCGGTCATCGGTGGAAGGTTATCGCGCGATGTCGAGTTTCACACAGATAAGGTGGGACCCAGGCTCCCAGCATGAGACGTCCTGCACGCGCGACACGTAGACAAAAAGGGTGGTTCAGAATAGTGACATCAGAGTGTTGGCTTGCGCAGAGGCACGCGTGGTCGTACTGTTCAGGGAAGCGTGCACACAAGCTTCCCTGCAGAGTGGGTGGTGGCAGCGGCTTTTGTGGACAAGTTGGTTTAGATTCAAAAACTCACTTCTGAGAGGGAGAACGTTGCTGTGGTTCAAGAGTGACAGAGTGAGTTCACCTCCATCCTTCTCTTTTCTCTCCTTCGCGCTGCGATTCAGACATCCTCAAGCACCAGTGCGACGACCGACGACTGCACTTGGACACCTAGGGAGTTCTCTGCGAGTTTTCCGTCAGTACGCTAGCACAGACTTAAGGCATCTTTAAGCTTCGGTGGGTTTTGGAGCTTTTGGTGTTTTGCGCCAGTCCAGGTAAGGGAAGCTAGCATTTTCGTTTATAAAAACGTTAGGCGAGTAGGTTCTGAAGTGAGGGCGACGTGGTCGCCGGTTTTCATATGCTTTTCACGATACTCTGTTTTATGTGTGGGGCGACGTGATCGCTGGTTTTATTGCTGTTTTCGAAATCCCCTGTTTTAGTGTCGTTTGAAATTGTTTGAGATTGAAATGTGAAATGCATGTGATATTCGAAAATCTGAACCTTGGAATGATTGTTTCTGTGATTGGGATTGTTTAAGAAAAGATTCAAAATATCATATGATGGAATTATGCTTTTACGTGTTGTATGATGCATTGAATGTTGTGAATGTGGGATCAAGGCATAGTATTTTCAGGAAAGGAAATACCGTGTAAGATCGTGTATAATGTGCATTGACTAGGGACTTGTCTAGAAGGAGATATCCTGACTCTGCTGATATAATGGAATCACATAGATGAAGTTATTCAGTTGGGGAGAGTCGAAGGAGGTTCATATGTATGGGTAAGTTGTTTGAAAGATAACTGACTTGACCTGTTATATGAATTAACCCTGTCATACCGGGAGAGTGATGATATTGAGATTATGTATGCGCATGGCTGTGTGGATTTCACAGCGACCCTGTGTGGATTTCACAGTGGTGTGGTATGACAGGTGCAGATCTCTGAGTCTGAGTCAACACACGAGTCTTCCGGAAGTAGAGTCATGTGTCTATATGTTACGAGTCAGTGGAAAGTCTGACGTGTGAACCATGAATATTGAATATAGTGAATAGACAGTTGACGAGTTTGTGGAATATGTGGATGTTGATGGTTGAAATTGACATAGATTATGAATGGTGTGAAGATTTATGTTTTCTATTGATATAGAGTTTCATGTTTAAAGTTTTTGAAAATATATAGCTTACCCTTTTATCTTGTATCGTGGTTGTTTTTCTTAAACCTGTGATGATCGTGTATATTTGCACTGGAGCAGACGAGGTTGCAGGTAGTAGAGCTCCTCAGTGAGTGGTCGCCAGAAGGAGATCGCCTGTTCTGTTTCTGTTAGGCGATCACCCCTTTTTCTGTTTTCTGATAGGAGATCGCCTTTTTCTGTTAGGAGATCGCCTGTTTTTCTATTTTGCTGTATTTTGTTTAAGTTTTCGAAAACTGACCTGTATGTATTAAACTCCCTGTGAGGAGAAATTTCATTATATATATATGTATACATATGTGCACTTCAATATTATTGTTTTACCTTTATTTCATTTTATAATTATGAAAAGGTTTGGTGGGATGTTACAGTACAAATGTTTTCTCTGCAGGAACTGCCTCAGATTTAATCAGTACAACACAAGCACCAGGGATTTGTCTTCATCAAATAGGGGGAGATTGTTGAACCAAGTGGTGTTCAAGGTTTTGAAGAATCCAAATCCTTTGAAGGATGATGAAGCCTCTGCTTTGCTTGATGCTGCTGTGCTGGTTTATGGTTTTGTTCTGGGGTAGTTTAATGTTGTAATCCACCTTTAGATTAAATCTCAAAGCACTTAGCATCTCAATCTTTAAACAAAGTAAAGTGTTTTTCAAACTAAGTTGAAACAACCGATTGTTCTGTCGAAACAACCGATTGTTTACACTTAGATGTTTTGAGAAAGTTTGAAAACTATTTTTGAATGAAGAAAATTGTTAAGTGACAAAACAACCGATTGATTCGAGGAAACAATCGATTGTTTGTTTTGGAACCATGACAGAAAAACTGTTTTCTTTGACTGAGCTTTAAATGATTTGAAACTGAATACGCTTCAGTCATTAAATGCTTTGACCAATCTTTTTGAAAGCAATTATGGGTTTGTTAAGATTTGATAACAAACTTTCTTTTTATAAATTCAGAAAATCTCTTTTAAAGAAGAGAAGGCTTTTGACAAAGTTTTTCTAAGAGAGTTTTCAAAAAGTGCTGAGATTGCTTAAGAGCTAAAGAGATTGATCAAGGTGTTGGAATAGGATTCTACTTGTATTGATTTCAGATCTTCATCTGTAACAAGTGTAATCTGTGTAAACTGCTGAAACATTTCTTCTGTGTATTGTTGCTGAGATTGGCTGTGTGTTCTTGAGGTGTTCAAGATCAACAATCTTAGTGTTGGCCAAGGAGAGTGTGTGTCTTGAGGTTTTCAAGGTCATTCTCTTGGTTGTTGTGTAAGTGATCAAGGTGTGATTGCTTAGTGGATTTCCTCAAGGGTTCTGAGAAGACTGGATGTAGCTCTGGGTTGGAGTGAACCAGTATAAAAAACTGTGTACAATCTCTCTATCCCTTACTCTTTAAATTCAGTTTGTTTGTTGTTTGCTGATATAAACAACCGATTGTTTCGAAGAAACAACCGATTGTTTTTCTGACAGTGCAATCTGATTCGGCACTTTAATTTTCTTGCACTTTAATTTCTTGCTTTTACATTCAAGCAATTTAAATTCCGCCTTTACATTCTTGTCATTTACAATTCTGCTTTTGAATTTTATTTTTTTCAATTTTTTTTCTTACCTCTTTTTTGTTTGAGTCATATGTTCTTAGTGTTTCTAGGAATCCTTATTTTGCTTTTAATTGTGAAGATATAAAAGTAACTAGAAATTTGTTTTGAGCAGAAGTTGATTGAGTTCCAAACATAGATTTTAAGTTTTCATTTAACTTAAATCCCAGACTTTCTTTTTTGTGACAATTGGAAGTGAATGAAAATATGCATGACAAGAATTATGGATATCTTTACTCCATAAACCAAAAACAAAGATAAAAAAAAAATTACACAAATATCACTTTCTTTTGTTGTCAAGTTTTATATTATAAAAAGAGGATTCATTTTATTTGGAAAATTGATTTCAACATTGTGGAATCTGATTCTTTTTCTTTTACAATTTCTAGCAAAAGTGAAACTTCATAGTTAATTTTCTTGCTTTAAAAGTTTTTTCATCATCTCTTTTCCAACTCTGGAAGAAGAAACTTCATTATCTTCCCAAGTTATATAAGCCTTCTTAGCCTTGCCTGTCCTTTATCCTTTCTTGAATTCTGTTTTCTCTTTAACCTCACTATTTGGACAATCTGCTTTGATGTGTCCCTACTCGCCACAACCAAAACATGTGTACTTATTAGTATTGAAATCACTCAATTTCTTGGTATTGTACCTTGATCCTACCGCGGATTCGAGCGTGGGGAATGTGCCTCGTCACTCCTTCGTCTAGCCTTCTAACTGCTGCGCGTTCTGCAAGGAGGCTCCAGGAACCTTCACCGGAACTCCAAATGATGCCTGCAAAACACACAGACGGTGCCTCTAGCGGCCGTTGTAGCTCCGACGCTCAAGTCAGGCAACGGGAACACCAAAACTCTCTCTCGGATCTATCTGTGTGAGACCCGTGTTGTGTATTGTGTGGCAAAAATTGCGTACCTGGTTTAGTGTTCTTCTTCCTCATATAAACCCGCGTCGCCCCCTACTGGCTACCTCTAGGGCCACTTGATTACTCTGCACCGCCGTTATCTACCCCCCAGGGCTACCTTGCGTGCAGGCCTTCCTCACTTGAGTGCAAAGTCTGACAGGGGAGGCCACGTGGGTACCTCTGTACCCCTCAATTTCTGTGCCCATCTGCCCTACCTAATCTCTGGGAACATCTTCACGGTCAACGTGGCATGCATGCAACCTCACTGGGAGACTCTAACCTTGATGGGTTCTTGTCCCAGCAGGATTCTGCACCTAACTGCGTCTTCCCATCTTCATGCATGGTCGTCTCGCAACTAAGGCCACTCCCTGCCTCTGGGCGCTTTACTGATCACTGGTCGCGTTGTTCACATCGCCGCGACCGATGTCACCTCGACACATACCGATGACCGATGTCTCATCCTGGCCGGTGATCGATGTGTCACCCTGACCGATGACCGATGGCGCTTCTTTACGTTGTCGTGCTCTGTTTATAGAATCAGGCGTGGTCCTTGGGTAACGTTCTCGCTGGGAGCCTGGGTCCCAGTTTAACACGCGTTGGCAAGGACCCCCGACGACTGATCGCTCTGCATGCACCGATGACTGATCGGTGTTTCATCACTTCTCGCGCTCTGCTTCCAGGCGCTCATGTAGGAACTGATCTGCTAGTGGTGGTCACTCGGTAACTGACCACTGATCGCCGTTCTTGAACGATCTCCACCCTGGTTCATCTGCTATCTCATGCCACGCGTTGCTCTGTGACTGGCCCACGTGGTCATCTACTGCTGATGTCATCGACTACCGATGACCGACCGGATCACAAGCCCCCCAGTCTCGAGCTGTGAACTTGTTCTCAGCGAAGAGACTAAGTGGTCTTCCTTGCCAAAGAGAAGAAGGAGCTCGAAGCCGATGTACCTGAGACCATGGCTGCTGGTGTCGAGGCTCTGATAGATGGGTTCCATGGGCTTGCAGCAGGTTTACTGCGTCCTGCCAGACTTGGACTCTACCCAACCTAGCCTCCACCATTCAGTGGCCGACGGCAGGCTCATTCCTCCTCCTTGAGCTTCTTCCCTTGCAACTTCTCCTTTTGTGTAATTTCTCTTTCTGCTACAAGCGTGTGTATAAACCTTTTATGCATAAATTCATGTTGGATGACTGACCTGATGGTGTCTAAATGCTTCGACTGATCGCCCAAGAGCTTGTTTGGGGAAGCTTTCATAATCAGAGCTTTACTACCGACCACCGACTAGCATATTAGCGCACCACTGATCAGTCACCGCGCTTCAGGTTTCGCATTACTTCTGTGTCACTCCAGCGCTAGTTGCATAGAGGGCCCGAACGCCAAAGATGACGCCTGTGTTTTGGGGAATGCTTCTCGATGACCCCTCTTGCCTCAGCCTCGCTGTAAGAAGTCGAGGTGAGGTCTTTCTCCTCTCGCCTCAGCCTCGCTGTACAAAGTCGAGGGTGAGGACTTTCTTCTCTGGCCCATGCCTCGCTGTACGAAGTCGAGGGAGAGGACTTTCTCTCGCCTGCACCCTGCTGTACAAAGTCGAGGCTGAGGACTTTTTTATCTGGCCCATGCCTCGCTGTATGAAGTCGAGGGAGAGGACTTTCTCTCGCCTGCACCCCGCTGTACAAAGTCGAGGGTGAGGACTTTCTTCTCTGGCCCATGCCTTGCTGTACGAAGTCGAGGGAGAGGACTTTCTCTCGCCTACACCCCGCTGTACAAAGTCGAGGGTGAGGACTTTTTTATCTGGCCCATGCCTCGCTCTACGAAGTCGAGGGAGAGGACTTTCTCTCGCCTGCACCTCGCTGTACAAAGTCGAGGGTGAGGACTTTCTCTCGCCTGCACCTCGCTGTACAGAGTCGAGGAGGGGACTTTTTTCTCCGAGTGGGTGCATGCTCCCAGGGGAGCACCAGGGGTGGCTGTCTAAGCGCACTCACCAGGCGCATCCCTGCCTGCATGGTCTCACCGCACGTTCTCTGGTAAGCAGCTCTTCTTCTGGTTTGGAATCGTGCGAGGTGCTTACGTAACGCTCTCGCTGGGGACCTAAGTCACAGCTTAACACGTGTTAGCAAGACCCCGATGACCATGCACCGATGAGTGCTCTGCTCTCCATGCACCGATGACTGATCGCGCTCTGAGTGCACCGATGTTTGATAGCGCTCTGAGTGCACTGATGACTGATCGCGCTCTTCTTCTTGGTGCTTAAACGCGAAGATGATGTCTTGCTTTGGGGAAGAAGAGTTTTTCTTGTTGACCCCTGTCGGTCGTCCGTACTCGCACCTGGGGCGAGCAGGCTCTAACCGATCACTTGCACTTTCATCTGGGGCAAGTAGAACTTGAAACTGGAAAACACGTGCACACTTGGTATACTGAAATCTTTTTTATTGGTTGGCCTCGTTAAAAACCCTCATCAGGGAAAAGAGTGCCCCCTGATCTGCTCAACTATTTACAGTATATACATTGAGTGTGTGTACAGCGCAAGAACGCATCTACCTTACAACTTAACTGAAGTAGAAACTTGAGTGTGTAGCGTTCCATGTCCTGGGGATAGGTGCTCCATCCAGAGTCTCCAGCCAATAAGCTCCACTCTCCAACGCTTCAACCACTCTGTATGGACCCCTTCCTTTCATAGGCGATGACCGCCCTGGCGACGCCTGATTCACGAGGAGCTTCCTCCTGAGCGGCCTAGGAGCCCCCCCAGCGTTGTATCCTCCATCACCTCACATCCCCATACACAGGGATCTCGTGTTGCTGATCACCTGTCTGAGACCCTGAAGCGCGATCACCTTGCACCTCCCGCAGGTAATCGGTCAGGAATCCTGTCTTCACCAACTCAGCAAGTTGATGCCCCAACGTCAGGCAGGTGCGGAGCGTGTGTCCATAAGCCTGATGGAACTCACACCACTTGTCCTTCCTCCCTCCAAGTACCTTGTGAGTTTTCTCTGGTACTCGGAGTCTTGCCGCCACAGCAGGGATGGCGATCAGCTCCGCCAACTCTATCACGAAATCATACCTAGGGGGTGCGTTGTTCTCCCTTGCACGCCCCCTAGGCTGGTCCTTCCTGGGTGCATAGGGACAAGGCCTTCCCTGCGCCTTCCTCCCTTCCTTGGCCTCATACACCCGCACCTGCTGCTGCTGCTTCCACTGACCTCCACGCGGCTTCGTTGGCGCAGTGCTGCCTCTTTTCTCAGAGACCTCGGTCTCTGCCACTATGTGCGCCACTGCGCGTCGCCGAATCTCAGCGAAGGTGGCGGGGTGGCTCCTGTAAGGATCTAGATAATTATTTGGAATAGAAGAAGTATAATTTTAATGAATTCTGAATATGTTATTACTTAAAACGAAAAGAGCTTGTAATTGAAATTTCATGGTGGTCAGACCTCGGATGTCGCCCAAGGTCTGAGGGCGGCGTGGTAGAGGTCGGTCGGTGGACCATAGTGGGTTCCAGAAATCACATGTAGGGAGGTGTGATTTGAACCTTAGGAGCGCCATGCATGCAGAATAACTACGGGACTTTACGCTTGGACATAAGGGATTTACCTTAGTGTTGCATGCTTAGGCACGTAAGGATTGAGTATTGAGCTACCCTCGGGCAGGAGAAGCTACCGACGTCACCGAGCCATGTGGGGGTGATAACACAGGCGTGGAGTAGTGGTAGGACGAGCCCTCAACAGGGTGTGACGATGTGGCATCAGTCGACAGAAGCAAGGCGATGTGTCCTCGCCACATCAAGGACGATGAGAGATCGCCAGGGCGAGAGACACGCGGGCATCGCCAGGGCGAGAGACAGACGGTCATCGCCAGGATGAGGGACGCATCGGTCGACTTCCAGGGGGAGACATCGGTCGTCTTCCAGGGAGAGACATCGGTCGTCTTCCAAGGAGAGACATCGGTCGTCTTCCAGGGAGAGACATCGTTCGTCCGCCAGGATGAGACATCGGTGGATGGTCATCGCGCGAGGTCGTGTTCCACACAGATGAGGTGGGGGCCAGGCTCCCAGCATGAGCGTCTTGCATGCGCGACACGTAGTCAGTGAGAGTGCTTCAGAACAGTGGCTCCAGAGAGTTGGTATGGAAAGTGACCCAGAGTTGTTGTGCGCAGAGACTGTAAGGACCTATAAATTAATTGGAATATAAGTGATAGATTTTAAATAATTTCTGAGTATGTTATTATTTAAAATAAAAAGGACATAAAAATAAAAAATATCATAGTGGTTAGACCTCGGACGTCGCCCAAGGTCTGGGATCAGCTGGTAGAGGGCGATCGGTTGACCATTGTACCAACCAAGTAGTCAGGTGCGATGACTTTATCGTGAGGTAATCAAGTGGGCGTGCTTCAAGGGAGGGAGGCACGTGAATCAAGAAGGGTAAGAGAAAGGTAGGTGTAGCTTAGAAGTCGATGAGATCGCCGTTTGTTGAAGAAGGCGGCATCCTCTGACTTCCCCCGTATGAAATCAGAGATCGCCTATTTTGCGCATGATCACCGTGTGCGAAGATTTCACATAATCGCCAATCGCCTATGGTGCACATGATCGCCGAAAAGAGCACATCGCCGAGTATTCTAGAAGACTTGGTAAGCACTTAGTATGTGGTCTAAATACAGAAGATGGGTGATATAGAAGATAGGTGGCATATCTGCCACCATGAGTAGTGTGAGCCGTGATACCCCAGACTTAGAGGAATGGGAGGATGGACCTTCAGCAAGGTGTGACGATGTGACATCGGTGACCAGAGTAAGGCGATGTGTTCTCGTCACACACAAGGGTGATAAGAGATCGCCAACAGGATGAGAGGAACATCGGTCATCAACCAGGATGGGAGACACATCGGTGGTCTGCCAGGGTGAGACATCGGTGGTCTGCCAGGGTGAGACATCGGTTGTCTGCCAGGGTGAGACATCGGTGGTCCTCCAGGGTGAGACATCGGTTGTCTGCCAGGATGAGGAATCAGTCGTCCGTCAGGAAGAGGAATCGGTCATCGCCGGTATTAGAGGCATGGTCATCGCGAGCAGTCATCGGTGGATGGTTATCGCGCGATGTCCTGTTTCACACAAATAAGGTAGGACCCAGGCTCCCAGCATGAACGTTCTGCATGCGCGACACGTAGACAAAAAGGGTGTTTTAGAATAGTTAGCATCAGAGAGTTGGTATGCGCAGAAACCCACGTGGTCATACTGTTCAAGGTAGTGTGCACGCAAGGTTGCTCAGAGAGTGGGTAATGGCAGAGAAGGCTAAAGAGTCGTTCGACCTTAAGAGCTGAGGGAATCAGCTCATTTAGTTCCCCTTTCTCCTTTCTCCTCCACTCGAAGACGCGGCTATCCTCACGTACCAGTGCTACGATCAGCGACTGCCATTGTCCTTCTGGGAAGTCTCTGCAAGTTCTCCCGTCAGGACGCTAGAACAGAGTAAGTCGTTTTACTCTGTTTTTCGAGTCGAATCTGAGCTTGAGAGGGTTGCCTTTGCATAGGCGTTGCCAGCGACTCCCTTAGCTCCAGAAATCATCTTTGTTAGCGTAGAAAATGAGTAGTATAGTCAGTTTTGTGATAAAGGCTCCATGGTGCAGGTTAGGACATCTTTAAGCTTCGGTGGGTTTTGGAGCTCTTAGTGTTTTTGCGCAAGTTTAGGTGAGGGAAGCTAGCATTTTCGTTTATAAAAACTTTAGGCGAGTAGGTTCTGAAGTGAGGGCGACGTGGTCGCCGGTTTCATATTCTATTTCACGATGCTCTGTTTTTATGTGTTGGGCGACGTGATCGCCGGTTTTAATGCAAATTTCGAAATCCCCTATTTTAGTGTCGTTTTGAAATTGTTTGAGATTGAAAGGTGAAATGCATATGATATTCGAAAATCTGAACTTTTGTATGATTGTTTCTGTGATTGGGATTGTTTAAAAAAAACAGGATTCAAAATATTATATGATGGAATTGTGCTTTTACGTGTGGTATGATGTACTAGATGTATGTGAAAGAGTGATCAAAGCATACTATTTTCAGGAAAGAAAATACCATATGGAGATTTTATGACGGTGTATTGATCTGTGAGTATCCTGTGAATGAGGCGATCCTGACTCTGCTGATATGATGGAATCATATACATGAAGTCATTCAGTTGGTGAGAGTCGAAGGAGGTCCATATGTATGGGTAAGTCGTTTGAAAGATAACTGACTTGACCTATTATATGGATTAACCCTGTCATACTGAGAGAGTGATGATATTGAGATTGAGATTATGTTTATGCGCATAGCTGTGGGAACTTTACAGCAATGTAGTATGACAGGTGTAGGTCTCTGGATGCTAAGTTCAACGCACGAGTCTTCCGGAAGTAGAGTCATGTGTCTATGTGTTATGAGTCAGTGGAAAGTCTGACATGTGAACCATGAGTATTGAATGTATTGAATAGAAACTTGACGAATTTGTGGAATATGGGGATATTGATGGTTGAAATTGATATAGATTATGAATGGTGTGAAGATTTATGCTTTCTATTGATATAAAGTTTCCTATTTAAAGTTTTTAAAAATATCTAGCTTACCCTTTTGTTTTGTATCGTGGTTGTTTTTCTCAAACCTGTGATGATCGTGTATATTTGCACGGGAGCAGATGAGGTTGCAGGTAGTAGAGCTCCTCAGTGAGCATTTCTGGAGGAGGAGATCGCCGGTTTTTGAATGCTGTTGTTTTGTTTTATTTTGAAAACTCCTGTATGGAGATGTATTAAAACTTCCTCGAAAAGGGATATTATTTTGAGGCACATTTGTATTAATGGATGAATTATATTATGTATATATCTATGTTAAATTTTTGATATTATTGTGTCACCTTTATTTTATTATATAAGAATGAACAATATTTTGAGGGGCGTTACATTAATGGTGATCCCGCCGCGTGTAACATCCCGCCAAATTCCTTTTCATGTTTATGTAATAAAATAAAGGTGAAACAAATATATCGAAGTGAACATATTTATATATATGTAATGAAGTTTCTCCTCACAGGGAGTTTAATACATAATCGGTCAGTTTTCCAAAACGTAAACCAAATACAGCAAAATAAAAAAAAAACAGGCGATCTCCTAACAGAAAAGGGCGATCTCCTAACAGAAAGGGGCGATCTCCTATCAGACAACAGAAAAAGGGTGATCGCCTAACAGAAACAGAAACAGGCGATCTCCTTCCGGCGACCACTCACTGAGGAGCTCTACTTCCTGCAACATCATCTGCTCCCGTGTAAATTATACACGATCATCACAGGTTTAAGAAAAAGCCAAACACAACACCAAAAACACAGGGTAAGCTAGATATTTGAAAGAGAGTTTAGATATGAACTTTAAAATCAAGATAAAACAAATTTTAAGACATCCACGTAAAAACCATCAACTTTCTCATTCCCTCCACATGACCATCAAGTAATCACATATTACACAATTCCTCAAGAGTCGTTCAATTCACATAATTCATCAAGTGTCTATCAATTTCAATGTTTCTCATTTCTCACGTCAGACTTCCACTGACTCATCACACAAGACACTTGACACTACTTCCGGAAGACTCGTGCGTTGAATTTAGCATCCAGAGACCTGCACCTGTCATACTTCATTGCTGTAATGTTTCCACAGCCATGCGCATCAACACAATCTCGATCTCAATTTCATCACTCTCACAGTATGACAGGGTTAATCCATATAACAGGTCAAGTCAGTTATCTTTCAAACGACTTACCCATACATATGGACCTCCTTCGACTCTCACCAACTGAATGACTTCATCTATGTGACTCCATCATATCAGCAGAGTCAGGATCGTCTCATTCACAGGATACTCACTGATCAATACACCTCATAACCAATCTCAACACGGTATTTTCTTTCCTGAAAATACTATGTCTTGATCCCACATTCACAACATTCAACACATCATATAACACTTAAATGAACGATTCCAATCACAGCAAAACTCATTCCAAGGTTCAGATTTTCGAATATCACATTTAAATCTCAAATAGTTTCAAACAACACCAAAAACAGGGGAGTTCGAAAAACAACGCCAAAACCGGCGATCTCGTCCAAAAACAGGGGATTATGCAATAACAGTTGAAAACCGGCGACCACGTCGTCCCATCATCCCTATCATCTAATATAAGGTTTTTCGTTGGAAATAAGGCTAGCTTCCCTTACCTGGACTTGCGCAAAATGTAACATCCCGCCAAAACCTTTTCATAATTATATAAAAAAAATGAAATAGAGATAAAATAATAATGTTGAAGTGAACAAAATTGCATATACGAAATGAAGTTCTCTCCTCGCAGGGAGTTTAATACAAGGTCGGTCGATTTTCCAAAAACGTAAACTAAATACAACAGAATAAATAAAAACAGGCGATTCCCCAACAAGACAGGCGATCTCCCATCAGGAAAGGGCGATCTCCTATCAGACAACATAAAAAGGGGTGATCGCCTAGCGGAAATATAAATGGGCGATCTCCTCCCGGCGCCCACTCACTGAGGAGCTCGACCACCTGCAACTTCGTCTGCTCCCGTGCAAAAATACACGATCATCACAGTTTAAGAGAAAACAGCCACAGAGCAATACAAAAGAAAGGGGTAAGCTAAATGTTTTAAAAGCTTTTAAATCAATGGTAAACATAAAACTTCACGCCATTCATGATGCATATCAATTACCACCATTAACATTCTCATATCCCATAACTCGTCAAGTGTCTATTTGCTACTTTCGGTATTCAAGATTCACACGTCAGACTTTCCACTGACTCACAATGCATAGACACATGACTCTACTTCCGGAAGACTCGTGCGTTGAACTTAGCATCCAGAGACCTGCACCTGTCATACTTCATTGGCTGAAATGTTTCCACAGCCATGCGCATCAACGCAATCTCGATCTCAATTCCATCACTCTCACAGTATGACAGGGTTAATCCATATAACAGGCCGAGCTCGTTCTTTTTCACACGACTCACCCATTCATATGAACCTCCTTCGACTCTCACCAACTGAATAACTTCCTCTATATGATTCCATTATCTCAGCAGAGTCAGGATCGCCTCATTCACAGGATGCTCACAGATCAATACACTTCATAACCAAATCTCAACACGGTATTTCCTTTCCTGAAAATACTATGTCTTGATCCCACATTCAAGACATTCCACACAACATATAACGCTTAAATGAACGATTTCAATCACAGCAAAAACTCATTCCAAGGTTCAGATTTTCGAATATCACATTTAAATCTCAAACAGTTTCAAACAGCACCAAAATAGGGGAGTTCGAAAAACAACGCCAAAACCGGCGATCTGGTTCAAAAACAAGGTATTTCGAAGTCTGTATTTAAAACCGGCGACCACGTCGCCCAAACACATAGAACAGAGCATTCACGAAGATGAAAACGAAATCGGCGACCACGTCGCCCTCACTTCAGAAACAGCTAATCTATGGCTTGTATTGAAAATGAAGGCTAGCTTCCCTTACCTGGACTAGCGCAAAACTCCAAGAGCTCCGAAACCCAATGAAGCTTAAAGATGCTTTCACTCTGTTTTAGTGTCCCGGTCTGGAGAACTTGCAGAGAACCTCCCAAGTGCTCTAAGGGCAGTCGTTGCTCGTCGTACTGGTGCTTGGGGAATGCCTGAATCGCAGCGTGAAGGAGAGGAAGGAGAAGGAGCCAACTCTAACTCTCTAAATCACTTTCTAACCACCAACGTCTCTTACCTCTCAGGAGTGAGTTTAAATCTAAGCCAACTTGCCCAGGAATGCTGCTGCCTCCACCCACTCTGCAGGAAAGGTTGCGTGTACGCTTCCCTGAACAGTACGACTACGCATGCCTCTGCGCAGGCTAACACTCTGAGGTCACTATTCTGAACCACCCTTTTTGTCTACGTGTCGCGCGTGCAGTACGTCTGATGCTGAGAGCCTGGGTCCCACCTTATCTGTGTGCAACTCGACATCGCGCGATAACCTTTCACCGATGACCACCGGCGCGAAGACTATCCACCGATGACCTCTCGCGCGAAGGCTATCCACCGATGACCTCTCGCGCGAAGACTATCCACCGAGGTCTCATCCTGGAGGACGACCGATGTCACTCCCTGGGAGGCGACCGATGTGCCTCTCATACCGGCGATGACTGATTGCCTCATCCCGGTGATGACTGCTTCCTCACACTGGCAGACAACCGATGTGTCACCCCTGGAGGACCACCGATGTCTCACGCTGGTAGACAACCGATGTCCCACCCTGGAGGATCACCGATGTCTCACCCTGGCAAACCACCGATGTCTCTCCCATCCTGGTTGATGACTGATGTTTCTCTCATGCTGTTGGCGATCTCTTATCGCCTTTGTGTGTGACGAGAACATCGCCTTACTCTGCTCACCGATGTCACATCGTCACACCTTGCTGAAGGTTCATCCTCCCATTATGTTACGTCCAAGGTATCACTTCCAGATGACTTGGTGACGTCGGTAGCTTCACATTTCCAAGAGTAGATAGGACTGCTCCTCGTGCTCCCATGCATTCACACTAAGGATGACTTCTTATGCTCAAGCATAGAGCTTTGCATGCACAGCGTATCTAAGGCTTAACCCTCACCTTGATACGCGTGGTTGTCGGAACCCACTCTAGTTGAACCAGTATCTTGACCACATACTGAGTGCACTTTCGGCGATCATGTGCACCATAGGCGGCAGGCGATCATGTGCAACCTACTCGACAGGCGATCATGTACTAACCAGGCGATCTCATAAGAGACTTCTTAACTACACTTTTCTTCCTTTACTCTTCTTGATCCACATGTCTTCCTCGAGCACATCCACGTGATTACCTCACGATAAAGTCATCGCACCTGACTACTTGGTTATTACAATGGTCAGCCGACCGACCTCGACCAGCTGACCCCAGACCTTGGGCGACGTCCGAGGGCCGACTACTACGAAACTTCATTTACCAGCTCTTTGTATTTTAAATAATAACATCTTCTGAAATTATTTAAGTCTAACACTTTTATTCCAATTAAAGTTTCTAGGTCCTTACACAAAACACTAAGAGCTCCAAAACCCACCGAAGCTTAAAGGTGCCTTAGCTCTGTTTTTGCGTCTGGTTTATAGAACTTGCAGAGAACCTCCCAGGTGCTCTAAGGGTAGTCGTCGCTCGTCGCACTGGTGCTTGAGGATGCCTGAATCGCAGCGCGAAGGAGAGAAAAGAGAAGGATGAAAGTAAACTCACTCTTTCACTCTTGAACCACTGCAACGTTCTTTGCCTCTCAGAAGTGGGTTTTTGAATCTAACCCTACTTGTCCACAAAAGCCGCTGCCACCACCCACTCTGCAGGGAAGTTTGCGTGTACGCTTCCCTGAACAGTACGACTACGCGTGCCTCTGCGCAGGCCAACACTCTGATGTCACTATTCTGAACCACCCTTTTTTTTCTACGTGTCGCGCGTGCAGGACGTTTCATGCTGGGAGCCTGGGTCCCACCTTATTTGTATGAAACTCGACATCGCGCGATAACCTTCCACCGATGTCTCATCCTGGAGGACGACCGATGTCTCTCCCTAGGAGACGACCGACGTCTCGCCCTGGCGATGACCGCATGCCTCGCGCCCTGGCGATGACCGCAATGCCTCGCGCCCTGGCGATGCCCGCAATGCCTCGCGCCCTGGCGATGCCCGCAATGCCTCGCGCACTGGCGATGCCCGCATGCCTCGCGCCCGGCGATGCCCGACGACACATCGCCACGCCTTGCTGAAGGTTCTTCATCCCACTATGTTACGTCCAAGGTATCATCTCCACATGACTTGGTGACGTCGGTAGCTTCACATTTCCAAGAGTAGATAAGCCCTACTCCTCGTGCGCCCATGCATGCAACACTAAGGACGATTTCTTATGCTCAAGCATAGAGCTTCGCATGCACAGCGTATCTAAGGCTTAACCCACACCTTGATACGTGTGGTTTTGTGGAACCCACTCTGGTTGATCCAGTATCCTGACCACATACTGAGTGCACTTTCGGCGATCATGTGCACCATAGGTGACTGGCAATCACGTGTAATCTAGGCGATAGGCGATCATGTACTAACCAGGCGATCTCATAGTCTTCTAAACTACACTTTCCTTCCTTTTTATTTTAAATAAAAACATACTTAGAATTCATTTAAAATATATTCCTTTTATTCCAATTTAATTTTACAGGTCCTTACACCGCGGACTCGAGCGTGGATGGGCTCCGCGTTCCTCCCGCGTTCGTGTCTGTTCCTCCGGTTGGCTTCCCTTCGAATGAAGCAAACGGTTCCTGCAAACACAGAGGGGCGCCCTAGTGGCCGGTGTAGCTTCGACACTCAAGTCAGTTTTGGGCAAGGAAACATCAAGAACTCTCTGTCTAATTTCTGGGTTACGTATCTCGTACCTGGTTCGGCGTTCTTCTCCCTCATATAAACCCACTTCGCCCCCTACTGGCTACCTCTAGGGCCACTTGATTGCTCTGCACCGCCGCTGTCTACCCCCAGGCCTGCCTTGCGTGCAGGCCTTCCTCACTTGAGTGCAAAGTCTGACAGGGGAGGCTGCGTGGGTACCTCTGTAACCCTCGATTTCTGTGCCTATTGTAAGGACCTGAAATTTATTGGAATGAAAGAGTATGTTTTAAGTAAATTCTAAGTATGTTTTATCTAAGTTAAAAAGGAAGGAAAGTGTAGTCTGGAAAAAACTATAAGAGTTCCTTGTTTATACATCATCGCCGGTCGCCTGCTACACATGAGCGCCAGGTGGACGTCGCGCGGGCGCGAGAGGCATGCAGGCATCGCGCGGGCGCGAGAGGCATGCAGGCATCGCGCGGGCGCGAGAGGCATGCAGGCATCGCGCGGGCGCGAGAGGCATGCAGGCATCGCGCGGGCGCGAGAGGCATGCAGGCATCGCGCGGGCGCGAGAGGCATGCAGGCATCGCGCGGGCGCGAGAGGCATGCAGGCAACGCGCGGGCCCGAGAGGCATGCAGGCATCGCGCGGGCGCGAGGCATGTGGGCATTGCCAGGGCGCGAGGCATGTGGACGTGGCCAAGGCGCGAGAGTTATGAGGGCGTCGCCAGGGAAGACATCGGTCGTCTCCCAGAGGAAGACATCGGTCGTCTTCCAGGGCGAAGGAGACATCGGTCGTTCGCCAGGATGAGTCAGCAGTGGAAAGTTATCGCGCGACGTCGAGTTTCACACCTTGAAGGTAAGACCCAGACTCCCAGCATGAAGCGTAGTGCACGCACGCCACGTAGACAAAAAGGGTGGTTCAGAATAGTGACATCAGAATGTTGGCATGCGCGGGAGACACTCACGGTCGTACTGTTCAGAGCAGTGGCTGGCATGCACAAGCGACAACAGTGGCAGTACTGTTCAGAGCAGTGGTTGGCATGCACCAGAGACAACAGTGGTCGTACTGTTCAGGGCAGTGGTTCTCAGACTTCTCTGCAGAATGGGTGGTGGCAGCTGCTTTTGGTGGATAAGTTGGTTTAAGATGCAGAAAACCCACTGCTGAGAGAAAGAAAACGTTGCAGCCTTCAAAGAGAGAAAGAGTGAGTTACCTCCCTTCTCCTCCAGTTGCCTCCTTCGCGCTGCGATTCTAGCACCTTCACACGAGAGTACGACGAGCGACAGCCACCATTAGAGCACCTGGGCAGTTCTCTGCAAGTCCTTCAACCAGACGCAAAAACAGAGCCAAGGCGTTCTTCAAGCTTTGTTGGGTTTCGGAACTCTAGGTGTTTGCGCAAGTCCAGGTAAGGGAAGCTAGACCTCTTTTTCCATACAAGCCACAGTGTAGCTATCTCTGGAGTGAGGGCGACGTGGTCGCCATTTTTGTTTTCATCTGCGTAAAGTGCTCTGTTTGTGTGCTTGGGCGACGTGGTCGCCGGTTTTATATACAGTTTTCGAAACACCCTGTTTTTGAACTAGATCGCCGGTTTTGGCGCTGTTTTGCGAACTCCTTGTGTTTGATGTTGTTTTGAGAACTGCTTGAGATTTACATGAGATATTCGAGAATATGAATCCTTTGAAATGGCTATTGCTGTGATTGAAATCATTCTTTTAAGTGTGGCATGATGTCTTTGAATGCTGTGAATGTGGGATCGAGGCATAGTATTTTCAGGAAAGAAAATACCGTGTAAGATCTTGTGGTAGGTGCATTGATCGGTGATTCCTAAGGGGATATCCTGACTCTGCTGAGGTAATGGAATCACGTAGAGGAAGTTACTCAGTTGTTGAGAGTCGAAGGAGGTCTATATGATCGGCGTCTCGTGTGAAAAAGAACGAGCTCCGTCTGTCCTATGGATTAACCCTGTCATACCAGGAGAACTATGGTAACATTGAGATGATATATGCGCATGCTGTGTGGATTCACAGCGACCCTGTGTGGATTTCACAGTGGTGTGGTATGACAGGTGCAGATCTCTGAGTCTAATCAACGCACGAGTCAATCCGGAAGTAGTGTCAAGTGTCTTGTGTGGTGAGTCAGTGGAAAGTCTGACATGTGAAATGAGAAACTTGAATATTGATAGACACTTGATGCTGTATTGTGAAATGGAATGACTATGGGTGAATGTTGTGAAATGTGATTTTGGGCGATCAGCTGAATGCTATGAGCAGCTCTACGTTTTACATGGATATTTTGGAACTTGGTTTACTTGGATTTTCATGTTCTTGATTTAAACTTCTTTTAAATTATCTAGCTTACCCTTTTATCTGTTATTGTGGTTGTTTTCTCAAAACTGTGATGATCGTGTAATTGTTACACGGGAGCAGATGATTTTCCAGGAAGAAGAGCCCTCTAGTGAGTGATCGCCGAGGAGGAGATCGCCGGTTTTCTGTCTCTATCGGGTGATCGCCTGTGTCTGCTTCCATCGGGTGATTGCCTGTTTTTTTCTGTCTTGATAGGAGATCGGTCTCGTCCGATAGGAGATCGGTTTCTTCCGATAGGAGATCGCCTGCTTTGTTTTTTTTTTGTATTTTGTTTATGTTTCTGGAAAATTTTACCGAATTTGTATTAAACTCCCTAAGAGGAGCAACTTCATTTCATATATATAATATTTTGTTCATAGAATCTATTTGTTACCTTTATTTTCATTATATACATTTGTATAGTATTTTGGCGGGATGTTACATTAATGGTATCAGAGCAGTTCGCCTTAGGATGACCTGAGGGCTGTGGATCCATTGTGTTTCTTCTGCTCATAAAATTTATTTGAGTTTTAAATAACCACTATAGTGGAAGGTTTTCAAACGTTTTAGTTTTGAACTCTTGCGTGTGCTTGGGTGAACGTGTGCCTAACTGAAAATCTTAGTATTAAGAATAAGAAGGTCTTGATAAAGTGGTAAGGGTGCACACTCATAACTGGATCAAGATAATTCTTAATCTTAATTCCAAAGGTTTGATGTTTAGCCTACATTGAATTCTGGTGTGATTTTTGAGTGTTCTTGAATTTGACTGAGGTGGTAGTTTGGACTGATGTTTGCACACCAGTAACTGTTCTGGTGTTTTGTGTGAAGTTATAAGTGTTATGATTCTGTTGATGAACTCAAATTCTAGATGACTTTGAGATGCTGACCTTTGTAAGGTCTAGCTGTTACCCCTTGAATGAATTGATTCTTATCGATTTCATTCTTATAGTTGTAGGGAATATAGAAGTCAATAGATTCAGAAGATGGCACGTAGACCTGCTACCCCACCCCAACCTTCCTCAGAGATGAGTCAGATCGCCAAGGCCATCGAGATGATGGCGACTGCCATTCAGCAGCAGAATGCGGCGATGGCTCAGAACCATCAAGCTACAATGCACCACTGGGAGACTGCTCGGTCGGCTGAAACAAACTCCCACGTCGGTCAGCCCCAAGAACAGATGGGACTGGCCGAGTTCATGAGGCACAACCCACCTAAGTTCAGTGGGAATGCTACCCCTGACCAGGCAGATCAGTGGGTCAGGGAGGTGGAGAAAATCTTTAGGGCGACCTCCTGCCCTGAAGAGAAGAAGCTGTTGTTTGCCACGTATCTGCTATCAGGAGAAGCTGAGTTCTGGTGGATGGGAGCTCAGCAGATGTTGGAGGCCCGAGAGGATGTTCTGGATTGGGAGAGCTTCAGGGTGAAGTTCTTGGAGAAATACTTCCCAGACAGCGCCAAGTTTGCAAGGGAAGCTGAGTTCTTAAAGTTGGAGCAGGGGGACATGTCAGTAAACGCCTATGCTGCCCGTTTTGAGTACCTCGCCCGGTTCTATACCCAGGCGACCTCCGAGGCCTGGAGGTGTAGGAAGTTCGAGGAAGGGCTGAAGCATGGGCTGAAGAAGACCATAGCCCCGATGTGCATCAGGGAGTTCCACGCCTTAGTGGAGAAGGCGAAGATGGTGGAGACCCTGGAAAAGGGTGAGTCTCGGGTGATCAGGTCACACCCAGGAGGTCCTTCCAGTGGGAGAGCTAAGGCACAGCACCCACAAAGCAAACCCTATGCGAGACCTCCATCACATCGGGCAGGAGCAGCACCTCCCCAGTTCCAACAGCAACAACCTTGGAAACCTAAGTGTCTTCACTGTGGTGGACCACACGCCTCCAATGCTTGTTTCAAGAAGACTTCAGAGAGGAAATGTTTCGTCTGCCAAAGGACAGGGCACGTTGCTAGAGAGTGCCCTAGCAGGAATGGGGCGACCCAACCCAGTGGCTCCCAACAGTTGAGAAACGAGGGCGGCAGACCTCAGGCAACAGGGAGGGTGTTCGCCATGTCTGGAGCAGAGGCAGCTCAGTCAGGTAACCTCATCCAAGGTATTTGTTTTATTGCTGGTAGAGGTGTAAGGGCCTTGTTTGATTCTGGAGCGACACACTCCTTTGTGTCAAGCCTGTGTGTAGCCGAGTTGGGCCTCCTAGTGAAGGAGTTACCTTTCGAGCTGTTGGTCTCTACACCTGCGTCAGGACAGGTGTCGACCTCTACAGTGTGCCCTGAATGTCCAGTGATTGTAGAAGGACACAGATTCAAGGTGAACTTGATCTGCCTACCTCTTCAGGACCTGGATGTCATCCTGGGAATGGATTGGTTAGCTGCCAATCACGTTCTCATAGACTGTGGTAGGCAGAAGGTAGCGTTTCCAGACCCCCAAGAACCGGATGTGTTGTCAGTTCAACAAGGGCGATCAGAGCTGGAAGGAGAGACGAGGTGCTTCGTAGTGCTCGCCCGGTTGGAAGTGGAGAATAAAGGGGACGTAAACAGGATACAAGTGGTGAAAGATTTCACAGATGTATTCCCAGAAGAGGTGCCTGGGTTACCCCCTAAGAGAGAAGTGGAATTCTCTATTGACTTGGTACCTGGAGCTGGACCAGTGTCAATGGCACCTTACAGGATGGCACCAGCCGAGTTAGTGGAGTTAAAGAAGCAAGTGGAAGAGTTGCTGGAGAAGCAGTTCATCAGACCCAGCGTATCTCCATGGGGAGCTCCAGTGCTCCTAGTCAAGAAGAAGGATGGAGGGTCTCGGCTGTGTATAGACTACAGGCAATTGAACAAATTGACCATCAAGAACAAGTACCCCCTACCTCGGATTGATGATTTGATGGACCAAATTCATGGGGCCTTGGTGTTCTCCAAGATTGACCTGAGATCGGGGTATCACCAAATCTTGGTAAAAGCTGAAGATGTTCAGAAGACAGCTTTTAGGTCTCGATATGGGCACTACGAGTATGTAGTGATGCCTTTTGGAGTCACCAATGCTCCAGCTCTATTCATGGACTACATGAATAGGATCTTTCGCCCTTTCTTGGATAAGTTTGTGGTGGTCTTCATAGATGACATCCTCATTTATTCAAGGACCGAGGAAGAGCATGAGGAACACCTGAGGACAGTATTGGAAATACTGAGAGAGAAGCAGCTCTATGCCAAGTTCTCCAAGTGTGAGTTCTGGCTGAGGGAAGTCAACTTCTTAGGACACGTGATATCTGCCCAGGGGATCTCGGTAGATCCAGCCAAGGTAGAGGCAGTGCTGCAATGGGAACGTCCTAAGACAGTGACTGAGATAAGGAGCTTTGTGGGGTTGGCGGGCTACTATCGGAGGTTTATTGAGGATTTTTCCAAAGTAGTGGCTCCTTTAACACAACTGACCCGCAAGGACCAACCCTTTGCTTGGACCGACCGATGTGAGCAGAGCTTCAGGGAACTAAAGGAGAGGTTGACCAGTGCTCCAGTGCTGGTGATTCCAGAAGTAGGAAGACCTTTTGATGTCTTCTGTGATGCCTCACATCAAGGCTTGGGATGCGTCTTGATGCAAGAGAAGAGAGTGGTTGCATATGCTTCAAGGCAACTCAAGGTGCATGAGAGAAACTACCCTACTCATGATTTGGAGTTGGCAGCGGTAGTGTTTGCCTTGAAGATCTGGAGGCATTATCTTTATGGAGCTCGGTTCCAGGTATTCAGTGACCACAAGAGCTTGAAGTACCTGTTCGATCAGAAGGAACTAAACATGAGACAAAGAAGGTGGATGGAATTCCTAAAGGACTACGACTTTCAACTCATGTATCACCCAGGGAAGGCCAATGTAGTGGCAGATGCCTTGAGTAGGAAGTCTATACAAGTCGCCACCATGATGATGGAAGAGCAGAAACTGATCGAGCAGTTCAGAGACTTAAACCTTGGAGTGGAATTTCACGTGAATCACATTAGTTGTAGTAAGCTGACTATAACTAATGACTTCCTTGGGATGTTGAAGGATAAACAATTGGAGGACCCTAGCCTGAAGCGCACTGTGGAGTCACTAGGGACAGATCAGGCGAGAGGCTTTGAGATGGGCGATGATGGGATCTTGAGGTTTGATGGCAGAATTTACATACCTGCAAATGATGAGTTGAAGAAGATGATCCTAGAGGAAGGTCATAAGAGCCGCCTCAACCTTCACCCAGGCATGAACAAGATGTACCATGACTTGAAGGAGTCATTTTGGTGGTCAGGCATGAAGAGGGACGTCGCCCAGTACGTGGCAACCTGCTTAACGTGTCAAAAGGCGAAGGTAGAGCATCAAAGACCTGGCGGGCTGTTGCAGCAACTGGATATCCCCGAGTGGAAGTGGGACAGCATTGCCATGGATTTTGTCACCCATTTACCCAGATCGGTAAAGGGTCATGATGCAATCTGGGTCATCATTGATAGGCTGACGAAGAGTGCCCACTTCCTCCCAGTAAATATGAAGATGCCCATGGCCAAGTTGGCACAGCTGTACATCAAGGAGATTGTGAGGTTGCATGGAGTGCCTTCCAGCATCATTTCAGATAGAGATCCCAGGTTCACTTCACGGTTTTGGCAGACCTTGCAAGAGTGTTTGGGAACCAAGTTGAGGATGAGCTCTGCATATCATCCCCAAACAGATGGTCAGTCAGAGAGGACGATCCAATCTTTGGAAGATCTGCTGAGGGCATGCGTTTTGGATCAATTGGGAGGTTGGGAGGAGGTGTTGCCACTAGTGGAGTTTACCTATAACAATAGCTACCACGCCAGCATTGGGATGGCACCATATGAAGCCCTGTATGGGAGGAAATGCAGAACTCCCTTATGTTGGTACCAGGAGGGCGAGGCAGTCTTGGTTGGGCCAGAGTTGATTCAGCAGACGACCGAGAAGGTGAAGCAGATACAAAGCAGAATGAAAGCCTCTCAGAGTAGGCAGAAGTCCTATGCAGATCAGAGGAGAAAGCCTTTGGAGTTTGCTGCTGGAGATCACGTGTTCATGAAAGTGACACCAACCAAGGGTGTAGGGCGGGCAATCAGGTCAAAGAAGTTGTCCCCTAAGTTCGTGGGACCATATCAGATCTTAAGAAGGATTGGCCCAGTGGCGTATGAGATCGCCCTACCTCCCCATCTGGCGAATCTGCACAATGTGTTTCACGTGTCACAGCTGAGGAAGTACATGGCAGACCCTAGTCATGTGCTGGATGTAGACGACGTGCAGATTAGGGATGACTTGTCCTTTGAAGCCAAACCAGTCAGGATTGACGATCGGCAATGTAAACAGCTCAGGGGCAAGACCATCGACATGGTGAAAGTGGTGTGGGATGAGAAATCGGGGGATTCTACTTGGGAGTTAGAAGAACCCATGAGGGAGGCTTATCCATACCTCTTTTCCTTGTAATCCAATTTTCGAGGACGAAAATTTTTGTTGTTGGGGAGAATGTAAGGACCTGAAATTTATTGGAATAAAAAAGTATGTTTTAAGTAAATTCTAAGTATGTTTTATCTAAGTTAAAAAGGAAGGAAAGTGTAGTCTGGAAAAAACTATAAGAGTTCCTTGTTTATACATCATCGCCGGTCGCCTGCTACACATGAGCGCCAGGTGGACGTCGCGCGGGCGCGAGAGGCATGCAGGCATCGCGCGGGCGCGAGAGGCATGCAGGCATCGCGCGGGCGCGAGAGGCATGCAGGCATCGCGCGGGCGCGAGAGGCATGCAGGCAACGCGCGGGCCCGAGAGGCATGCAGGCATCGCGCGGGCGCGAGGCATGTGGGCATTGCCAGGGCGCGAGGCATGTGGACGTGGCCAAGGCGCGAGAGTTATGAGGGCGTCGCCAGGGAAGACATCGGTCGTCTCCCAGAGGAAGACATCGGTCGTCTTCCAGGGCGAAGGAGACATCGGTCGTTCGCCAGGATGAGTCAGCAGTGGAAAGTTATCGCGCGACGTCGAGTTTCACACCTTGAAGGTAAGACCCAGACTCCCAGCATGAAGCGTAGTGCACGCACGCCACGTAGACAAAAAGGGTGGTTCAGAATAGTGACATCAGAATGTTGGCATGCGCGGGAGACACTCACGGTCGTACTGTTCAGAGCAGTGGCTGGCATGCACAAGCGACAACAGTGGCAGTACTGTTCAGAGCAGTGGTTGGCATGCACCAGAGACAACAGTGGTCGTACTGTTCAGGGCAGTGGTTCTCAGACTTCTCTGCAGAATGGGTGGTGGCAGCTGCTTTTGGTGGATAAGTTGGTTTAAGATGCAGAAAACCCACTGCTGAGAGAAAGAAAACGTTGCAGCCTTCAAAGAGAGAAAGAGTGAGTTACCTCCCTTCTCCTCCAGTTGCCTCCTTCGCGCTGCGATTCTAGCACCTTCACACGAGAGTACGACGAGCGACAGCCACCATTAGAGCACCTGGGCAGTTCTCTGCAAGTCCTTCAACCAGACGCAAAAACAGAGCCAAGGCGTTCTTCAAGCTTTGTTGGGTTTCGGAACTCTAGGTGTTTGCGCAAGTCCAGGTAAGGGAAGCTAGACCTCTTTTTCCATACAAGCCACAGTGTAGCTATCTCTGGAGTGAGGGCGACGTGGTCGCCATTTTTGTTTTCATCTGCGTAAAGTGCTCTGTTTGTGTGCTTGGGCGACGTGGTCGCCGGTTTTATATATAGTTTTCGAAACACCTTGTTTTTGAACTAGATCGCCGGTTTTGGCGCTGTTTTGCGAACTCCTTGTGTTTGATGTTGTTTTGAGAACTGCTTGAGATTTACATGAGATATTCGAGAATATGAATCCTTTGAAATGGCTATTGCTGTGATTGAAATCATTCTTTTAAGTGTGGCATGATGTCTTTGAATGCTGTGAATGTGGGATCGAGGCATAGTATTTTCAGGAAAGAAAATACCGTGTAAGATCTTGTGGTAGGTGCATTGATCGGTGATTCCTAAGGGGATATCCTGACTCTGCTGAGGTAATGGAATCACGTAGAGGAAGTTACTCAGTTGTTGAGAGTCGAAGGAGGTCTATATGATCGGCGTCTCGTGTGAAAAAGAACGAGCTCCGTCTGTCCTATGGATTAACCCTGTCATACCAGGAGAACTATGGTAACATTGAGATGATATATGCGCATGCTGTGTGGATTCACAGCGACCCTGTGTGGATTTCACAGTGGTGTGGTATGACAGGTGCAGATCTCTGAGTCTAATCAACGCACGAGTCAATCCGGAAGTAGTGTCAAGTGTCTTGTGTGGTGAGTCAGTGGAAAGTCTGACATGTGAAATGAGAAACTTGAATATTGATAGACACTTGATGCTGTATTGTGAAATGGAATGACTATGGGTGAATGTTGTGAAATGTGATTTTGGGCGATCAGCTGAATGCTATGAGCAGCTCTACGTTTTACATGGATATTTTGGAACTTGGTTTACTTGGATTTTCATGTTCTTGATTTAAACTTCTTTTAAATTATCTAGCTTACCCTTTTATCTGTTATTGTGGTTGTTTTCTCAAAACTGTGATGATCGTGTAATTGTTACACGGGAGCAGATGATTTTCCAGGAAGAAGAGCCCTCTAGTGAGTGATCGCCGAGGAGGAGATCGCCAGTTTTCTGTCTCTATCGGGTGATCGCCTGTGTCTGCCTCCATCGGGTGATCGCCTGTTTTTTTCTGTCTTGATAGGAGATCGGTCTCGTCCGATAGGAGATCGGTTTCTTCCGATAGGAGATCGCCTGCTTTGTTTTTTTTTTTGTATTTTGTTTATGTTTCTGGAAAATTTTACCGAATTTGTATTAAACTCCCTAAGAGGAGCAACTTCATTTCATATATATAATATTTTGTTCATAGAATCTATTTGTTACCTTTATTTTCATTATATACATTTGTATAGTATTTTGGCGGGATGTTACACCTATCTGCCCTACCTATTCTCTGGGAACATCTTCACGGTCCACGTGGCAGGCATGCAACCCCACTGGGAGACTCTAACCTTGATGGGTTCTTGTCCCAGCAGGATTCTGCACCTAACTGCGTCTTCTCATCTTCATGCATGGTCGTCTCGCGACTAAGGCCACTCCCTGCCTCTGGGCGCTTTACTGATCACTGGTCACGTTGTTCACATCGCGCGGCCGATGTCACCTTGACCCACACCGATGACCGAGGTATCTCTCATCCTGGCCGATGTCCGATGGCGCTTCTTCATGTTGTCGTGCTCTGCTTATGGAATCGGGCGAGGTCCTTGAGTAACGTTCTCGCTGGGAGCCTGGGTCCCAGTTTAACACGTGTTGGCAAGGAACCCCCGACAACTGATCGCTCTGCATGCACCGACGACTGATCACTCTGCATGCACCGATGACTGATCGGTGCTTCATCACTTCTCGCGCTCTGCTTCCAGACGCTCACGTAGGAACTGATCTGCTGGTGGAGGTCACCCGGTAACTGGCCACTGATCGCCGTTCCTAAACGATCTCCACCCTGGTTCATCTGCTATCTCATGCCACACGTCACTCTGTGACTGGCCCACGTAGTCATCTGCTGCTGACGTCATCGACTACCAATGACCGACCGGATCACAAGCCCCCTAGTCTCGAGCTGTGAACTTGTTCTCAGCGAAGAGACTAAGTGGTCTTCCTTGCCAAAGAGAAGAAGGAGCTCGAAGCCAATGTACCTGAGACCATGGTTGTTGGTGCCGAGGCTCTGATAGATGGGTTCCATGGGCTGGCAGCAGGTTCACTGCGTCCTTCCAGACTTGGACTCTACCCAACCTAGCCTTCACCATTCAGTGGTTGATGGCAAGCTCATTCCTCCTCTTTGAGCTTCTTCCCTTGCGACTTCTCCTTTTGTGTAATCTCTTTTTCTCAGCTGCCTTTCTCTCTCTCCACATTTAACTCACTCTGCATGTGGCCAACTGTTAACTGGCTTAGGCTTCAGCGCGATCTCACTGTGACCCTTCAAACTTGGCCTCTAACTTGATCGCGACCAACTGTACCTTAGCATTCTCTTTAACAGTTTTTATGCATAAATTCATGTTGGATGACTGACCTGATGGTGTCTAAATGCTTCGACTGATCGCCCAAGAGCTTGTTTGGGGAAGCTTTCATACTCAGAGCTTTGCTACCGACCACCGACTATCATGTTAGCGCACCACCGATCAGTCACCGCGCTTCAATTTTCACATTACTTCTGTGTCACTCCAGCGCTAGTTGCATAGAGGGCCCGAAGGCCAAGGATGATGCCTGCGTTTTGGGGAATGCTTCTTGATGACCCCTCTTGCCTCAGCCTCGCTGTACTAAGTCGCGGTGAGGACTTTTTATCTCACCTCAACCTTGCTGTAAAAAGCAGAGGAAGAGGACTTTCTCTGTTGCCTTAACCTTGCTGTATGAAGCAGAGGAGAAGGACTTGGTTCTCTTGCCTCAACCTTGCTGTAAGAAGCAGAGGAAGAGGACTTTCTCTCGCCTCAACCTTGCTGTAAAAAGCAGAGGAAGAGGACTTTCTCTGCCTGCACCCCGCTGTACAAAGTCGAGGGTGAGGACTTTCTCCTCTGAGTGGGTGCATGCTCCCAGGGGAGCACCAGGGGTGGCTGTCTAAGCGCACTCGCTAGGTGCATCCCTGCCTGCATGGTATCACTGCACGCCCTTTGTATGGGCAACTCCTCTTCTTCTGGTTTGGAATCATGCGAGGTGCATGCGTAACGCTCTCGCTGAGAGCCTGGGTCCCAGCTTAACACGTGTTAGCAAGACCTCGATGACCATGCACCGATGAGTGCTCTGCTTCTGGAGTCATGCAAGGTGCATGCGTAACGCTCTCGCTGGGAACCTGGGTCCCAGCTTAACACGTGTTAGCAAGACCCCGATGACCAATCTTCTTCTGGAATCATGCGAGGTGCATGCGTAACGCTCTCGCTGGGAACCTGGGTCCCAGCTTAACATGTGTTAGCAAGACCCTGATGACCTATCTTCTTCTGGAATCACGCGAGGTGCATGCGTAACGCTCTCGCTGGGAACCTGGGTCCCAGCTTAACACGTGTTAGCAAGACCCCGATGACCATGCACCGACCGAGTGCTCACTCCCAACATGCACCGACGGCTGATCTTGCTTTGGGTGCACCGATGAATGATCGTGCTCCGCTTCTTGGTGCTTTAAACGCGAAGATGATGTCTTGCTTCGGGAAAGAAGAGTTTTTCTTGTTGACCCCTCTTGCTTGCCCCATGGTCATCGACCTTTAGGTCTGGTTCCTGTTGCCTCCGCCTCAATGTAAGAAGTCGAGGGTGAGGTCTTTCTCTCGCCTGCACCCCGCTGTACAAAGTCGAGGGTGAGGACTTTCTTCTCTGAGTGGGTGCATGCTCCCAGGGGAGCACCAGGGGTGGCTGTCTAAACGCACTCGCCAGGCGCATCCCTCCCTGCATGGTATCACCGCACGCCCTTTAAGTGGGCAACTCCTCTTCTTCTGGCTTGGAATCATGCGAGGTGCATGCGTAACGCTCTCGCTGGGAGCCTGGGTCCCAGCTTAACACGTGTTGGCAAGACCCTGATGGCCATGCACCGAGGAGTGCTCTGCTTTCCATGCACCGATGTTTGATCGCGCTCTGAGTGCACCGATGACTGCTCGCGCTCTGCTTCCAAGCGCTTATCTTAGGGGCTGATCTGTGGGTGGTGGCCACTTGGTAACTGACCATCGAGCACCTGTACTTGCACCTGGGGCAAGGAGAACTTTAAATTGGAAAACACGTGCACACTTGGTATACTGAAACCTTTTTTATTGGGTGGCCTCGTTAAAAGCCCTCATCAGGGAAAAGAGTGCCCCCTGATCTGCTCAACTATTTACAGTATATACATTGAGTGTGTGTGCAGCGCAAGAACGCATCTACCTTACAACTTAACTGAAGTAGAAGCTTGAGTGTGTAGCGTTCCATGCTCTGGGAATAACTGTTCCGTCCAGAGTCTTTAGCCGACGAGCCTCAATCTCCGACGCCTCAACTACTCTCTGTGGACCTTGGCGATGACTGACCTGGCGAGCACACCATTCTTCCAGCAACGACGAAAAGCTTTGTCCTTCACTTCAAACTTGTTCGCGCTTCCCAAGCTCTCCATAAGCTCGGTGCTTCCCCTTCGTTACACCATCGCGAGGTGTGTTAAAGCGAACTGACTGGACTTCCTCGAACTCGTGCGAGAAGCTCATGATTTCAAGTGCTTCTCCAATCCCTCTTTCTCCTGCAAATGTGCAGAAATCCCACACTACTTGGGGTCTGGCGAAGTTCACAGAAGCGTAACCCTCGTTCATCCACGTCTTGGGATCAACTGGCGGATATACAAAGTCAACAGCTAGAGAACTGGACTCTTCGCCTTTCTCTTTGCAACTTTCTATCGCCGAGCTTAAAGACTTTGCCTCAGCTTCCACCTGAGCTACCTGGGAGCCCCCCCAGTGTAGCATCTTCTATCACCTGATTTCCCCGTGCACAGGGATTTCATGCTGCTGATCACCTGCCTGGGACCCCGAAGCGCGATCACATTGCGCCTCCCTCAGGTAATCGGTTAGGAAACCTGTCTTCACCAACTCAGCAAGTTGACGCCCCAACGCCAGGCATGTGTGGAGTGTGTGTCCATAAGCCTGATGGAACTCACACCACTCGTCCTTCCTCCTTCCAAGTACCATGTCAGTTTTCTCTGGTACTCGGAGTCTCGCAGCCATGGCAGGGATGGCGATCAGCTCTGCCAACTCTATCACGAAATCATACCTAGGGGGTGTGTTGTTCTCCCTTGCATGCCCCTTGGGCTGGTCCTTCCTGGGTGCATACGGACGAGGCCTTCCCTGTGCCTTCCTCTCCTCCTTGGTCTCATACACCCGCACCTGCTGCTGCTGCTTCCCCTGACCTCCGCGCAGCTTCGTCGGTGCAGTGTTGCCTCTCTTCTCAGAGACCTCTGCCTCTGCTACAATGTGCGCCACCGCGCGTCGCCGTATCTCAGCAAAGGTGGCGGGGTGGCTCCTGATGAGGGATTCACTGAAAGGACCAGGCAGCACGCCTTTCTTAAACGCGTGCACTAACATGTTCTCGTCTTTGCTGGGCAATCTCACCACCTGCACAGCGAAACGGTTGAGGAAGTCCTTCAGCGACTCCCCCTGGTACTGGCGCACGTCGAACAAATCGTAAGACACCACTGGTGGCGCTCTATTGATGATGTACTGCTCCGTGAACAGCTTTGAAAACTGATGGAAAGAGGTGATGTGGCCCTCCAGCAGGCTCACGAACCACTCCATAGCTACTTCGCTCAGCGTGCTCATAAGCATTTTGCAGTACACAGCGTCTGAACCTCCAGACAGCATCATCTGAGTGTGGAAGGCTGTCAAATGTGCTTCTGGGTCTTCCACCCCCGTGAACGACGCCTTCACTCCCACCAGGTTGGGAGGCACCATCGTGTTCATGATCTCGGGGGAGAAAGGCATAGGAAATGCTCTAGGGGGCGACGGCAGCATCGACGTTCTATCTTCGAATATGCGCTCATTCTGCGCCTGCAATTCCCTACGCAACTCCTCGTTCACGTGGTTCAACTCTTCATTTCTGCTATGCGATGCAGTCAGCTCTGCATGCATCTTCTCTTGCTCAGCTCTCGATGCCGCGACATTCTCTTGCAGCGCGCGCATCATCTCCATGACCTGCGCCATGGTAACAGCTCCTTCTTCAGTAGATGGCGCAGGTACCGTTTGTCTGGTTCTTCTACTCATCTGTGCGATTTCTACTCTCGTTCTTGTGTATGGGGGCTTCGTTTTACTTCGTGCCCCACGGTGGGCACCAAATGATCCCGCCGCGGACTCGAGCGTGGATGGGCTCCGTGTTCCTCCCGCGTCCGTGTCTGTTCCTCCGGTTGGCTTCCCTTCGAACGAAGCAAACGGTTCCTGCAAACACAGAGGGGCGCCCTAGCGGCCGGTGTAGCTCCGACGCTCAAGTCAGTTTTGGGCAAGGAAACATCAAGAACTCTCTGTCTAATTTCTGGGTTACGTATCTCATACCTGGTTCGGCGTTCTTCTCCCTCATATAAACCCACGTCGCCCCCTACTGGCTACCTCTAGGGCCATTTGATTGCTCTGCACCGCCGCTGTCTACCCCCAGGCCTGCCTTGCGTGCAGGCCTTCCTCACTTGAGTGTAAAGTCTGACAGGGGAGGCTGCGTGGGTACCTCTGTACCCCTCGATTTCTGTGCCTATCTGCCCTACCTATTCTCTGGTAACATCTTCACGGTCCTCGTGGCAGGCATGCAACCCCACTGGGAGACTCTAACCTTGATGGGTTCTTGTCCCAGCAGGATTCTGCACCTAACTGGTCACGTTGTTCACATCGCGCGGCCGATGTCACCTCGACCCACACCGATGACCGAGGTATCTCTCATCCTAGCCGATGTCCGATGGCGCTTCTTCACGTTGTCGTGCTCTGCTTATGGAATCGGGCGAGGTCCTTGAGTAACGTTCTCGCTGGGAGCCTGGGTCCCAGTTTAACACGTGTTGGCAAGGAACCCCCGACAACTGATCGCTCTGCATGCACCGACGACAGATCACTCTGCATGCACCGATGACTGATCGGTGCTTCATCACTTCTCGCGCTCTGCTTCCAGACGCTCACGTAGGAACTGATCTGCTGGTGGAGGTCACCCGGTAACTGGCCACTGATCGCCGTTCCTAAACGATCTTTGATGGAGGAGGGCCAAGCACATCTAGCCAAGGAAGCCAAGGCCCAAACCAAGAAGACCGTCTAGACCAAGAGGAGCGTCTAGCTCCAGGAAGTGAGCGTCTAGAACGTGAAGGAGGGAGGCTATCCATGGAGCTAGACCGTCTAGGACCTCTCACAAGATCCATGGCTAAACATATCCAAGCACACATAGAAGAAGCCACGGATGGAAGAGAGAGATCCTTGTACATGTTTCATAAAGGCCCAAAGGGGGAGGGGGTGCTTAGTAGATTAGTGTAGTGTAGAAAGCAAAACTTGCTCACTTAGGGGTGTGCTATCAAAAAGGTGCCCTTAGCAATAGAAGGAGGGGTGTGCTAGCAAATAGGTGCCTTTAGCAAAAGAAGGAGGGGTGTACTATCAAATGTTGTATTTTTGACCTATCTTCTAGAATATTAGGATGATGGTGTGGTTTGACTAAAGTCAATACCCTAGGCAGCCCCACTTTTTGTATTTCCATCCCTACCCTTTAAGCTTGCTCACCAAGGCTCCTAAATCTATAAATAAGGAGGCCTACCTCATGTATTTTCAAGTTTATTTTGAGTAATGTTATGCTGCCATTTTTTGTGCACAAGCTTTACTCCTCCTAGAAATCTAGGCTATAAACTTCAATCCTTTCACCTTCTCCCTTGAGCTGGCCGAACCACTCAACCCATACTCACCATGCACCTTCAAGACCAACACAACTCCTAGGAGGGTCTTGTTTCACTCATCCATTGCTTCCGCTCCATCTATTTCTACTTTGATTCAAGAAGAACACATGAAAATGCCATCATTTGGTATCATGAGCTTTTGGTTCTTCAAGATGAGTAGCTTGTCTTTTTAAATTTTCAGTTCTTCTTTATTTTCATCTTGTCATTTCAATTCCATAATTGTCTTGCTGTTTTTTACATTTTAAATTGTTCTTGGTGTGCTTATGGAAGATCCAACCGAAGCACATGTGTTCAATTGATCTTGAACATTTTCTTGTGCAATTGTGATAGGATTCCTTACACATTGAGTGGCTGTTTTCTTTTAGGAATTTGAGTCTTTATTGCTTTCTTATAATTGCTTCATTTTATGCTTTGAGTCTTTATTTTCTGAATCTATAAATGTTGTGTCAAGTCATGTGAATCCATAATTGTCATCAATTCTTAGTAGTCCTATTTTTTTGGCTTGATTGTTTCTTGTTTTTGGGTCTCTTTAAGATGCCTTAATCTGCTGTTATTTTTTATCCTTTGCTGCCTTTTTAATTTTAGTTTGAGTTCATAATTGTGTCTTAGTTCTTACACAATTTCCTTCTTACATTTCCTTTGTGTTAAATTTTGGTATCTTGCTGTTTTTTTTTCCAGTTTTCCAGATTTCCCCTGTTTCTCTCTCTGTCTGGCTGTTTTTTTGTTTCAAAAATTATTTCCACTCATAGGAAATTTGTGATTCTCTGGAAAATGCAAGTTTGAAGTGTTACAAAAAGGACAAAAAAAGAATCAAATCAAAAAAGGCAACAGAAAAGATATGATAAATCTTACAAAATCAGAGTGCAAACCTTGAGCGCTCCAGCTGGCCTAACTGCACACCAAATTTGCAAAAATTATTAAAAAAAAATGGTGCATGCGTTTTAGGCGATTCCAAAGCCATTGTTTAGATAAGATCCTGAATTTTTCTTGCATATAAATTTCAGAGACAAATTTTAAAAATACAGCTCAGCATAAATCGGGGAACAAACACGTTTTCTGGCCCACAACATTTTTCAGTGGTGCTGTTTTTTTTATTTGGTCATCTAATCTAGTGCTTTTCTTTAGGTATTCCTTTTGTGTGCCAACTTTTATTGAGTACCTTTAATTGTTTGCTTTAATTTCTTGACTCTCTTTCTAAGTTGTCATATTATAAATCCTTTTGGTGGTACTGTTTTATTCAATTAAATTTGTTTCTTGCTTTTGTTTCTTGACCTCTCTTTTGGGTGCTGGAATTTAATTCTCCTTGGTGCATATGTGCATGGAACTTGACTTGGTTTAGGTTTAGCTCTTGTGAATAGGTGCTGGAAAATTGGAGAATTAAAGCCATCATTTTAAGGAGGAGACAAAGCTAAAGCCGAAACAAGGTTGCTTGAAACAAACAATACAAACACCTAGAAGATCAAAAATTCAAGACAACAAGGAAGTGCACTAACCCAAAAGAGGATCAACAAAGGGAGTCTTCTTTTCCTTTGCAACTTGGTTTATTGTTAATTACCTCTTTAATTACGTTTAGACGGTGAGTGTGTCTTCAAGGGCTCAAAGTGTCCAAGAAGCCTCACCTAGGGCCGAATAGCATAGTAAATTTTTTTTTTACTTAGTAATTTGTTGCTTGTTTGAACTTGTTTTCTATTGTTTTGGTAGAAACGTTTTGCATGATTAGTTTAGTTTAATTTTGTGCTAAAACCGACTAGTTTGTTGCATATTTTTTTTTAGCTTACATAGTTTTATTGCTTTTTGATTTCTCAACTTCTTGTGTTTTAAGTGTTTCACTAAGAGAAATTTTTGTGTGAAGGCATTGGAGACTAGTTTTTGGCAAGGAAAAGGCTTGGTACTTAAGTAGTCCTTTGAGACTCACCTCCCTTACCTGGAAAACTACCTTCTTTATCTTCCCTAATCTTTCTCAAAGTAAAAACGCCTAAATACACAAAGGTATAGCCATGTCTTCTTCTTCTAATTCTCCAAAGTCTATAGAATGTGAAGTAAAATCTTTGAAAACCCTTTTGAAAGAGGTATCCCAAGCGGTACAACTAATCTCTTTTAGGCAAGTGGAGAATGAAAACAAGATTAATGAGTTGGCTAGAGCTCAAGAAGAGAAATCCCAAAAATCTCAAAAATCAAAAAAAAACAAATACTCATGCATCACAAAGCATTGCAACTCTAGGGGAGGGAAGCCTTAGAATTAATGACTACTACCAACCACCCCCTAGAAGAACTAGGCAAAGGGAACAAGAGGTGCCAAGGGAAACTAGAGTAGACCTACCTCATTTTCATGGAAAGGAAAATGTAGAAATATATCTAGATTGGGAGATGAAGGTAGAGCAACTCTTTGCTTGCCATAGGGTAAGTGAGGAACGAAAAGTACCCTTAGCCACCCTTAGTTTCCAAGGAAATGCCATGTATTGGTGGACCTCTTTAGAAAGAGACCGACGTCTTCATAGGGACCCTCCCATATAATATTGGAATGACCTTAGGGGAGCCCTAAGACGTCGACATATACCTTCTTACTACCATAGGGAGTTGATGGACAAGCTCCAAAGACTCCAACAAAAGAATATGAGTGTAGAAGAGTATAGGCAAAAGATGGAGCTCTATATGATGAGAGCCTCTATTAGAGAGGAAGAGGAAACCACCATATCTAGGTTCCTTAGTGGCCTATCACTTGAGATAAGAGATAGAGTAGAGCTCTTACCTTATCAAGACTTGAATGATTTGGTTCAACTTTGCATTAAAGTTGAGCAACAAAATTTGCGCAAAACATCAAGTCAAAAGGTGAGCCCCTATTCTAACTTTTATCCCAAGAGAGAGTTTAAAAGGGAGGGTAGTACATCTAAGGAAAAACCAAAAGAACCTACCAAACCCTTCACCAAAGAAACCTCAACCCCACCCATCCGAGCTAGAGATGTTAAATGTTTTAAGTGCTATGGTAGGGGGCATGTGCAAGCACAATGTCCAAACCAAAGGACTTTGTTTCTTAAAGGTGTAGACGAATACACTAGTGGCGAGGATGAGCTTAGTGAGAAAGAGGAAGGGGGAGAGGATGAGAGGGTAGCTCCATTAGAGGGAGAATTGCTTATGATTAGGAGAACCCTCAACAATCACCCTAGCACATCCATTGAAACACAAAGGGAGAACATATTTCATACAAGATGCAATGTTTTAGAAAATATATGTTCCCTCATTGTGGATAGTGGATCTAGTTGTAATTGTTGTAGTGCTAGGATGGTTGAAAAGCTTAAGCTACAAGTGGTTCCTCACCCAAAACCTTACAAACTTCAATGGCTTAATGAAAATGGGGAACTACATGTAGATAAGCAAGTGGAAATCAAGTTTTCCATAGGGAACTACAAAGATAAAGTTTTATGTGATGTAGTGCCTATGGAAGCTTGCCATATCTTATTAGGGAGGCCATGGCAATTTGACAAGAAAACCTTGCATGATGGTCTCACTAACGAGATTTCCTTCACCCATAAATATAAGAAGTTTGTACTTAGTCCTTTACCACATTCTCAAGTGGTGAAAGACGAAATACAAATGAAACAAAAGAGGGATGAGGAAAACAAAAAAAAAAAGAGTGCTAGAAAAAGAGAAAATCCTTAGGGATAGGAAAGCGTGGGAGAAGAGTGTTCCTTCCCACAAGGTTGGTCTACAAGAAAAGCCTTTTGAAAATGTTTTAGAAAACTTGCTTCTTGTTGAACAACCAAGCCTTATCTTTTGTAAAGGAGCACTTACATGCACTGCCACAAGTAATGAACTCATGGTTTTACCTCCTCAAATAGAAAACCTTTTGAGTGAATTTGACGATCTATTCTCACAAGAAGGACCCAATGGGCTTCCTCCTCTTAGGGGGATAGAACATCAAATTGACTTCATTCCGGGGGCAAGCCTACCAAATAGGCCTGCTTATAGAACCAACCCCGAGGAAACAAAGGAGATAGAATCACAAGTTCAAGACTTGTTGGAGAAGGGTTGGGTTCAAAAGAGTCTAAGCCCTTGTGCTGTACCTGTCTTGTTGGTGCCCAAAAAAGATGGAAAATGGCGCATGTGTTGTGATTGTAGAGCAATCAACAACATCACCATCAAGTATAGGCATCCAATCCCAAGGCTTGATGATATGCTTGATGAATTGCATGGGTCAACTCTATTCTCCAAAATTGACCTTAAAAGTGGATATCACAAAATTCGAATCAAGGAGGGTGATGAGTGGAAAACCGCTTTTAAGACCAAATTTGGATTATATGAGTGGTTGGTGATGCCCTTTGGACTCACTAACGCTCCAAGCACATTCATGAGGCTTATGAATCACACCTTGAGGGATTGTATAGGTAAATATGTAGTAGTTTACTTTGATGATATCTTAGTATATAGTAAAACCCTAGAAGACCATCTAAGTCACCTTAGGGAAGTCTTTCTAGTTCTTAGGAAAAATAGTCTTTTTGCAAATAGGGATAAGTGTACCTTTGGTGTAGATAGTGTAGTCTTTTTAGGCTTTATAGTAAACAAAAAGGGGGTGCATGTAGATCCCGAGAAAATCAAAGCCATCCAAGAGTGGCCAACTCCACAAAATGTAAGTGATGTAAGAAGTTTTCATGGGTTAGCTAGCTTCTATAGAAGGTTTGTGCCTAATTTTTCTAGCCTAGCTTCGCCTTTGAATGAACTTGTTAAAAAAGATGTTGCCTTTTGTTGGAATGAAAAGCATGAGCAAGCCTTTCAAAGGCTAAAAGCTCAACTCACCAATGCACCCATCCTATCTCTCCCAAATTTTTCCAAAACTTTTGAGATAGAGTGTGATGCATCGGGAGTAGGCATAGGCGCGGTATTGTTGCAAGGTGGACACCCCATTGCTTATTTTAGTGAAAAACTCCATGGTGCCACCCTCAACTACCCCACTTATGACAAAGAGCTCTATGCTCTTGTGAGAGCCCTAAAGACTTGGGAACACTATCTTGTGTCCAAAGAATTTGTTATCCATAGTGATCACGAGTCTTTAAAATATTTAAAGGGCCAACACAAGCTCAATAAGAGACATGCAAAATGGATGGAATTTCTTGAACAATTTCCTTATGTAATCAAATACAAGAAAGGAAGCACCAATATAGTGGCCGATGCTCTTTCAAGACGCCACACACTCTTTTCAAAATTGGGTGCCCAAATTCTTGGATTTGACCACATAAGAGAGCTTTACCAAGAAGATCAAGAACTTTCATCCATCTATGCCCAATGTCTACATAGAGCGCAAGGAGGTTACTATGTGTCCGAGGGATATCTTTTTAAAGAAGGAAAACTTTGCATTCCTCAAGGAACACATAGAAAACTCCTTGTCAAAGAATCACATGAAGGTGGACTCATGGGCCATTTTGGAGTTGATAAGACTCTAGATCTTTTGAAAGCAAAATTTTGTTGGCCACACATGAGGAAAGATGTCCAACGCCATTGCTCTAGATGTATCTCATGTTTAAAAGCAAAGTCTAGAACAATGCCGCATGGACTCTACACCCTTTTGCCGATTGCAAATGCTCCTTGGGAAGACATTAGCATGGATTTCATTTTAGGACTTCCTAGGACTGCAAGAGGCCATGACTCTATCTTTGTGGTAGTGGACCGTTTTAGCAAAATGTCTCACTTTATTCCATGCCACAAAGTAGATGATGCTCAAAATATTTCTAAACTCTTCTTTAGAGAAGTGGTGAGACTCCATGGTCTCCCTAGAAGTATAGTGTCCGATAGAGATCCCAAGTTTATAAGTCACTTTTGGAAAACTCTTTGGGGTAAACTTGGAACAAGACTACAATTTTCAACTTCTTGTCATCCTCAAACGGATGGGCAAACTGAAGTAGTCAATAGATCTCTTGGAACTATGCTTAGGGCTATCATGAAGGGCAGCCACAAATCTTGGGATGAGTACCTTCCCCACATTGAATTTGCTTACAATAGAGTAGTTCACAAGACTACTAATGCTTCTCCTTTTGAGGTAGTATATGGTTTTAATCCTCTCACGCCCATGGATTTAATTCCCCTTCCTAATCCACAAGATTTTGTGCATAAGGAAGGAGTAATCAAGGCTGATTTTGTCAAGAAAATGCATGAGAAGATTAAAATTCAAATACAACAACAAAATGAGAAGTACACAAAAACACAACAACAAAGGGAAGAGAGAAATAATTTTTGAGGAAGGAGACTTAGTTTGGCTTCATCTTCGAAAAGATAGATTTCCAAATCAAAGGAAGTCCAAACTAAGTCCCCGAGGTGATGGACCCTTCCAAGTCCTTAAGCGAGTCAACAACAATGCGTATAAATTGGACCTACCTCTTGAATATGGAGTACATGACACATTTAATGTAATTGATCTTTCTCCATTTGTAGGTACCAATGACGATGACGAACTGGATTTGAGGACAAATCCTTTCCAAGGGGGAGGGGATGATGGAGGAGGGCCAAGCACATCTAGCCAAGGAAGCCAAGGCCCAAACCAAGAAGACCGTCTAGACCAAGAGGAGCGTCTAGCTCCAGGAAGTGAGCGTCTAGAACGTGAAGGATGGAGGCTATCCATGGAGCTAGACCGTCTAGGACCTCTCACAAGATCCATGGCTAAACATATCCAAGCACACATAGAAGAAGCCACGGATGGAAGAGAGAGATCCTTGTACATGTTTCATAAAGGCCCAAAGGGGGAGGGGGTGCTTAGTAGATTAGTGTAGTGTAAAAAGCAAAACTTGCTCACTTAGGGGTGTGCTATCAAAAAGGTGCCCTTAGCAATAGAAGGAGGGGTGTGCTAGCAAATAGGTGCCTTTAGCAAAAGAAGGAGGGGTGTACTATCAAATGTTGCATTTTTGACCTATCTTCTAGAATATTAGGATGATGGTGTGGTTTGACTAAAGTCAATACCCTAGGCAGCCCCACTTTTTGTATTTCCATCCCTACCCTTTAAGCTTGCTCACCAAGGCTCCTAAATCTATAAATAAGGAGGCCTACCTTATGTATTTTCAAGTTTATTTGAGTAATGTTATGCTGCCATTTTTTGTGCACAAGCTTTACTCCTCCTAGAAATCTAGGCTATAAACTTCAATCCTTTCACCTTCTCCCTTGAGCTGGCCGAACCACTCAATCCATACTCACCATGCACCTTCAAGACCAACACAACTCCTAGGAGGGTCTTGTTTCACTCATCCATTGCTTCCGCTCCATCTATTTCTACTTTGATTCAAGAAGAACACATGAAAATGCCATCAATCTTCACCCTGGTTCATCTGCTATCTCATGCCACGCGTCACTCTGTGACTGGCCCACGTAGTCATCTGCTGCTGACGTCATCGACTACCGATGACCGACCGGATCAAATGGTATCAGAGCAGTTCGTCCTTAGGATGACCTGCGGGCAGTGGATCCATTGTGTTTCTCCTGCTCACAAATTTTATTGGGGTTTTAAATAAAAGCTATAGTGAAAGGTTTTGAAGGTTTTCTTATTGAAATTTTGTGTGTGTTGTAGTGAATATATGCTCTAACTGAAAATTTTAGTATTTAGAATGAAAGGATCTTGATAAAGTAGTGAGGGTGCACACTCATAACTGGATCAAGATGATTCTCAATCTTAATTCTGAAAGTTTGATGTTTAGCATATATTGAATTTTGGTGTGATTTGTTGCATTTTATTGAGTGTTTTTGTAATTGATTGAAATTGGTTGTTTGGGATTGATGGTTCATACCATTAGCTGTTTTGGTGATATGCTTGGGTAGGTATCATGATCGACTGATAAACTCAAATTCTAGATGGATTTGAGATGCTGACCTTTGTAAGACCTAGTGTGGTCTTCTAAATGAATTGATTCGTTATCAAGTTCATTTTATAGGAGTATGATTAGAGAAAAATAGTTTCCTAATCTTACGCAGAAAATGGCTCCTAGACCGCCTACCCCTCCCCAACCTTCTGCAGAAATGGGCCAGATCGCCAGGGCCATTGAGATGATGGCGAGTGCTATCCAGCAGCAGAATGCAGCAATGGCTCAGAATCATCAAGCTGCAATGCAGCATTGGGAGACCGCCAGATCGGCTGCAACAGCTTCCCACATCGGTCAGCCTCAGGAGCAGATGGGACTGACCGAGTTCCTCAGGCACAACCCACCTAAGTTCAGTGGGAATGCTACTCCTGACCAAGCAGATCAATGGGTCAGGGGGTTAGAGAAAATCTTCAAGGCGACCTCCTGCCCTGAAGATAAGAAGTTGGTGTTTGCCACATACCTGCTATCTGGAGAAGCCAAGTTCTGGTAGATGGGAACTCAACAAATGATGGAAGCTCGAGAAGAAGTATCAGACTGGGAGAGCTTCAGGGTGAAGTTTCTGGAGAAATACTTCCCAGATAGTGCAAGGTTTGCCAAGGAAGCTGAATTCCTCAGGTTGGAGCAGGGGGAGATGTCAGTGAATGCTTATGCTGCTCGATTTGAGTACCTCGCCCGGTTTTATACCCAAGCTACCTCTGAGGCTTGGAGGTGTAGGAAATTTGAAGAAGGACTGAAGCATGGGCTGAAGAGGACCATAGCCCCTATGTACATCAGGGAGTTTCACGCCTTGGTGGAGAAGGCAAAGATGGTGGAGACTCTGGAGAAGGGTGAGTCTCGGGTGATCAGGCCATACCCAGGGGATTCTTCCAGTGGGAAGGCCAAGGTGCAACAGTAGCAGAATAAGCCTTATGCGAGACCTCCACAGCATAGGGCAGGGGCAGCGACACCCCAGTTTCAGCAGCAGCAACCATGGAAACCCAAATGTTTCCATTGTGGTGGACCACACACGCCCAATGTGTGCCCCAAGAAGGCTTCGGAGAGAAGGTGTTTTGCATGCCAAAAGACGGGACACGTTGCTAGAGATTGTCCTACCCAGAATAGGATGACTCAACCCAGTGGTTCCCAACAGTTGAGGAACGAAGGCAACAGACCTCAGGCAACAGGGAGAGTGTTTGCCATGACAGGAGCTGAGGCGTCCCAGTCAGGTAACTTGGTGCAAGATACTTGTTTTATAGCTGGTAGAAGTGTAAAAGTCTTGTATGATTCTGGAGCGACACACTCCTTTGTGTCAAGTCGGAGTATGGCCGAGCTGGGCCTTCTAGTGAAGGACCTACCTTTTGAACTGTTGGTCTCTACACCTGCATCAGGACAGGTTATGACCTCCACAGTTTGCCCAGAATGTCCAGTGATAGTAGAGGGACGCAGGTTCAAAGTAAATTTGATCTGTCTACCTCTGCAGGATCTGGATGTTATCCTAGGAATGGATTGGCTATCTGCCAATCACATTATCATAGACTGCGGTAGGCAGAAAGTGGTGTTTCCCGATCTCCGAGAGCCAGATGTGATATCTGCTCAGCATGTACGGTCGGAGTTGAAAGAAGGGGCGACGTGCTTTGTGATCCTAGCTCGAGGGGGAGTGAAGAATGAAGAGGATATGGGCAGTATACATGTGGTGAAGGATTTCACGGATGTGTTTCCAGAAGAAATACCTGGACTACCGCCTAAGAGAGAAGTGGAATTCTCTATTGATTTGGTACCTGGAGCTGGACCAGTGTCAATGGCGCCATACAGAATGGCTCCAGCCGAGTTGGCAGAACTAAAGAAAACAAGTGGAAGAGTTGTTAGAGATGCAGTTAGTCAAGCCCAATATATCTCCATGGGGTTTCCAGTGTTGTTGGTTAAAAAGGAAGATGAAGGGTCTCAATTGTGTATGGACTATAGGAAGTTGAATAAGTTGACCATCAAGGACAACTATCCTCTAACCGTAATTGTATGAAACTCAATTTCAGATGTTCAATGAATACTTGTTTGATCAGAAAGAGTTGAACATGAGGTAGAGAAAAGGGGTGGAGTTTATGAAAGATTATGATTTCCAACTTATGTATCATCCAGGGAAGGCCAATACAGTGGCAGATGCTTTGAGTAGAAAATCAATGCAAGTATCAATCATGATGATTGAAGAGCAGAAGCTGATCGAGCAGTTCAGAGATTTAAACTTGGGAGTGGAATTTCATGTTAACCATATTAGTTGTAGTAAGTTAACTATAACTAATGATTTCATTGGAATGATAAAGGATAAGCAATTAGAGGACCCTAGTCTGAAACGTATTGTGGAATTGCTAGGCACCGATCAGGCTAAGGACTTTGTAATGGGAGATGATGGGATCTTGAGATTAATGGCAGGATTTGCATACCAGCAAATGAAGAATTTAAGAGATATCAAAAATTTTAACTTTGCTCTTCTGGCAAAATGGAAATGGTGGATGATGAGTGATGAAAAAGGGAAATGGAAAGATATTCTTGTATCCAAATATGGCTCGGAACTTGGAAGAAGCCAAGCTCATTTGAAATATCAATCATGGTGGTGGAGAGATGTATGTAAAGTGTGCGAGGAGGGTGAAGATGATGGTTGGTTCCAAAAAGTTATCGTTTGGAAAGTTGGAGATGGAGAGAATGTTAGATTTCAGGAGGATGCGTGGGCCACTAACTCTAACCTTAAATCTTTGTTTCCTAGACTTTACTCCATTTCTATGGACCAAGGTGTAAGGACCTGTAAAATTGAATTGGAATAAAAAGGGTTATATTTTAAAAGAATTCTATGTATGTTTTATTTAAAATAAAAAGGGAGGAAAAGTTAAGTTTAGAAGGCTATGAGATCGCCGGTCGCCTGCTACACATGAGCGCCAGGTGGACGTCGCCAGGGCGCGAGGCATGCAGGCATCGCGCGGGCGCGAGAGGCATGCGAGCATCGCGCGGGCGCGAGGCATGCGGGCATTGCCAGGGCGCGAGGCATGTGGACGTGGCCAAGGCGCGAGAGGCATGCGGGCTTTGCCAGGGCGCGAGGCATGTGGACGTGGCCAAGGCGCGAGAGGCATGCGGGCATCGCCAGGACGCGATGCATGTGGACGTGGCCAGGGCGCGAGAGTTATGAGGGCGTCGCCAGGGAAGACATCGGTCGTCTCCCAGAGGAAGACATCGGTCGTCTTCCAGGGCGAAGGAGACATCGGTCGTTCGCCAGGATGAGTCAGCAGTGGAAAGTTATCGCGCGACGTCAAGTTTCACACAGAGTAAAGTGGGACCCAGACTCCCAGCATGAAACGTCCTGCACACGCGCCACGTAGACAAAAAGGGTGGTTTAGAGTGGTGACATCAGAATGTTGGCATGCACAGGAGGCACTCGCGGTCGTACTGTTCAGAGCAGTGGTTGGCATGCACAAGCGACAACAGCGGTAGTACTGTTCAGAGCAGTGGTTGGCATGCACCAGAGACAACAGTGGTCGTACTGTTCAGGGCAGTGGTTCTCAGGCTTTCCTGCAGAAGGGGTGGCAGCAGCAGCATGCGTGGACAGGTAAGTTGGGATTCAAAAGCCACTGCGGGAAGGCAAAGAACGTTACAGACTCAAGAGTGTTAGAGTGAGTGCAAACTTCCTCCCTCCCTTCTTCCCTTCCTTGCGTTGAGACTCAGGCAACCTCCAGCATCAGTGCGACAAGCGACGTTGCCCTTAGAGCACCTAAGAGGTTCTCTGCAAGTTCTACAGACCAGGCGCTGAAAACAGAGCTAAGGCATCCTTCAGGCTCGGTGGGTTTTGAGCTCGCGGTATTTTACGCAAGTCCAGGTAAGGGAAGCTAGACTTCATTTTCAATACAAGCCATAGTTTCGCTATTTCTGAAGTGAGGGCGACGTGGTCGTCGGTTTTCGTTTTCATCTTTGTAAAATGCTCTGTGCTATGTGTTTGGGCGACGTGGTCGCCGGTTTCTGTAACATCCCGCCAAAATACTATACAAATGTATATAATGAAAATAAAGGTAACAAATAGATTCTATGAACAAAATATTATATATATGAAATGTAGTTTCTCCTCACAGGGAGTTTAATACAAATTCGGTCAAATTTTTCCAGAAACATAAACAAAATACAGTAAAAAAAAACGAAGCAGGCGATCTCCTATCGAAAGAGACCGATCTCCTATCGGACGAGACCGATCGCCTATCAGAGGACCCAAAACAGCCGATCACCTATCAGGACAGAAAAACAGGCGATCACCCGATAGAGGCAGAAAACCGGCGATCTCCCCCTCGGCGATCACTAACTAAGGAGCTCTACTTCCTGGAAGATCATCTGCTCCCGTGTAACAATTACACGATCATCACAGTTTTGAGAAAACAACCACAATAACAGATAAAAGGGTAAGCTAGATAATTTAAAAGAAGTTTAAATCAAGAACATGAAAATCCAAGTAAACCAAGTTCCAAAATATCCATGTAAAACGTAGAGCTGCTCATAGCATTCAGCTGATCGCCCAAAATCACATTTCACAACATTCACCCATAGTCATTCCATTTCACAATACAGCATCAAGTGTCTATCAATATTCAAGTTTCTCATTTCACATGTCAGACTTTCCACTGACTCACCACACAAGACACTTGACACTACTTCCGGATTGACTCGTGCGTTGATTAGACTCAGAGATCTGCACCTGTCATACTACCCACTGTGAAATCACACACATTCACAAGCGTAGAATGAATCTCAATATCATCACCCTCCAAGCATGACAGGGTTAATCCATAGAACAGGCGGAGCTCGTTCTTTTTCACACGAGACGCCCATCATATAGACCTCCTTCGACTCTCAACAACTGAGTAACTTCCTCTACGTGATTCCATTACCTCAGCAGAGTCAGGATATCCCCTTAGGAATCACCGATCAATGCACCTACTACAAGATCTTACACGGTATTTTCTTTCCTGAAAATACTATGCCTCGATCCCACATTCACAGCATTCAAAGACATCATGCCACACTTAAATAAATGATTCAAATTACAGCAACAATCATTTCAAAGATTCATATTTTCGAATATCTCATGTAAATCTCAAGCAGTTCTCAAAACAACATCAAACACAAGGAGTTCGCAAAACAGCGCCAAAACCGGCGATCTAGTTCAAAAAACAGGGTGTTTCGAAAACTGTATATAAAACCGGCGACCACGTCGCCCAAGCACACAAACAGAGCACTTTACGCAGATGAAAACAAAAAAGGCGACCACGTCGCCCTCACTCCAGAGATAGCTACACTGTGGCTTGTATGGAAAAAGAGGTCTAGCTTCCCTTACCTGGACTTGCGTAAAATACCGCGAGCTCAAAACCCACCGAGGCTTGAACCCCGCCTTGTCTCTGTTTTGAGCGCCTGGTCTGTAGAACTTGCAGAGAACCTCTTAGGTGCTCTAAGGGCAACGTCGCGTGTCGCACTGATGCTGGAGGTTGCCTGAGTCTCAACGCAAGGAAGGGAAGAAGGGAGGGAGGAAGTTTGCACTCACTCTAACACTCTTGAGTCTGTAACACTCTTTGCCTTCCCGCAGTGGCTTTTGAATCCCAGCTTACCTGTCCACGTTTGCTGCTGCTGCCACCCCTTCTGCAGGAAAGTCTGAGAACCACTGCCCTGAACAGTACGACCACTGCTGTCGTTTATGCATGCCAACCACTGCTCTGAACAGTACGACCACTGTTGTCGTTTGTGCATGCCAACCACTGCTCTGAACAGTACGACCGCGAGTGTCTCTTGCGCATGCCAACATTCTGATGTCACCACTCTGAATCATCCTTTTTGTCTACGTGGCGCGCGTGCAGGACGTTTCATGCTGAGAGTCTGGGTCCCACTTTATCTGTGTGAGGCTCGCCCTCGCGACAACTTTCCAACGCTGACTCATCCTGGCGAACGACCGATGTCTCCTTCGCCCTAGAAGACGACCGATGTCTTCCTCTGGGAGACGACCGATGTCTTCCCTGGCGACGCCCTCATAACTCTCGCGCCTTGGCCACGTCCACATGCCTCGCGCCCTGGCAATGCCCACATGCCTCGCGCCCGCGCGATGCCTGCATGCCTCTCGAGCCCGCGCGTTGCCTGCATGCCTCTCGCGCCCGCGCGATGCCTGCATGCCTCTCGCGCCCGCGCGATGCCTGCATGCCTCTCGCGCCCGCGCGATGCCTGCATGCCTCTCGCGCCCGCGCGATGCCTGCATGCCTCTCGCGCCCGCGCGATGCCTGCATGCCTCTCGCGCCCGCGCGATGCCTGCATGCCTCTCGCGCCCGCGCGACGTCCACCTGGCGCTCATGTGTAGCAGGCGACCGGCGACCTCATAGCCTTCTATACTTAACTTTTTCCTCCCTTTCTATTCTAAATAAAACATACATAGAATTCTTTTAAAATATAACTCTTTTTATTCCAATTCAATTTTACAGGTCCTTACAGTTTCAAATGCAGACTTTGAAATACCCTGTTTTTGAACTAGATCGCCGGTTTTGGCGTTGTTTACGAACTCCCTGTTTTTGATGTTGCTTTGAAACGGTATGAGATTTAAATGAGATATTCGAAAATAAGAACCTTGGAGTGAGCTTTTGCTGTGATTGAAATCTTTCCTTTAAGTGTTATGAGATGTGTTGCATGATGTGAATGTGGGATCAAGGCATAGTATTTTCAGGAAAGAAAATACCGTGTAAGATCGTGTAGGATGTGCATTGATCGGTGATGTCTATAATGAGATTATCCTGACTCTCCTGAGATAATGAATTCACATAGATGAAGTTATTCAGGCGTTGAGAGTCGAAGGAGGTCCATATGTATGGGTGAGTCGTGTGAAAAAGAACGAGCTCGGCCTGTTATATGGATTAACCCTGTCATACTGTGGGAATGATGAACTTGAGATCGAGAATGTGTTGATGCGCATAGCTGTGGAAACATTACAACAGCTTAGTATGACAGGTGCAGAATCTCTGAGTCTAGTCAATGCACGAGTCTTCCGGAAGTAGTGTCAAGTGTCTTGTGTGCTGAGTCAGTGGTAGTCTGACGTGAGAAATGAAAAACATTGAATTGATAGACACTTGGTGCATTATGTGAATAGAACGACTCTTGAAAATATTGTGAAACATGTGATTTCTTGATGGCTGTGTGATATGAATGAGAAAGTTATGGACTCTTGCGAATGTTTAAAAAGGCTGATCTACGTAGGTTGTCCGGTTTAAAATTTAAAGTTTAAAAATATCTAGCTTACCCTTTGTATTGTTCTCTGGCTGTTTCCTCTTAAAACTGTGATGATCGTGTATTTTACACGGGAGCAGATGATTTTCCAGGAAGTAGAGCTCCTTAGTGAGTGGTCGCCGGAAGGAGATCGCCTGATTTCTGTTCTGGTAGCAGATCGGCTGTTTTGGGTCCTCTGATAGGAGATCGGCCTCGTCCGATAGGAGATCGGTCTCTTCCGATAGGAGATCGCCTGCTTTGTTTTTTTTTTACTGTATTTTGTTTATGTTTCTGGAAAATTTGACCGAATTTGTATTAAACTCCCTGTGAGGAGAAACTACATTTCATATATATAATATTTTGTTCACTTCAATCTATTTGTTACCTTTATTTTCATTATATACATTTGTATAGTAATTTGGCGGGATGTTACACAAGGCAAGACGGTGGGAGAGGTAGGTTTTTGGGAGGATTCTGGGTGGCAATGGTATGTTGTATCTGGGAGAAGAGGAATAGAGTTGTCTTTAAGCAAGAAATTCCGGATGCAGAGAAAATTTTCCAATCGGCACCACTACTTGTATGGTTGTGGTTGAGATATAGGGTGCGTTCGTTCTCGTATGTTTTTTTTTCGGATTGGCACCTGAACCCAAAATCAATGCATTCAATGTATACATTGAAAAAGGAGGTAAAAATGGGAGCAGAAAGCCGGGTTGGTAAAAGAAGTCATAATAATGATTTAGAAAGTAAACAGCAACAGGAACAACTTTTTAACTAATATGGATAGGAAGTTTTGCGGGTACCTTGTCTTTATAAGGTGCAGAATTATGTAGTTTAGTGGTGAACCAAGGGTATTTTCCTTTAAGGAGCGTGAGAATTAGATCTGCAGTTGGGAAATCGATGGATGGTTTTGATTGAGACGCAGAGGTTGATTTCTAGAAAGATATTAATGCAGCATATTCCATATGCAGGGATGTAGAATGGAATTTGATGAAGTATTGGAGTAGTAAGAGGGAGCAGCAAGCGTTGGATTCTGTTGAATTTTGCTTGGGTATGTCAAGTTATGAGCTGGTTGTGGTTAAGTACATGAAGGAGCATATAGCTGGAGTGGGAAGCTGAGTTTCCCCATGAGTCATCAGTCTGTTTGCAGGTATATATTAGGTGTTTTAATGATGGAGGAGGCAAGCAACACTCCGGTTAGGCAAGGGTCAACCAATTTTGTGGTATAGTGTTGGCCCCTTTTGGAGGTGGTTCTGCTTTAAGTCGCCTGTAAGGTTAACTAATGAATAGCTATGTTTGTATGAGAAATGAGGGAAGCCTGTCCCTATCTCCTTTCTGGTAAGTTCATTTTCGAGGACGAAAATTTTTCTTGTTGGGGAGAATCTAAGGACCTATAAATTAATTGGAATAGAAGTGATAGATTTTAAATAATTTCTGAGTATGTTATTATTTAAAATAAAAAGGACATAAAAATAGAAAATATCATAGTGGTCAGACCTCGGACGTCGCCCAAGGTTTGGGATCAGCTGGTAGAGGGCGATCGGTTGACCATTGTACCAACCAAGTAGTCAGGTGCGATGACTTTATCCTGAGGTAATCAAGTGGACGTGCTTCAAGGGAGGGAGGCACGTGAATCAAAAAGGGTAAGAGAAAGGAAGGTGTAGCTTAGAAGTCGATGAGGTCGCCGTTTGTTGAAGAAGGCGGCGTCCTCCGACTTCCCCCGTATGAAATCAGAGATCGCCTATTTTGCGCATGATCGCCGTGTGCGAAGATTTCACATAATCGCCAATCGCCTATGGTGCACATGATCGCCGAAAAGAGCACATCGCCGAGTATTCGAGAAGACTTGGTAAGCACTTAGTATGTGGTCTAAATACAGAAGATGGGTGATATAGAAGATAGGTGGCATATCTGCCACCATGAGTAGTGTGAGCCGTGATACCCCAGACTTAGAGGAATAGGAGGATGGACCTTCAGCAAGGTGTGACGATGTGACATCGGTGACCAGAGTAAGGCGATGTGTTCTCGTCACACATAAGGGCGATAAGAGATCACCAACAGGATGAGAGGAACATCGGTCATCAACCAGGATGGGAGACACATCGGTGGTCTGCCAGGGTGAGACATCGGTGGTCTGCCAGGGTGAGACATTGGTGGTCTGCCAGGGTGAGACATCGGTTGTCTGCTAGGGTGAGACATCAGTGGTCCTCCAGGGTGAGACATCGGTTGTTTGCCAGGATGAGGAATCAGTCGTCCGTCAGGAAGAGGAATCGGTCATCGCCGGTATGAGAGGCATGGTCATCGCGCGAGCAGTCATCGGTGGATGGTTATCGCGCGATGTCGTGTTTCACACAGATAAGGTAGGACCCAAGCTCCCAGCATGAACGTTCTGCATGCGCGACACGTAGACAAAAAGGGTGTTTCAGAATAGTTAGCATCAGAGAGTTGGTATGCGCAGAAACCGACATGGTCATACTGTTCAAGGAAGTGTGCACGCAAGGTTGCTCAGAGAGTGGGTAATGGCAGAGAAGGCTAAAGAGTCGTTCGACCTTAAGAGCTGAGGGAATCAGCTCATTTAGTTCCCCTTTCTCCTTTCTCCCCCACTCGAAGACGCAGCTATCCTCACGTACCAGTGCTACGATCGGCGACTGCCATTGTCCTTCTGGGAAGTCTCTGCAAGTTCTCCCGTCAGGACGCTAGAACAGAGTAAGTCATTTTACTCTGTTTTTCGAGTCGAATCTGAGCTTGAGAGGGTTGCCTCTGCATAGGCGTTGCCGGCGACTCCCTTAGCTCCAGAAATCGTCTCTGTTAGCATAGAAAATGAGTTGTATAGTCAGTTTTGTGATACAGGCTCCATGGTGCAGGTTAGGACATCTTTAAGCTTTGGTGGGTTTTGGAGCTCTTAGTGATTTTGCGCAAGTTCAGGTAAGGGAAGCTAGCATTTTCGTTTATAAAAACGTTAGGCGAGTAGGTTCTGAAGTGAGGGCGACGTGGTCGCCGGTTTCATATTCTATTTCACGATGCTCTATTTTTATGTGTGGGGCGACGTGATCGCCGGTTTTAATGCAAATTTCGAAATCCCCTATTTTAGTGTCGTTTTGAAATTGTTTGAGATTGAAAGGTGAAATGCATATGATATTCGAAAATCTGAACTTTGGTATGATTGTTCCTGTGATTGGGATTGTTTAAAAAAAGGATTCAAAATATTATATGATGGAATTGTGCTTTTACGTGTGGTATGATGTACTGGATGAATGTGAAAGAGTGATCAAAGCATAGTATTTTCGGGAAAGAAAATACCGTGTGGAGATTTTCTGAGGGTGTATTGATCTGTGAGTATCCTGTGAATGAGAAGATCCTGACTCTGCTGATATGATGGAATCACATAGATGAAGTCATTCGGTTGGTGAGAGTCGAAGGAGGTCCATATGTATGGGTAAGTCGTTTGAAAGATAACTGACTTGACCTGTTATATGGATTAACCCTGTCATACTGAGAGAGTGATGATATTGAGATGGTTTATGCGCATGGCTGTGTGGATTCACAGCGACCCTGTGTGGATTCACAGTGGTGTAGTATGACAGGTGCAGGTCTCTGGATGCTATGTTCAACGCACGAGTCTTTCGGAAGTAGAGTCATGTGTCTATGTGTTATGAGTCAGTGGAAAGTCTGACATGTGAACCATGAGTATTGAATGTATTGAATAGACACTTGACGAGTTTGTAGAATATGGGGATATTGATGGTTGAAATTGATATAGATTATGAATGGTGTGAAGATTTATGCTTTCTATTGATATAAAGTTTCATATTTAAAGTTTTAAAAATATCTAGCTTACCCTTTTGCTTTATATCGTGGTTGTTTTTCTTAAACCTGTGATGATCGTGTATATTTGCACGGAAGCAGATGAGGTTGCAGGTAGTAGAGCTCCTCAGTGAGCATTTCTGGAGGAGGAGATCGCCGGTTTTTGAATGCTGTTGTTTTGTTTTATTTTGAAAACTCCTGTATGGAGATGTATTAAAACTTCCTCGAAAAGGGATATTATTTTGAGGCACATTTGTATTAATGGATGAATTATATTATGTATATATCTATGTTAAATTTTGATATTATTGTTTCACCTTTATTTTATTATATAAAAAAATGAACAATATTTTGAGGGGCGTTACATTAATGGTATCAGAGCAGTTCGTCCTTAGGATGACCTGAGGAGAGTGGGTTCATTGTGTTTCTTCTGCTATTGGAGTCTTAATCAAAGCTATAGTGAAAGGTTTTCAAATGTTTTCTGATTGAAATCTTGTTTGTGCTTTAGTAGATATAGGCTCTAAATGAAAAATTTTAGTATTAAGAGTGAAAGGATCTTGATAAAGTAGTGAGGGTGCACACTCATAACTGAATCGAGATGTTCTCAATCTTAATTCTAAAAGTTTGATGTTGAGCATATATCCACTTCTGGTGTGTTTTATCCCAATTATTAAGTGTGGTGATATTTGATTGATAGTTTTGTACCCATGATTGTTCGGTGTTATGCTTTCTATTTTGAGCATTATGATTCTGTTGATGAACTCAAATTCTAAATGACTTTGAGATGCTGACCTTTGTAAGGTCTAGATGTTACCTCCTGAATGAATTGATTTCTTATCGATCTCATTCTTATAGTTGTAGGGGATATAGAAACCAATAGTTTCAAAATCTGAAACGAAGAAAGATGGCTCGTAGACCTCCTACCCCTCCCCAAGCTTCTTCGGAAATGAGCCAGATTGCCAAGGCTATTGAGATGATGGCAACTGCCATCCAACAACAGAATGCAGCAATGGCTCAGAATCATCAAGCTGCAATGCACCATTGGGAAACTGCTCGGTCGGCTGAAATAGCTTCCCACGTCGGTCAGCCTCAGGAACAGATGGGACTGACTGAGTTCATGAGGCACAACCCACCCAAGTTCAGTGGGAATGCTACCCCTGATCAAGCAGATCAGTGGGTCAGGGAGTTGGAGAAAATCTTTAGGGCGACCTCCTGCCCTGAAGAGAAGAAATTGGTGTTCGCCACCTATCTGCTATCTGGAGAAGCCGAGTTCTGGTGGATGGGAGCTCAGCAGATGATGGAAGCCAGAGCTAATGTTTTAGACTGGGAAAGTTTCCGAGAGAGGTTCCTAGAGAAATATTTTCCAGATAGTGCAAGGTTTGCGAAGGAAGTGGAATTTCTCAGGTTGGAGCAGGGGGAGATGTCCGTGAACGCTTATGCTGCTAGGTTTGAATACCTAGCTAGATTTTATACCCAAGCTACCTTTGAGGCTTGGAGGTGTAGGAAGTTTGAAGAAGGTTTAAAGCATGAGCTGAAGAAGACCATAGCACCCATGTGCATCAGGGAGTTTCATGCCTTAGTAGAGAAGGCAAAGATGGTGGAAACCTTGGAAAGGGGTAATTCTCGGGTGATCAGATCACACCCAGGGGTTTCTTCCAGTGGGAAGGCCAAGGTGCAGCACCCATAAAGCAAGCCTTATGCGAGACCTCCACCACATCGGGCAGGAGCAGTTCCGCCCCAGTTTCAGCAGCAACAAACATGGAAACCCAGATGTTTCACATGCCAAAAGATGGGGCACATTTCTAGAGATTGTCCTAGCAGAAATAGGATGACTCAACCCGTTGGTCCTCAGCAGTTGAGGAATGGAGGCAGTAGACCTCAAGCAGCAGGGAGAGTGTTTGCCATGACAGGAGCAGAGGCGTCTCAGTCAGGTAACCTAGTGCAAGGTGTTTGTTTTATAGCTGGTAGAGGTGTAAAAGCCTTGTTTGATTATGGAGCGACACACTCCTTTGTGTCAAGCCTGTGTGTAGCCGAGTTGGGCCTTCTAGTGAAGGAGTTATCGTTTGAACTGTTGGTCTCTACACCTGCGTCAGGACAAGTGTTGACCTCTACAGTTTGCTCTGAATGTCCAGTGATAGTAGAGGGACGCAGGTTCAAAGTAAACTTGATCTGCCTACCTCTTCAGGACCTGGATGTTATCCTGGGAATGGATTGGCTATCTGCCAATCACGTTCTCATAGACTGCGGTAGTCAGAAAATAGCGTTTCCAGACCTCCAAGAGTCAGATGTGATATCTGCTCAGCATGGGTGGTCGGACTTAGAAAAAGGGGCGAGGTGCTTCGTGATCCTAGCTCGGTTGGAAGTGAAGAATGAAGAGGACGTAAGCAGGATACATGTGGTTAAAGATTTCATGGATGTATTTCCAGAAGAAATACCTGGATTACCTCCTAAGAGAGAAGTGGAATTCTCTATTGATTTGGTACCTGGAGCTGGACCAGTGTCAATGGCACCTTACAGGATGGCTCCAGCCGAGTTGGTAGAATTAAAGAAGCAAGTGGAAGAGTTGTTGGAGAAACAATTCATCAGACCCAGTGTATCTCCATGGGGGGCTCCAGTGCTTCTGGTTAAGAAAAAGGATGGAGGGTCTCGGCTGTGCAGGCAGTTGAACAAGTTGACCATCAAGAACAAGTATCCTCTACCTAGAATTGATGATTTGATGGATCAATTACATGGGGCCTCGGTGTTCTCAAAGATTGATCTGAGATCGGGGTACCACCAAATTCTGGTAAAAGCTGAAGATGTTCAAAAGACAGCATTTAGGTCTCGTTATGGGCACTATGAGTATGTGGTGATGCCGTTTGGAGTAACAAATGCTCCAGCTCTGTTCATGGATTTCATGAATAGAATTTTTCGTCCTTTCTTGGATAAGTTTGTGGTAGTCTTCATAGACGACATACTCATTTATTCAAGGACCGAGGAAGAACATGAAGAACATCTGAAGACAGTATTGGAGATTCTGAGGGAGAAGCAATTATATGCCAAGTTCTCTAAGTGTGAGTTCTGGTTGAAGGAAGTCAACTTCTTAGGACATGTAATATCTGCCTAGGGGATCTCGGTGGATCCAGCCAAAGTGGAGGCAGTGCTTCAGTGGGAACGTCCTAAGACAGTTACTGAGATAAGGAGTTTTGTGGGTGTAGCAGGCTACTATCGGAGGTTCATTGAAGATTTTTCCAAGGTAGTAGCTCCTTTGACTCAGTTAACTCGCAAAGATCAACCTTTTGCTTGGACTGAAAAGTGTGAGCAGAGTTTCATGGGGCTGAAGAATAGGTTGACTAGCGCCCCAGTGTTAGTGATCCCGGATGTGGGAAATCCTTTTGATGTTTACTGTGATGCTTCACATCAAGGTTTGGGATGTGTGTTGATGCAAGAGAAAAGAGTGGTTGCATATGCTTCAAGGCAACTCAAAGTTCACGAGAGGAACTATCCTACCCATGACTTAGAGTTGGCAGCTGTGGTTTTTGCCTTGAAGATTTGGAGGCATTATTTGTATGGAGCTCGGTTTCAGGTGTTTAGTGACCATAAAAGCCTGAAATATCTGTTTGATCAGAAGGAGTTAAATATGAGACAAAGAAGATGGATGGAGTTCCTAAAAGATTATGACTTCCAACTGATATATCATCCAGGGAAGGCCAATGTAGTGGTAGATGCCTTGAGTAGGAAATCAATACAAGTATCAACCATGATGATTGAAGAGCAGAAATTGATTGAGCAGTTTAGAGATTTAAACTTTGGAGTGGAATTTCATGTAAATCATATTAGTTGTAGTAAGTTAACTATAACTAATGATTTCATTGGAATGATAAAGGATAAGCAATTAGAGGATCCTAGCCTGAAGCGTATTGTAGAATTACTAGGCACCGATCAGGCTAAAGGCTTTGCGATGGGCGATGATGGCATCTTGAGATTTAATGGCAGAATTTGCATACCTGCAAATGAAGAGTTGAAGAAGATGATCCTAGAAGAAGGCCACAAGAGTTACCTTAGTCTGCACCCAGGTATGAATAAGATGTACCAGGATTTAAAAGAGTCATTTTGGTGGTCGGGCATGAAGAAGGAGATAACTTAGTATGTTGCTACCTGCTTGACATGTCAGAAGGCGAAGGTAGAACATCAAAGGCCTGGCGGTTTGTTGCAGCAATTGGATATCCCTGAATGGAAATGGGACAGCATCGCCATGGATTTTGTTACCCATTTGCCCAGATCGGTAAGGGGTCATGATGCAATCTGGGTCATCATTGATCGGCTGACGAAGAGTGCTCACTTTCTTCCAGTGAATATGAGGATGCCTATGGCCAAGTTGGCACAGCTATACATCAGAGAAATGGTGAGGTTGCATGGAGTGCCTTCCAGCATTGTTTCGGATAGAGATCCCAGGTTCACTTCACGGTTTTGGCAGACCTTACAAGATTGCTTGGGAACTAAGTTGAGAATGAGCTCGGCATATCATCCTCAAACAGATGGACAGTCAGAGAGAACGATCCAGTCCTTGGAAGATCTGTTGAGGACGTGTGTCTTGGATCAATTGGGAAGTTGGGATGAGGTGTTGCCGTTGGTGGAGTTTACTTATAATAACAGTTACCACGCCAGTATTGGGATGGCACCATATGAAGCCCTGTATGGGAGGAAATGCAGAACTCCCTTATGTTGGTACCAGGAGGGTGAAGCAGTCTTGGTTGGGCCAGAGTTGATTCAGCAGACAACCGAGAAGGTGAAACAGATACAAGGCAGAATGAAAGCTTCTCAAAGCCGGCAGAAATCCTATGCAGATCAGAGGAGAAGACCTTTGGAGTTTGCTGCTGGGGATCATGTGTTTATGAGAGTGACGCCTGTAACATCCCGCCAAATCCTCTTTTCATAATTATAAAATGAAATAAAGGTAAAACAATAATATTGAAGTGAACATAATTATATATATGTAATGAAGTTTCTCCTCACAGGGAGTTTAATACATAATCGGTCAATTTTCCAAAACTTAAACAAAATACAACAACATAGAAAAACAGGCGATCTCCTAACAAAAAAAGACGATCTCCTATCAGGAAAAGGCGATCTCCTATCAGAAAACAGAAAAAGGGTGATCGCCTAACAGAAACAGAAACAGGCGATCTCCTTCCGGCGACCACTCACTGAGGAGCTCTACTTCCTGCAACATCATCTGCTCCCGTGTAAATTATACACGATCATCACAGTTTTAAGAAAACAGCCACAGAACCAAACACAGGGTAAGCTAGATATGTGAAAGAGAGTTTAGATATGAACTTTAAAATCAAGATAAAACAAATTTAAGATACCCACATAAAACCATCAACTTTCTCATTCTCTTCACATGACCATCAAGTAAACACATATTTCACAATTCCTCAAGAGTCGTTCAAATCACATAATTCATCAAGTGTCTATCAATTCAATGTTTCTCATTTCTCACGTCAGACTTCCACTGACTCATCACACACAGACACTTGACACCACTTCCGGAAGACTCATGCATTGACTAGACTCAAAGATCTGCACCTGTCATACTGCCCCACTGTTAAATCACACACATTCACAGGGTTGCTGTGAAATCACACACATTCACAAGCGTATAAATGAATCTCAATATCATCACTATCCTAGCATGACAGGGTTAATCCATACAACGGGTCAAGCTCGTTCTCTTTCAAACAACTCACCCATACGTATGAACCTCCTTCGACTCTCAACGCCTGAATAACTTCATCTATATGATTCCATTATATCAAGAGAGTTAGGATATCTCATAATAAACGAATCACCGGTCAATGCACACTCTACACGATCTTACACGGTATTTTCTTTCCTGAAAATACTATTCCTTGATCCCACATTCACAACATTCAACGCATCATACGACACTAAATGAACGATTCCAATCACAACAACAATCATCCCCTGGTTCAGATTTTCGAATATCACATGCATTTCACATTGAAATCTCAAACATTTTCAAACAACACTAAAACAGGGGAGTTCGAAAAACAACGCCAAAACCGGCGATCTCGTCCAAAAACAGGGGATTATGCAATAACAGTTGAAAACCGGCGACCACGTCGCCCCATCATCAAAATCATCTAATATAAGGTTTTCGTTGGAAATAAGGCTAGCTTCCCTTACCTGGACTTGCGTAAAATCTCACTACGAGCTCTAACCCACCGAACTTAAGGATACCCGAACTCTGTTTTAGCGTCCTGATCGGAAAACTCGCAGAGAACTTCCCAGGAGTCCAAGGGCAGTCGTCGCTCGTCGTACTGGTGCTTGAGGATGCCTGAATCGCAGCGCGAAGGAGAGAAAAGAGAAGAATGAAGGTAAACTCACTCCTTCACTCTTGAACCACTGCAACGTTCCTTGCCTCTCAGAAGTGGGTTTTTGAATCTAAACCAACTTGTCCATAAAAGCCGCTGCCACCACCCACTCTGCAGGGAAGTTTGCGTGTACGCTTCCCTGAACAGTACGACTACGTGTGCCTCTGCGCAGGCCAACACTCTGATGTCACTATTCTGAACCACCCTTTTTGTCAACGTGCCGCGCGTGCAGGATGTCTCATGCTGGGAGCCTGGGTCCCACCTTATCTGTGTGAAACTCGACATCGCGCGATAACCTTCCGCCGATGATTGCTCGCGCGATGACTATCCACCGATGTCTCATCCTGGCGGACGACCGATGTCTCACCCTGGGAGACGACCGATGTCTCGCCCTGGCGATGACCGCATGCCTCGCGCCCTGGCGATGCCCGCAAGCCTCGCGTCCGGCGATGCCTGCATGCCTCGCACCCTGGCGATGCCCGACGACACTCGCCACGCCTTGCTAAAGGTTCTTCATCCCACTATGTTACGTCCAAGGTATCATCTCCACATGACTTGGTGACGTCGGTAGCTTCACATTTCCAAGAGTAGATCAGCACCACTCCTCGTGCGCCCATGCATGCGACACTAAGGACGATCTCTTATGCTCAAGCATAGAGCTTCGCATGCACAACGTATCTAAGGCTTAACCCACACCTTGATACGCGTGGTTGTTGGAACCCACTCTGGTTGATCCAGTATCCTGACCACATACTGAGTGCACTTTCGGCGATCATGTGCACCATAGGCGACTGGCGATCACGTGTAATCTAGGCGACAGACGATTATGTACTAACCAGGCGATCTCATAGTCTTCTAAACTACACTTTCCTTCCTTTTTTATTTTAAATAAAAACATACTTAGAATTCATTTAAAATATATTCCTTTTTATTCCAATTTAATTTTACAAGTCCTTACAACGCCAACCAAGGGTGTAGGACGAGCTATCAAATCAAGGAAGCTGTCTCCTAAGTTTGTTGGACCATATCAGATCTTAAGGAAGATAGGTCCTGTAGCTTATGAGATTACTCTACCTCCCCAATTAGCAAATCTGCATAATGTCTTTCACGTGTCACAGCTAAGGAAGTATCTTGCAGACCCTAGTCACGTGTTGGAAGTGGACGATGTGCAGATCAGGGATGAATTGTCGTTTGAAGCGAAACCAGTCAGGATTGACGATCAGCAGAGTAAGCAGCTAAGAGGCAAGACCATCAACATGGTAAAGGTGGTGTGGGATGACAGATCGGGTGATTCAACTTGGGAATTAGAAGAAACCATGAGAGAAGCCTATCCCTACCTCTTTTACTTGTAATTCAATTTTCGGGGACGAAAATTTTTCTTGTTGGGGAGATTGTAAGGATCTAGATAATTATTTGGAATAGAAGAAGTATAATTTTAATGAATTCTGAATATGTTATTACTTAAAACGAAAAGAGCTTGTAATGGAAATTTCATGGTGGTCAGACCTCGGATGTCGTCCAAGGTCTGAGGGCGGCGTGGTAGAGGTCGGTCGGTGGACCATAGTGGGTTCCAGAAATCACATGTAGGGAGGTGTGATTTGAACCTTAGGAGCGCCATGCATGCAGAATAACTACGGGACTTTACGCTTGGACATAAGGGATTTACCTTAGTGTTGCATGCTTAGGCACGTAAGGATTGAGTACTGAGCTGCCCTCGGGCAGGAGAAGCTACCGATGTCACCGAGCCATGTGGGGGTGATAACACAGGCGTGGAGTAGTGGTAAGACGAGCCCTCAACAGGGTGTGACGATGTGGCATCAGTCGACAGAAGCAAGGCGATGTGTCCTCGCCACATCAAGGACTTTGAGAGATCGCCAGGGCGAGAGACACGCGGGCATCGCCAGGGCGAGAGACAGACGGTCATCGCCAGGATGAGGGACGCATCGGTCGACTTCCAGGGGGAGACATCGGTCGTCTTCCAGGGAGAGACATCGGTCGTCTTCCAGGGAGAGACATCGGTCGTCTTCCAGGGAGAGACATCGGTCGTCTTCCAGGGAGAGACATCGGTCATCTTCCAGGGAGAGACATCGTTCGTCCGCCAGGATGAGACGTCGGTGGATGGTCATCGCGCGAGGTCGTGTTCCACACAGATGAGGTGGGGCCCAGGCTCCCAGAATGAGCGTCTTGCATGCGCGACACGTAGTCAGTGAGAGTGCTTCAGAACAGTGGCTCCAGAGAGTTGGTATGGAAAGTGACCCAGAGTTGTTGTGCGTAGAGACCCACGTGGCCATACTATTAGAGGAAACCCACATAAAAGGTTGCTCAGAGAGTGGGTAATGGCAGTGAAGGCTAAAGAGCCGTTCGACCTTAAGAGCTGAGGGAATCAGCTCATTTAGTTCCCCTTTCTCCTTTCTCCTCCACTCAAAGACGCAGCTATCCTCACGTACCAGTGCTACGATCGGCGACTGCCATTGTCCTTCTGGGAAGTCTCTGCAAGTTCTCCCGTCAGGACGCTAGAACAGAGTAAGTCGTTTTACTCTGTTTTTCGAGTCGAATCTGAGCTTTAGAGGGTTGCCTCTGCATAGGCGTTGCCGGCGACTCCCTTAGCTCCAGAAATCGTCTCTGTTAGCGTAGAAAATGAGTAGTATAGTCAGTTTTGTGATACAGGCTCCATGGTGCAGGTTAGGACATCTTTAAGCTTCGGTGGGTTTTGCAGCTCTTAGTGATTTTGCGCAAGTTCAGGTAAGGGAAGCTAGCATTTTCGTTTATAAAAACGTTAGGCGAGTAGGTTCTGAAGTGAGGGCGACGTGGTCGCCGGTTTCATATTCTATTTCACGATGCTCTGTTTTTATGTGTGGGGCGACGTGATCGCCAGTTTTAATGCAAATTTCGAAATCCCCTATTTTAGTGTCGTTTTGAAATTGTTTGAGATTGAAAGGTGAAATGCATATGATATTCGAAAATCTGAACTTTGGTATGATTGTTCCTGTGATTGGGATTGTTTAAAAAAAGGATTGAAAATATTATATGATGGAATTGTGCTTTTACGTGTGGTATGATGTACTGGATGAATGTGAAAGAGTGATCAAAGCATAGTATTTTCGGGAAAGAAAATACCGTGTGGAGATTTTGTGAGGGTGTATTGATCTGTGAGTATCCTGTGAATGAGGCGATCCTGACTCTGCTGATATGATGGAATCACATAGATGAAGTCATTCGGTTGGTGAGAGTCGAAGGAGGTCCATATGTATGGATAAGTCGTTTGAAAGATAACTGACTTGACCTGTTATATGGATTAACCCTGTCATACTGAGAGAGTGATGATATTGAGATGGTTTATGCGCATGGCTGTGTGGATTCACAGCGACCCTGTGTGGATTCACAGTGGTGTAGTATGACAGGTGCAGGTCTCTGGATGCTTAGTTCAATGCACGAGTCTTCCGGAAGTAGAGTCATGTGTCTATGTGTTATGAGTCAGTGGAAAGTCTGACATGTGAACCATGAGTATTGAATGTATTGAATAGACACTTGACGAGTTTGTGGAATATGGGGATATTGATGGTTGAAATTGATATAGATTATGAATGGTGTGAAGATTTATGCTTTCTATTGATATAAAGTTTCATATTTAAAGTTTTATAAATATCTAGCTTACCCTTTTGCTTTGTATCGTGGTTGTTTTTCTTAAACCTGTGATGATCGTGTATATTTGCACGGGAGCAGATGAGGTTGCAGGTAGTAGAGCTCCTCAGTGAGCATTTCTGGAGGAGGAGATCGCCGGTTTTTGAATGCTGTTGTTTTGTTTTATTTTGAAAACTCCTGTATGGAGATGTATTAAAACTTCCTCGAAAAGGGATATTATTTTGAGGCACATTTGTATTAATGGATGAATTATATTATGTATATATCTATGTTAAAATTTGATATTATTGTTTCACCTTTATTTTATTATATAAAAAAATGAACAATATGTTGAGGGGCGTTACAGCTCCTGATGAGCGATTCGCTGAAAGGGCAAGGCAGCACGCCTTTCTTGAACGCATGCACCAGCATGCTCTCATCCTTGCTGGGCAATCTCACCACCTGCGCACCGAATCGGTTGAGGAAGTCCTTCAGCGACTCCCCCTGGTACTGGCGCACGTCAAACAGGTCGTAAGACACCACCGGCGGCGCTCTGTTTACTATATACTGCTCCGTGAATAGCTTTAAGAACTGATGGAAAGAGGTGATGTGGCCCTCCGGCAGGCTCACGAACCACTCCATAGCTGTTCTGCTCAGTGTACTCATAAACAGTTTGCAGTACACAGCGTCTGAGCCTCCAGACAGCATCATCTGAGTGTGGAAGGCTGTCAAATGTGCTTCTGGGTCTTCCACCCCCGTGAACGACGCCTTCACTCCCACCAGGTTGGGAGGCACCACCGTATTCATGATCTCGGGGGAGAAAGGCATAGGAAATGCTCTAGGGGGCGACGGCGGCATCGACGTCCTATCTTCGAATACGCGCTCATTCTGCGCCTGCAATTCCCTACGCAACTCCTCATTCACGCGGTTCTGCTCTTCATTTCTGCTGTGCGATGCAGTTAGCTCTGCATGCATCTTCTCTTGCTCAACTCTCGACGCCGCGATATTCCCTTGCAGCGCACGCATCATCTCCATGACCTGTGCCATGGTAACAGCTCCTTCTTCAGCAGATGGCGCAGGTGCCGTTTTTCTGGTTCTTCTACTCAGCTGTGCGATTTCTACTCTCGTTCTTGTGTATGGGGGCTTCGTTTTACTTCGTGCCCCACGGTGGGCGCAAATGATCCTGCCGCGGACTCGAGCGTGGGGAATGTGCCTCGTCACTCCTTCGTCTAGCCTTCTAACTGCTGAACGTTCTGCAAGGAGGCTCCAGGAACCTTCGCCGGAACTCCAAATGATGCCTGCAAAACACACAGACGGCGCCTCTAGCGGCCGTTGTAGCTCCGACGCTCAAGTCAGGCAACGGGAACACCAAAACTCTCTCTCGGATCTATCTGTGTGAGACCCGTGTTGTGTATTGTGTGGCGAAAATTGCATACTTGGTTTAGTGTTTTTCTTCCTCATATAAACTCGGGTCGCCCCCTACTGGCTACCTCTAGGGCCACTTGATTACTCTGCACCGCCGTTATCTACCCCCTAGGGCTACCTTGCGTGCAGGCCTTCCTCACTTGAGTGCAAAGTCTGACAGGGGAGGCCGCGTGGGTACCTCTGTACCCTTCAATTTCTGTGCCCATCTGCCCTACCTAATCTCTGGGAACATCTTCACGGTCCACGTGGCATGCATGCAACCTCACTGGGAGACTCTAACCTTGATGGGTTCTTGTCCCAGCAGGATTCTGCACCTAACTGCGTCTTCCCATCTTCATGCATAAGGCCACTCTCTGCCCCTGGGCGCTTTACTGATCACTGGTCGCGTTGTTCACATCGCCGCGGCCGATGTCACCTCGACACATACCGATGACCGATGTCTCATCCTGGCCGGTGATCGATGTGTCACCCTGACCGATGACCGATGGCGCTTCTTTATGTTGTCGTGCTTTGCTTATAGAATCAGGCGTGGTCCTTGGGTAACGTTCTCGCTGGGAGCCTGGGTCCCAGTTTAACACGCGTTGGCAAGGACCCCCGACGACTGATCGCTCTGCATGCACCGATGACTGATCGGTGTTTCATCACTTCTCGCGCTCTGCTTCCAGGCGCTCATGTAGGAACTGATCTGCTGGTGGTGGTCACTCGGTAACTGACCACTGATCGTCGTTCTTGAACGATCTCCACCCTGGTTCATCTGCTATCTCATGCCACGCGTTGCTCTGTGACTGGCCCACGTGGTCATCTGCTGCTGACGTCATCGACTACCGATGACCGACCGGATCATACCTTTTAGAAGATTGATGCTTGTTGTTGTTCTTTCTTAAGAATTTGCTAAATTTCTTTGACAACAAGCTGAATGTATCTTCATCATTGTCAACTGATTCTTGGCACCTTCTATGCCTAGGTGTCTTTAAAGCTATGCCTTTGATATGTTTGTCCTCATTTTCTCGAACAAACAATCGGTTCATTTCCAATTTGTGCTCCCTTAGATTACCAAACAAAGAAGTTGTTGTCATAGAAGTTAAATCTCTTGATTCTGATATGGCAGTAACCTTTGGCTGCCTTGTTTTGTCAAGACATTTGAGAATCTTTATATTCAGCTACTCTTTCTCAAAGGTCTTTCCAAGGCTCATAAGGTGATTCACAGTGTGAGAAAATCTTTTCTGCACTTCAGAAATTGTTTCTCCCTTCTACATTCTGAACATTTTGTATTCTTGAATGAAAGCATGCTTCCTTGCCCTTTTCACTTCATTTGTCCCCTCATGTGTGACTTCAAGGATGTCCCACATTTCTTTTGTAGATTTACACTGTGATACCCTGAAAAATTCATCACAACTCAAAGCAGAGGTTATTATATTCTTTGTAATCCAGTCAAACTTAGCTTTCTTGCTATCTAATTTAGTCCATTCAGACCAAGGCTTTTCAACACAAACATTATCTTTTCCATTTTCTATAGCATCCCAAAATTCTTTATCTGTAGATTCAATAAAAATCTTCATTCTTACTTTCTAGAATTGGTAATTAACACCACAGAATAAAGGTAACTTGGGATGCTATAGAAAGACACTCCCTCCCCAAAAGGTAACTTGTCTGCCATTAAAACAGTTTTGAAAAACAAGACTTGAATAAATTTCAAGAACCTAGCTCTTGATGCCAATTGTTAGAATTTAATGACTTAAACAAGAGGGGGTGAATTTTTTTAGGAAAGATTTTCGCAAAGGATGGATTGGAATTGTAACGCCCCTCAAAGTCTTTTCATATTTATATAATAAAATAAGCGTAGACATTAATTTATAAAAAAATCAACATATGTATATATATTGAAAATACATCATCCCATACATTGTATCTCAAGAAGAAACGTCCCTCTTATGGGGGTTTTAATACATTCCATCAACTGTTTCGAAATAGAACCAAAATACAACATAAAAAGAAAACAGGCGATCTCTTCCTCCAACTGCTCACTGAGGAGCTCGACTACCTGCAACATCATCTGCTCCCGTGTAAAATACACGATCATCACAGTTTTAAGAAAAACAGCCACAGAACAAAACACAGGGTAAGCTAGCTATTCTAAAACTTGAAGTACGAAACTTTAAAATCAATATAAAACAGATTTAAAACACCCACGTAAAATCCATCAATTTTCCCATTCATTTCACACACTTCACAATTTCATCAAGTGTTATTTGTTTCACATAAACCATCAAGTGTCTATGAAATTTCAATAATTCTCTTTCTCACGTCAGACTTCCGCTGACTCACCACACATAGACACATACCACACCACTGTAAAGTCCACACAGGACAGCTAGTGAAGTCCACATAGGACAGCTCGTGAAGTCCACACAGGACAGCTAGTGAAGTCCACAGAGGACAGCTCGTGAAGTCCACACAGGACAGCTAGTGAAGTCCACACAGGACAGCTCGTGAAGTCCACACATGACAGCTAGTGAAGTCCACACAGGACAGCTCGTGAAGTCCACACAGGACAGCTAATGAAGTCCACACAGGACAGCTAGTGAAGTCCACACAGGACAGCTCGTGAAGTCCACACAGGACAGCTAGTGAAGTCCACACAGGACAGCTCGTGAAGTCCACACAGGACAGCTAATGAAGTCCACACAGGACAGCTCGTGAAGTCCACACAGGACAGCTAATGAAGTCCACACAGGACAGCTCGTGAAGTCCACACAGGACAGCTAATGAAGTCCACACAGGACAGCTCGTGAAGTCCACACAGGACAGCTAAAGAAGTCCACACAGGACAGCTAAAGAAGTCCACACAGGACAGCTAAAGAAATCCACACAGGACAGCTAAAGAAGTCCACACAGGACAGCTAAAGAAGTCCACACAGGACAGCTAAATATCATCAATTCACCCAATGCACCATACAACACTTAAATGAACGATTCCAACCACAGCAACAATCGTATCAAGGTTCAGATTTTCCAATATCACATGCATTTCACATATCAATCTCAAACAAGTTCAAAGCGACACTAAAACAGGGGATTTCGAAAACAACATTAAAACCGGCGATCACGTCGCCCCACACATAAAAACAGAGCATCGTGAAAAAGAATATGAAACCGGCGACCACGTCGCCCTCACTTCAGAACCTACTCGCCTAAAGTTTTTATAAACGAAAATGCTAGCTTCCCTTACCTGGACTAGCGTAAACTTCACAAAGAGCTCCAACCCAACGAGATTCAAGGATGCCTTAACTCTGTTTTAGCGCTTTGAGCAGAAAACTTGCAGAGCACAACGTCAGGAATCCAGGGTAGTCGCCGATCTTCAACTGGTTCGCTAGGACGTATGAACACAGGGAGAAGGAGAGGAAAGGAACAGGGAACCAACGCTAACTCTCTCAATCACTCTCAAACCACAGCAACGTCCACTGCCTCTCAGGAGTGAGTTTTGAATCTAAACCAACTTGCCCAGAAATGCCGCTGCCACCACCCACTCTGCAGGAAAGCTTGTGTGCACACTTCCTTGAACAGTATGACCAAGTGGGTTTCTGCGCATACCAACTCTCTGATGCTAACTATTCTGAAACACCCTTTTTGTCTACGTGTCGCGCATGCAAGACGTCTCATGCTGGGAGCCTGGGTCCCACCTTATCTGTGTGAAACACGACATCGCGCGATAACCTTCCACCGATGACTGCTCGCGCGATGACTATCCACCGATGTCTAATCCTGGCGGACGACCGATGTCTCTCCCTGGAAGACGACCGATGTCTCTCCCTGGAAGACGACCGATTTCTCTCTCTGGAAGACGACCGATGTCTCTCCCTGGAAGACGACCAATGTCTCTCCCTGGAAGACGACCGATGTCTCTCCCTAGAAGTCGACCGATGTCTCTCCCTGGAAGACGACCGATGCGTCCCTCATCCTGGCGATGACCGTTTGTCTCTCGCCCTGGCGATCCCCGCGTGTCTCTCGCCCTAGCGATGCCCGCATGTCTCTCGCCCTGGCGATGCCCGCATGTCTCTCGCCCTGGCGATGCCCGTATGTCTCTCGCCCTGGCGATGCTCGCATGTCTCTCGCCCTGGCGATGACTGATGACACATCGCCACCCCTTGCTGAAGGTTCTTCATCCCACTATGTTACGTCCAAGGTATCACCTCCACATGGCTTGGTGACGTCGGTAGCTTCACATTTCCAAGAATAGATCAGCACTACTCCTCGTGCGCCCATGCATGCAACACTAAGGATGATTTCTTATGCTCAAGCATAGAGCTTCGCATGCACAGCGTATCTAAGGCTTAACCCACACCTTGATACGCGTGGTTTTTGGAACCCACTATGGTTGATCCAGCATCTTGACCACATACTAAGTGCACTTTCGGCGATCATTTACACCATGGGCGATTGGCGATCATGTGTACTCTAGGCGACAGGCGATTATGTGCCAGAGAAGTTGGAGATCGCCTCCGTCTTCAACAACGGCGATCTCGTCGACTTCTAAGCTACACTTTTCTTCCTTTACTCTTCTTGATCCACATGTCTTCCTCGAGCACACCCACGTGATTACCTCACGATAAAGTCATCGCACCTGACTACTTGGTTAATACAATGGTCAGCCGACCGACCTCTACCAGCTGACCCCAGACCTTGGGCGACGTCCGAGGTCCGACTACTACGAAACTTCTATTACCAGCTCTTTGTATTTTAAATAATAACATCTTCTGAAATTATTTAAATATAACACTTTTATTCCAATTAAAGTTTCTAGGTCCTTACAGGAATAAGTAATCAGCTTAGTCAAGAAAACAGAACTATTTAAAACTGATTTCAGAAAATCAATCAGTTGTTTAAACGATTCAACCGATTGTTTAGACTAGCAGAGTTGCAAACACAAATCAAACAATTTTTAAATGAGTGAGAAAGAGAGAAAATCACACAATCAATTATACTGGTTCACTCCTTACCAGAGCTACATCCAATCCCCAGAAACCACTGGTATTTCACTATGTAACCAACAACAGATTACAAACACCACACAGACACAAAGAGGTGATCTTGGCCACTCAAGAACACACACCCTCTTTGATTTATCACACACACACAATTAGAACACTCTCTGACCTTACAATCTCAAGATGTTACAAATATACAAATTGAAAAACAATTACAAGAGTGAATAGAACAGATTACACCTGATACAGGAAATCAAAGTTGATCCTAATCCACTCTTAAACGAATGCTCAACCAAGGTTCTCTTGCAATTCACAAAATTGTTTCTGAATCTCTCTTTCTGTTGTTTTTGAAATAGGGAGGTAATGCCAATTTTATAGCTCTTAAAAATAGCCATTTAAGGAGTTAAACAAAAGCTAAAACGGATTAAACTCACTGGAAATAGATTTAACATTTTTAAGAAAAGTTTTGATCTGAGTTGATTTTAGGTTCATTAATATTGTGACACTTTATAAAATTAGGATCAATATTCTTAAGCAATTTAGGTGAGAAATCTAAGGAAAATTCCCACTGGACATTAACTTAACAAGTGTTAAGTAGATGTGAAGGTTCATTTCCAAAGATCAAAGGAAAAACACAATTAAGGTGATGAATGAATGCTTGAATGGTGTAGAATTAAAAATGTAATAGAAGTAGAACTGGATAGAATTGAATACGCACAAAAAAATTTAATTGAAGAACACAAACCGAATTGAAAACAAGATACAAAACAAGACATAATTTGGAATTAAATTGGTATGGAATTGGAAGATGAATGATAGAAAAACTTATGTGGTTGAAGACATGGAAGGGAAGAACACACCACTTGGAAGGTGATTGATCCAAGATAAGTACAAGAATGTCGCCACTTGAGAGCTTCCCAAACACTCATAAGATGAGACAAAGCTAGGAGAAACAATTCTCACAATTCTCTCACAATTTGTGTAGAGTTTCTTTACTTCAAATTCAATGTGTTTTTACATAAGCCAAGCACCTCTATTTATTGTGTTTAGAGGACTGTAAAAGAAGAGGGAAAATTCAAATGGCTACTCTTTGAATTCGGTGCCTAATCAAGTCACAAGGGAGGTGTGACTTGATTTCTTACTTTGGCACCTCCTAAAACTACACCTACACCTACTTTTTATGTCACATGGAAGGTGTGACTTATATTTGTACATTGACACCCCTTATTTTAATATCTACACCTTCCTTTAATTTTCTACTAAAAACTACTCAAAAGTAATTACAAAAAGAGACATTCATTGATGCTCATCTCCCAAAGCTTTAGTCTTGCTCCTAGTAATCCTTTCAGGCATGAAGGATGTTGAGCTCATGGGTTGGGCTTGGGCTTGGGCCTCAGGCGCCTCCTCTACTTGGTCTTAACCAAACTGTTAAGGATTTTCACATATCAACTGGTTGATTTATCGAATCAACATATTGAATTGGTTTGACAGTTAAGTCAACCAAAGTCAAATCAGTTTAAAAAAACCTTTGAAACAAGATAAAGGAAAAACAACCGAATAAAATGAGAAATCAACAGGTTGTTTTTCACTTTACTTTGAAGAACTCCTTTTTCTTTTAAAGCACAGATTGATCCAGTTGTGAATTAACCAAGAGTGGATTTAACAAATTCTAAACTACCCAGAACTAAAGCCCATACACAACAACAAAGTCTTCAAGCAATCTTCATGGATTTGGACACATCAAAGCTTCACTTTCAACAAAAATTTCAGACGGGGTAAGTTTATTCTTTGTTCCTTTTCCTTTGAGTTAGCTTTAATCTGGTTAGGTTTGTCTTTAGTATAAGCTTGCATGTGATGCTTTTATCTTCAGAAATAGTGATGTGAGTTGATTTTAGATTTGTTTCTTTTCAAGGTGACACTTTACATAAGTGATCCGGTCGGTCATTGGTAGTCGATGACGTCAGCAGCAGATGACCACGTGGACCAGTCACAGGGTGACACGTGGCATGAGATGGCAGGCGAATCAGGGAGGAGACCACTTAGAATGGTGATCGGTGGTCAGTTACCAGGTGGCCACCACCCCCAGAGCGATGCCTAGATAAGCGCCTGGAAGCACCGCACGGACGTCAGTGGAAAGTCATGAGTCACCGCACGGACGTCAGTGGAAGGTCATGAGGCACCACACGGACGTCGGTGGAAAGTCATGAGTCACCGCACGGACGTCGGTGGAAGGTCATGAGGCACCGCACGGTCATCGGTGGAAAGTCATGAGGCACCGCACGATCATCGGGGGATAGTCATCAGGGTCCTAGCGAGAGCGTTACGCATGCACCTTGCATGATGTCAAACCAGAAGACATGCGGTGAGACCATGCAGGCAGGACACGCCTGGTGAGTGTGCTTAGACTAGCCCCGCCAGGCGCTCTCCTGGGAGCATGCACTCACTCAGAGAACGTGCGGAGAGGCCATGCAGGCAGGACACGCCTGGTGAGTGTGCTCAGACCAGCTCCACCAGGCGCTCTCCTGGGAGCATGCACTGACTCAGAGAACGAAGAAACGCGCTAAGTTACTCCGCAAGAGGATAGCTTAGCCGCACAGAGAAAAGTGCAGAAGCCTTCCAGGTGTGACACGTGTACGGTCAGATGCCAGTTGCATGCCTCCACGTGTCACCATCTGGGAGAGAGGCGTGGCCCAAGTATAAAGGTACTCTCCCTTATGTCAGGTACACACAAGTTTTTCAGATTACAAGTTTACACAAATTTACTACACATAGTTTCTGAGTCATTGTGGGAGCGTTTGTTGTAACATCCCGCCAAATTATTATACAAATGTATATAATGAAAATAAAGGTAATAAATAGATTGAAGTGAACAAAATATTATATATATGAAATGTAGTTTCTCCTCGCAGGGAGTTTAATACAAATTCGGTCAAATTTTCCAGAAACATAAACAAAATACAGTAAAAAAAAAACAAAGCAGGCGATCTCCTATCGGAAGAGACCGATCTCCTATCGGACGAGGCCGATCTCCCATCGGAGGACCCAAAAACAGCCGATCTGCTACCAGAACAGAAATCCGGCGATCTCCTTCCGGCGACCACTCACTAAGGAGCTCTACTTCCTGGAAGATCATCTGCTCCCGTGTAAGTTATACACGATCATCACAGTTTTAAGAGAACAGCCACAGAACCAAAACACGCAGGGTAAGCTAGATATTTTAAAGAGAGTTTAAATAAGGATAATTAAAATAAAATCAAGGTAAACAATTTCAAGATATTCACGTAAAGTTATCAAGTTTCTCATACTCTTCACCTGATCGCCCAGAAATCACACATTTCGCAATACTTTCCATAGTCATTCTATTTCACAACTGTATCAAGTGTCTATCAATTTCAAGTTCCTCATTTCACATGTCAGACCACCACTGACTCAGCACACAAGACACTTGACACTACTTCCGGAAGACTCATGCATTGATTAGACTCAGAGATCTGCACCTGTCATACCATACCACTGTGAAATCCACACAGGGTCGCTGTGAATCCACACAGCATGCGCATATATAATCTCAATGTCAATAGTTCTCCCGGTATGACAGGGTTAATCCATAGAACAGGCCGAGCTCGTTCTGTTTCACACGACTCACCCATTCCTATGAACCTCCTTCGACTCTCCACAACTGAGTAACTTCCTCTATGGGATTCCATTATCTCAGCAGAGTCAGGATATCTCATTAGGAATCACCGATCAATGCACATCCTATACGATCTTACACGGTATTTTCTTTCCTGAAAATACTATGCCTCGATCCACATTCACATCATGCAACACATCTCATAACACTTAAAGGAAAGATTTCAATCACAGCAAAAGCTCACTCCAAGGTTCTTATTTCCGAACATCTCATTTAAATCTCATACCGTTTCAAAGCAACATCAAAAACAGGGAGTTCGTAAACAACGCCAAAACCGGCGATCTAGTTCAAAAACAGGGTATTTCGAAGTCTGCATTTAAAACCGGCGACCACGTCGCCCAAACACATAGCACAGAGCATTTTGCAAAGATGAAAACGAAAACCGGCGACCACGTCGCCCTCACTTCAGAAATAGCTAAACTATGGCTTGTATGGAAAATGAAGTCTAGCTTCCCTTACCTGGACTTGCGTAAAATACCGCGAGCTCAAAACCCACCGAGCCTGAAGGATGCCTTAGCTCTGTTTTCAGCACCTGGTCTGTAGAACTTGAAGAGAACCTCTTAGGTGCTCTAAGGGCAACGTCGCTTGTCGCACTGATGCTGGAGGTTGCCTGAGTCTCAACGCAAGGAAGGGAAGAAGGGAGGGAGGAAGTTTGCACTCACTCTAACACTCTTGAGTCTGTAACGTTCTTTGCCTTCCCGCAGTGGCTTTTGAATCCCAACTTACCTGTCCACGCATGCTGCTGCTGCCACCCCTTCTGCAGGAAAGTCTGAGAACCACTGCCCTGAACAGTACGACCACTGTTGTCTCTGGTGCATGCCAACCACTGCTCTGAACAGTACTACCACTGTTGTCGCTTATGCATGCCAACCACTGCTCTGAACAGTACGACCGCGAGTGTCTCCTGCGCATGCCAACATTCTGATGTCACCACTCTAAACCACCCTTTTTGTCTACGTGGGGCATGTGCAGGACGTTTCATGCTGGGAGTCTGGGTCCCACTTTACTCTGTGTGAAACTCGACGTCGCGCGATAACTTTCCACTGCTGACTCATCCTGGCGAACGACCGATGTCTCCTTCGCCCTGGAAGACGACCGATGTCTTCCTCTGGGAGACGACCGATGTCTTCCCTGGCGACGCCCTCATAACTCTCGCGCCCTGGCCACGTCCACATGCATCGCGCCCTGGCGATGCCCGCATGCCTCTCGCGCCTTGGCCACGTCCACATGCCTCGCGCCCTGGCAAAGCCCGCATGCCTCTCGCGCCTTGGCCACGTCCACATGCCTCGCGCCCTGGCAAAGCCCGCATGCCTCTCGCGCCTTGGCCACGTCCACATGCCTCGCGCCCTGGCAATGCCCGCATGCCTCGCGCCCGCGCGATGCCCGCATGCCTCTCGTGCCCGCGCGATGCCTGCATGCCTCGCGCCCTGGCGACGTCCACCTGGCGCTCATGTGTAGCAGGCGACCGGCGATCTCATAGCCTTCTAAATTTAACTTTTCCTCCCTTTTTATTTTAAATTAAACATACATAGAATTCTTTTAAAATATAACCCTTTTTATTCCAATTCAATTTTACAGGTCCTTACATTTGTACACGTAGCACAATGATAACAGAATTAGAGAGAGAGTGGATCTGAGCAAACACTAGTCTCACAGAGAGATTTAGTGAGAGTTTTCGGTGGTTCTATTGCCTGACTTGAGCGTTGGAGTGCACATGGCCGCTAGAGGCGCCGTCTGTGTTGTTTTGCAGGCATTGTTTGGAGTTCCAGAAAGGTTCTTGGAGCATTCTTGTAGAACACGTGGTTGCAGAAGGCTAGACGAAGGAGTGACGAGGCATATCCTCCACATTCGAGTCAGAGGCAGGATCATTTGGCGCCCACCGTGGGGCTCATGTGAATCTTGTTCCCATCCACATCACAGTTCTTGAAGTTTTTGTCGAAGGTTGTGCTGAAAAGATGAGTAGAAGAACCAGACAAACCTCACCTGCGCCATCTGCTGAAGAAGGAGCTATTACCATGGCGCAGGTCATGGAGATGATGCGCGCGCTACAGGATAATGTCGCGGCATCGAGAGCTGAACAGGAGAAGATGCATGCAGAGCTGACTGCATCGCAGTGCAGAAATGAAGAGCTGAACCGTGTCAACGAAGAGTTGCGCAGGGAATTGTAGGCGCAGAAGGAGCGCACAGCTGAAGGTAGGACGTCGCCGCCGTCGTCGCCTCCTAGAGCATTCCCTATGCCTTTCTCCCCTAAGATCATGAATACGGTGGTGCCTCCCAGTCTGGTGGGAGTGAAGGCGTCGTTCACGAGGGTGGAAGATCCAGAAGCACATTTGACAGCTTTCCATACTCAGATGATGCTGTCTGGGGGCTCAGATGCTGTGTACTGCAAGATGTTCATGAGTACACTGAGCGGAATAGCTATGGAGTAGTTCGTAAGCCTGCCAGAGGGCCACATCACTTCCTTCCATCAGTTTTCCAAGCTATTCACAGAGCAATATATCGTCAACAGAGCGCCACCGGTAGTGTCCTATGACCTGTTTGATGTGCGCCAGTATCAGGGGGAGTCACTGAAAGAGTACCTCAACCGTTTCGGTGCGCAGGTGGTGAGGTTGCCCAGCAAGGATTAGCATATGTTGGTGCATGCGTTCAAGAAAGGTGTGCTGCCTGGTCCTTTTAGCGAATTGCTCATCAAGAGCCAACCTGTAAGGACCTATAAATTATTTGGAATAGAAGTGATAGATTTTAAATAATTTCTGGGTATGTTATTATTTAAAATAAAAAGGACATAAAAATAGAAAATACCATAGTGGTCAGACCTCGGACGTCGCCCAAGGTCTGGGGTCAGCTGGTAGAGGTCGGTCGGTTGACCAGTGTACTAACCAAGTAGTCAGGTGCGATGACTTCATCGTGAGGTAATCACGTGGGCGTGCTTGAAAGGGGGGAGGCACATGAATCAAGAAGGGTAAGAGAAAGGAAGGTGTAGCTTAGAAGTCAAGGAGATCGCCGTTTTTGAAGAAGACGGCGGCCTCCGACTTCCCCTGTATGAAATCGCCAATCGCCTATGGTGTACATGATCGCCGAAAAGAGCACATCGCTGTGTATTCGAGAAGACTTGGTAAGCACTTAGTATGTGGTCTAAATACAGAAGATGAGTGATATAGAAGATAGGTGGCATGTCTGCCACCATGAGTAGTGTGAACCGTAATAACACAGACTTAGAGGAATGGGAGGATGAACCTTCAGCAAGGTGTGACGATGTGACATCGGTGACCAGAGTGGGACGATGTGTCCTTGTCACACACAAGGGCGATAAGAGATCGCCAACAGGATGAGAGGAACATCGGTCATCAACCAGGATGGCAGACACATCGGTCGTCTTCCTGAATGAGACATCGGTTGTCTGCCAGGGTGAGACATCGGTTGTCTGCCAGGGTGAGACATTGGTGGTCTGCCAGGGTGAGACATCGGTGGTCTGCCAGGGTGAGACATCGGTTGTCTGCCAGGGTGAGACGTCGGTTGTCTGCCAGGGTGAGACATCGGTCGTCTGTCAGGAAGAGGAATCGGTCATCGCCGGTATGAGAGGCATAGTCATCGCGCGAGCAGTCATCGGTGGAAGGTTATCGCGCGATATCGTGTTTCACACAGATAAGGTGGGACCCAGGCTCCCAGCATGAGACGTCCTACATGCGCGACACGTAGACAAAAAGGGTGTTTCAGAATAGTTAGCATCAGAGAGTTGGTATGTGCAGAAACCCACGTGGTCATACTGTTCAAGGAAGTGTGCACGCAAGGTTGCTCAGAGAGTGGGTACAGAAGGCTAAAGAGCCGTTCGACCTTAAGAGCTGAGGGAATCAGCTCATTTAGTTCCCCTTTCTCCTTTCTCCTCCACTCGAAGACGCGGCTATCCTCACGTACCAGTGCTACGATCGGCGACTGCCATTGTCCTCCTGGGAAGTTACTCTGGAAGTTTTCTGCTCAAAGCCCTAAAACAGAGTTAAGGCATCCTTGAGTTCTCGGTGGGTTTGGAGCTCTTTGTGAGATTTTACGCAAGTCCAGGTAAGGGAAGCTAGCATTTTCGTTTATAAAAACTTTAGGCGAGTAGGTTCTGAAGGGAGGGCGACGTGGTCGCCGGTTTCATATTCTATTTCACGATGCTCTGTTTTTATGTGTGGGCCGACGTGATCGCCGGTTTTAATGCAAATTTAGAAATCCCCTGTTTTAGTGTCGTTTTGAAATTGTTCGAGATTGAAAGGTGAAATGCATATGATATTCGAAAATCTGAACTTTGGTATGATTGTTTCTGTGATTGGGATTGTTTAAGAAAAGATTCAAAATATTATATGATGGAATTGTGCTTTTACGTGTGGTATGATGTACTGGATGAATGTGAAAGAGTGATCAAAGCATAGTATTTTCAGGAAAGAAAATACCATGTGGAGATTTTATGAGGGTGTATTGATCTGTGAGTATCCTGTGAATGAGGCGATCCTGACTCTGCTGATATGATGGAATCACATAGATGAAGTCATTCAGTTGGTGAGAGTCGAAGGAGGTCCATATGTATGGGTAAGTCGTTTGAAAGATAACTGACTTGACCTGTTATATGGATTAACCCTGTCATACTGAGAGAGTGAGGATATTGAGATTGAGATCGAGATTATGTTTATGCACATAGCTGTGGGAACTTTACAGCAATGTAGTATGACAGGTGCAGGTCTCTGGATGCTAAGTTCAACGCACGAGTCTTCCGGAAGTAGAGTCATGTGTCTATGTGTTACGAGTCAGTGGAAAGTCTGACATGTGAACCATGAGTATTGAATGTATTGAATAGACACTTGACGAGTTTGTGGAATATGGGGATATTGATGGTTGAAATTGATATAGATTATGAATGGTGTGAAGATTTATGCTTTCTATTGATATAAAGTTTCATATTTAAAGTTTTTAAAAATATCTAGCTTACCCTTTTGTTTTGTATCGTGGTTGTTTTTCTTAAACCTGTGATGATCGTGTATATTTGCACGGGAGCAGATGAGGTTGCAGGTGGTAAAGCTCCTCAGTGAGCATTTCTGGAGGAGGAGATCGCCAGTTTTTGAATGCTGTTGTTTTGTTTTATTTTGAAAACTCCTGTATGGAGATGTATTAAAACTTCCTCGAAAAGGGATATTATTCTGAGGCACATTTGTATTAATGGATGAATTATATTATGTATATACCTATGTTAAATTTTTGATATTATTGTTTCACCTTTATTTTATTATATAAAAATGAACAATAATTTGAGGGGCGTTACATTAATGGTATCAGAGCAGTTCGTCCTTAGGATGACCTGAGGAGAGTGGGTTCATCGTGTTTCTTCTGCTATTGGAGTCTTAATCAAAGCTATAGTGAAAGGTTTTCAAATGTTTTCTGATTGAAATCTTGTTTGTGCTTTAGTAGATATAGGCTCTAAATGAAAAATTTTAGTATTAAGAGTGAAAGGATGTTGATAAAGTAGTGAGGGTGCACACTCATAACTGAATCGAGATGTTCTCAATCTTAATTCTAAAAGTTTGATGTTGAGCATATATCCACTTCTGGTGTGTTTTATCCCAATTATTAAGTGTGGTGATATTTGATTGATAGTTTTGTACCCATGACTGTTCGGTGTTATGCTTTCTATTTTGCGCATTATGATTCTGTTGATGAACTCAAATTCTAAATGACTTTGAGATGCTGACCTTTGTAAGGTCTAGATGTTACCTCCTGAATGAATTGATTTCTTATCGATCTCATTCTTATAGTTGTAGGGAATATAGAAACCAATAGTTTCAAAATCTGAAACAAAGAAAAATGGCTCCTAGACCGCCTACCCCTCCCCAACCTTCTTCGGAAATGAGCCAGATTGCCAGGGCTATAAAGATGATGGCAAGTGCTATCCAACAACAGAATACGGTAATGGCTCAGATTCATCAGGCTGTAATGCATCATTGGGAAACTGCTGGATCGGCTACAACAGCTTCCCAGGTCAATCAGCCTCAGGAGCAGATGGGGCTGACCGAGTTCATGAGGCACAACCCACCCCAGTTCCGTGGGAATGCTTCTCCGGACCAAACAGATCAGTGGATCAGGGAGTTTCATGCCTTAGTGGAGAAGGCAAAGAGGGTGGAGACCCTAGAGAGGTGTGATTCCAGGGTAATCAGATCACACCCAGGGGGTTCCTCCAGTGGGAAGGCCAAGGTGCAGCAGTAGCAGAATAAGCCTTATTCGAGACCTCCACAGCATAGGGCAGGTGCAGCACCGCCCCAGTTTCAGCAGCAACAACCATGGAAACCAAGATGTTTCCGTTGTGGTGGGCCACATAACGTCAATGTGTGCTCCAAGGGGAATTCAGAGAAAAGATGCTACAAATGCCAAAAGATGGGACATGTTGCTAGAGAGTGTCCTAACAAGAATAGGATGACTCAACCCGGTGGTTCTCGGCAGTTTAGGAATGAAGACCGTAGACCTCAGACAGCAGGGAGAGTGTTTGCTATGTCGGGAGCTGAGGCATCTCAGTCAGGTAACTTAGTACAAAGTGTTTGCTCTATAGCTGGTAGATGCGTTAGAATTTTGTTTGATTCCGGAGCGACACACTCTTTTGTGTCAAGTCTGTGTGTAGCCGAGTTGGGCCTTCTAGTGAAGGAGCTGTCGTTTGAACTGTTGGTCTCTACACCTGCATCAGGACAGGTTGCGACCTCCACAGTTTGCTCTGAATGTTCAGTGATGGTAGAGGGACGCAGGTTCAAAGTAAATTTGATCTGCCTACCTCTTCAGGATCTGGATGTTATCCTAGGAATGGATTGGCTATCTGCCAATCACAATCTCATAGATTGCGGTAGGCAGAAAGTGGTGTTTCCAGATCTCGAAGTGTCAGATGTAATGTCTGCTCAGCATGTGTGGTCGGAGTTGAAAGAAGGGGCGAGGTGCTTTGTAATCCTAGCTCAAGGGGGAGTGAAGAATGAAGAAGATATGGGCAGTATACCTGTGGTGAAGGATTTCATGGATGTATGTCCAGAAGAAATACCTGGACTACCTCCTAAGAGAGAAGGTTTCACGCAGAATGGGTGTTGTTTTGTTGATCGGGATTTGAAAGATGAGTGTGGGAATGGTGGGTTGAAGTTAAAGGCTCCTGATGCCGAAAGTCTCCTGAACTTGGCAAATGAGGATGCAGCTCTGTTTGTGAATGTAGGAGGGAAGGAGGTAATGGCCACGGATAAGAATAAGGATAAGCCATGTTATGATGGTGTTGATTCACTTCCGTTGAGTTCTTCTGGTGATGTTAGTGAATTGCAAAAAGTTGGTTGTGGAAGCAAAACTTTCTGTGCCTTGTGTTTCTGATGGGATGGGATTTACAGCTAATCCATTAGGTGGCAGTTATGGTGATCAACATTTCATTTCTGATCCTAGAAACAATGCTGCATCGTCAGCTGTAGCAACAAGTCCTCACCCTGAACACAGTGAGGGATTTATGATCTGTGTGTTGAATACTGAGCACCCTGAGATCCCATGCAATGCTAATATGGATGTATCCATTGGAATTCCTGAGTTAGCAGCTCTGAAATCCCAACCAGTTGCTAAAGAGGTGGGTTTTTCATAATCTGCTATTAGTAATCGAAGAAGAAATGAACCAGATGGGCGCCTGAAGGAAAGAAGCCGTTCTCTTTCAGTCTTTTGCTGCTTCACAATTGGTTCGACAAGAAACGTGCCTAATGTGAATTCGAGCTACAAACCTGTCGTTTTTTAACTGAAAAGTGAAAATCCTGGAAGAAACTCTATCTCTGCAGTTTCTAGACAGAATAACAATGTTGATGCCAACCCAAATCATGGCAAATCAGTTCGTGCCAATGATGGACATCTGAAACAAGAGGAATTAGAAGTTTAAGGATCAAATTTTGAGAGGGGTTTTCTGGTCTGCAAGTCTCTACTCCTACCAATGAAATGACAAAATGTGGACCAAAGCCTAAACTGTTCTTTCAGGTCGGTGCTAGGATAGAGGTACTTTGGCAAGATAGTGGCATTAGAGAATGCTGGTTTAGATGAAAAATCTGGAGTGTGTCTCCAAGGCTGCTGAAGGTCCAGTACGATGATTTACTTGATAAAGAGGGACCACAGAAACTAGAGGAATGGGTCCCTTCATCTAGAGGGGCAACTACTGATTAATTGGGTATGCGATGTTCAGGCCGCTTAACAGTCAAGCCATGCTCTCCTGAACGCCATTCAGGTCGCACTCTTGAGTTTGAATCAGCAGTGGATGCCTGGTGGTGTGATGGATGGTGGGAAGGTGTTGTAACTGCAGCTAATGTCAGTGGTAAATGGATCTTAGTCAGATTGCTCTGCCTTAGAAAGTGAATCATCATCCATCCCCAAAGTTGAAGTTGCTAAGAAGGTTGAGCAAGAATCGTTTGGTTTGGAAACCCCTGTGGATCTGGAAAATATGAAGGGAATAACTTTGAGGGAGCCACTCTATGTCGCTCATGAGGACAAGGGTAACAACTCTGGTGGTGGCTGTGATGATGAAGCTGACAAGGCTGTGAAGACACTCCTGGCCTTAAATGAACACAAGGATAATAACTCTTGTAGAGGCAGTGATGATGTTGACAATGAGGAGAAAACCTTTGGAGTTTGTAGTTGGAGATCATGTATTTATGAAAGTGACATCGACCAAGGGTGTAGGACGAGCTATCAGATCAAAGGAGCTGTCTCCTAAGTTCGTCGGGCCATATCAGATCTTAAGGAGGATCGGTCCAGTGGCTTATGAAATCGCCCTACCTCCCCAAATAGCGAATCTGCATGATGTCTTTCATGTATCACAGCTGAGGAAGTACAGGGCAGACTCTAGTCACGTGCTGGAAGTGGACGATGTGCAGATCAAGGATGACTTGTCTTTTGAAGCAAAACCAGTAAGGATTGACGCTCGGCAAAGTAAACAGCTTAGAGGCAAGACCATCAACATGGTGAAAGTAGTGTGGGATGACAGATCGGGTGATTCAACTTGGGAATTAGAAGAAACCATGAGAGAAGCCTATCCCTACCTCTTTTCCTAGCAGTTCAATTTTCGAGGACGAAAATTTTTCTTGTTGGGGAGAATGTAAGGACCTATAAATTATTTGGAATAGAAGTGATAGATTTTAAATAATTTCTGGGTATGTTATTATTTAAAATAAAAAGGACATAAAAATAGAAAATACCATAGTGGTCAGACCTCGGACGTCGCCCAAGGTCTGGGGTCAGCTGGTAGAGGTCGGTCGGTTGACCAGTGTACTAACCAAGTAGTCAGGTGCGATGACTTCATCGTGAGGTAATCACGTGGGCGTGCTTGAAAGGGGGGAGGCACGTGAATCAAGAAGGGTAAGAGAAAGGAAGGTGTAGCTTAGAAGTCAAGGAGATCGCCGTTTTTGAAGAAGACGGCGGCCTCCGACTTCCCCCGTATGAAATCGCCAATCGCCTATGGTGTACATGATCGCCGAAAAGAGCACATCGCCGTGTATTCGAGAAGACTTGGTAAGCACTTAGTATGTGGTCTAAATACAGAAGATGAGTGATATAGAAGATAGGTGGCATGTCTGCCACCATGAGTAGTGTGAACCGTAATAACACAGACTTAGAGGAATGGGAGGATGAACCTTCAGCAAGGTGTGACGATGTGACATCGGTGACCAGAGTGGGACGATGTGTCCTTGTCACACACAAGGGCGATAAGAGATCGCCAACAGGATGAGAGGAACATCGGTCATCAACCAGGATGGCAGACACATCGGTCGTCTTCCTGAATGAGACATCGGTTGTCTGCCAGGGTGAGACATCGGTTGTCTGCCAGGGTGAGACATTGGTGGTCTGCCAGGGTGAGACATCGGTTGTCTGCCAGGGTGAGACGTCGGTTGTTTGCCTGGGTGAGACATCGGTCGTCTGTCAGGAAGAGGAATCGGTCATCGCCGGTATGATGAAAAAACTTTTAAAGCAAGAAAATTAACTATGAAGTTTCACTTTTGCTAGAAATTGTAAAAGAAAAAGAATCAGATTCCACAATGTTGAAATCAATTTTCCAAATAAAATGAATCCTCTTTTTATAATATAAAACTTGACAACAAAAGAAAGTGATATTTGTGTAATTTTTTTTTTATCTTTGTTTTTGGTTTATGGAGTAAAGATATCCATAATTCTTGTCATGCATATTTTCATTCACTTCCAATTGTCACAAAAAAGAAAGTCTGGGATTTAAGTTAAATGAAAACTTAAAATCTATGTTTGGAACTCAATCAACTTCTGCTCAAAACAAATTTCTAGTTACTTTTATATCTTCACAATTAAAAGCAAAATAAGGATTCCTAGAAACACTAAGAACATATGACTCAAACAAAAAAGAGGTAAGAAAAAAAATTGAAAAAAATAAAATTCAAAAGCGGAATTGTAAATGACAAGAATGTAAAGGCGGAATTTAAATTGCTTGAATGTAAAAGCAAGAAATTAAATGTGCAAGAAAATTAAAGTGCCAAATCAACTCAAAGCAAAAATAAACTAAAAAACCTAAGCTCTAATAACCACATGATGTGAGTTGATTTTAGATTTGTTTCTTTTCAAGGTGACACTTTACTTAAGGTTGGGATTTTAGCAAAAAATATGGTGAGAACCTAAAAAAGATTCTCACTAGACACGAACTTAACCAAGTGGTTAAGTAAGTGTGAAGGTTCACTTCTAGAGGGCAAAAGGAAAACTACAATATATGGTGAATAAGATGATGTTTTGTAGAAATTAAAGAGCAAAAGATGGAACAATTTAAGAAAAAAGAGAAAGAAGACTGAATATAACAAGGCATAAACATGAACATAAAAATGGAATGGAATGGCGTGAAGAAAACAAGGAAAAGAGATAAGGAAGAAGAAGCTTATGGATGGAAGGAATGGATGATCACGCTACTTGGAGTGAGGGAAACTCCAAGATAAGTGAAGGAGGATTCGACACTTGAAATGCTCACACACTCAAGATAAGACTAAAAAATATTTAGGAGACAAGCTCACTAATCACTCAAGCATAGTTTCTTTACTTAATAAAAAATCTTCATGAAAATACATGTAGTAAGGCAGCCTATTTATAAGAATGGGTGCCTTGGTGGGCAAGAAGTGCAAGGGTAGGGTGGTAAATGTGTGAATGGGCTGCCTTTAGGGTTTGATGAAGTCAAAATCGCACCCTTGGCTTGTTCTTCTAGAAACTAGGTAAATAAACCTTCCTAAAGGGCTAGAACCAAGCTAAAATGATAACTACATGATGCAAGCCACAACCACATGAAGATGACCAAGGATGCTAAACTTGAAGGGTCTCATCTCAACAAGCAAATAAAGACTTCATTCATAGAAGGAATGGACAAGGGCCAAAATATTTTAAGTTCTTCCTATTAGTCTTCTTAAAAAGATGAGGCCCAAGCCCAACAAGAGGCCCAAGCCCAACATACGGCCCAAGCTCAAGTCATAACTCAAAGAATTATTAGGAGTAAGGCCAAAGCTTTAAAGAGATGGGCATCAATTGTTGTCACTTGTTGTAATCTCTTTAGTGTAGTTTTAGTAGAAAATAAAGAGAAGGTGTAGACATAGGAATAAGGGGTGTTAATGTACAAAACTAAGTCACACCTTCCATGTGACATCAAAAGAAGGTGTAGGTGTAGTTTTAGGAGGTGCCAAAGTAGAAATCAAGTCACACCTCCCTTGTGACATGTGTTTTGGCTCCAAATTCAAATGCTTCTCATTTTGAATTTTCCCACTTTAATTTCAGCCCTCTCACACTATAAATAGAGGTGCTATGCTCATGTAAAATAAGATTGAAATAGAAGTAAAGTTACTATACTCAAATTGTGAGTGAATTTTGTGAGACTTGTTTTCCTCTTCCTAGTCTCATCTTGTGAGTTTTGGGAGCTCTCAAGTGGCAGCAAATATGCACTTATATTGGATCATCACCTCCAAGTGGCATGTCCATTCCCAATCCATGGCTACAAACACATAAGTTTCATCTTCTTTCATCTTCCATAGTCATTTCAATCGGTAGTTTTGATTCTATGTCTTGTTCTTGAATTTCAATCGGTTCTTTTGTTTCAATTTGTGTCTCCATTCTGTTTTTCCATTCTATTTTTATGTTTAAATTCTGCACTTATTCTGTTTTGAGTTCAGCACCTTGTTCTGTATTCATTCATCACCATTAATTGTGTTTTAACCTTGGACCTTTGGAAATGAACCTTCACATCTACTTAACACTTGTTAAGTTAATGTCCAGTGGGGAGTTTCCTTAGGTGACTCACTCTAAATCGCTAAGAATCTTGATCCTAATTCTAAGAAAGTTTCACAAAGCTAATGAATCTAAAATCAACTCACATCACTACACCCCCCCTTTTATGCTATAGGCATTCTAGCCTTTTTTTTTCCTATTTGGACCCCTAAAGTGAACCCAAAGTTTTTACAACATGTTTTATTTGAGTCCTTGGTCATCTCCTTGTTGGCTTGGATTGTATCAAATAGTCTCTGTTAGCTCAAGGTCCTAGTGGTATAGTTAGATTTTTTATCAGGACTCTATTCATGAGAACCAAATAAAGGAGGCGCCTGAGGCCCAAGCCCAACAAGCCCAAGCCCAATCTGAGGCCCAAACCCAACCCATGATCTCAGCACCTACCATGCCTTAGAGGATTACTGATGGAAGAGGGCCAAGCACAACCGCACAAGAGCCAAGACAAGGGCATCCAAAGCCACACCAAGAGCATCTAGGGCAAGAAGAGGAGCGTCTAGGGCCATGGGAGGAGCGTCTAGGACCATGGGAGGAGCCTCTAGGACCATTTACTAGGTCCATGGCTAAGAGACTACATGAAGACATTGACCTAGCTACGGATGGGAGAGAAAGACATTTGTACATGTTACATGAAGGCCCATCAAGAGTAACTTAGTTTTAGTTATGGTGTAAATAGCACAAACTTGTTTCCATGAGGGTTTAACCTAGCTTTTGTTACATTTCTAGAAGCATTCCTAAAACTAGGGTCGGCCATGAGTGATGTGTCCTATGTGATGACATTTGCATTTCATTTTGAGTACATTTGCTCAGCATTAGGTTAACCTTTATGGTCCTCTTTAGCCTATATAAGGAGGAGCCAATCTATTGTATTTTTAAGATTGAATAGAGTATTGTTATGCTGCCCAAATTGTGCCATACACTACTCTTTGCCTAACTCTTAGGTTTTAGTCTTCACTCCATCACTACCCAAGGGGTTGGCCGAACCTCCCCATTTCCTCACTTTTCATGCACCTTCAAGGCACCCATGCTTCCTAGGAAAGCCTTGCTCACCTCCTCCATAAGCTTCTGCATCCATCATCACCAAGGAACTCCAAAACCCAAAGAAGAGCTCATAGGAATGCTATCAATTACTAGGAGTAGGGCAAGGACTTTGGGAGATGAGCATCAATTAATGTCTCTTTTGTAATTTCTTTAGAGTAAGTTTGAAATAAAACATAAAAGGAGAGTGTGAATAGGAGTTTAGGGCTTATGAGTAGAAATAGGAAAGTCACACCTTCCATGTGACTAGATAGGCGCCATTTTCAAATGGCATAGCATTTGAATTTGCCACCTTTTTTCCTTCATCAAATCCAGCCCTCTCATGCTATAAATAGAGTGCTTGGTTCATGTAATCACAAGTTGAATTTTAAGTAAATTTACTATACACAATTTGTGTGAGATTAGTGAGAATTGTTCTCCTAGCTTTAGTCTCATCTTGTGAGTTTTGGGAGGTCTCAAGTGGCGGCAACTACACTCATCTTGGAGCAAATTCACACTCTCAAGTGGCGTGTTCTTCCCTCCATAGCTTCAACCACATAAGCTTTCCTATCTTTCATCTTTTCATTCCAATTCCATTCCATTTCAATTCCTAAATATGTCTTGTTTTATGTTCTTGTTTTCAATTTGGTTTTGCTTATTGTTCTTGTACCGACCAGTCCTCGGACACCGAGAACAGCTAGTAATGGAGAGCCACGTGAGCTGGGTCCCATAGCATGGGCCAAAGCCACGTGGGCTAGGTCCCACGAGTAGCATGGACCAGTGGGCTGATTAGTCATCAACATGTCGACCACTAGAGTGGAACGATGTGTCCTCGTCACACGACAGGGCGATGAGTCCTCGGCAATAGAGTGGGACGATGTGGCATCGGTCTTGGGTGATTTGAACAGCTAAACGAGATCATGGAAGGTGGGTCCCAAGAACAATACCAGTTATCAATAAAATGCCCAGAGGTAGGCAGAAGCCTAGGTCACGAAGCATCCATGCGTGTGGCATGGAAAGAACAGTTAGATGCAGAGTCTTGAAGGGCTTGAGTGCCCGTCAGGATTAGGGTTTCCAAGTGAAGCTACATGCATGGCACGTGAACAGTGAGGGCAATCCCAGGACAAATTGCCCCAGAGATTAGGTGCACGAGTGGGTACCCAGGTGGCCATCCTGTTAGAATTTGCACTCCAGTTAAGGGAACGTTACATGCCAGATTACGCTGAGGTTAAGTAATAGCGACACGTAACGGCATGTCCCAGAAACCCTAAATATGGGTAGCGGTGCAAAGGAAACCCTAGACTATATAAAGGGTAATGTACCGACCAGTCCTCGGACACCGAGAACAGCTAGTAAGGGTGAGCCGCATCAGCTGGGTCCCACAGCATGGGCCAGAGCCACGTGGGCTGGGTCCCACAGGTAGTATGGACTAGCGGGATGATTAGTCATCAGCATGTCGATCACCAGAGTGGACTGATGTGTGCTCATCACTCAACAGGATGATGAGTCCTCGGCATCAGGGTGTGTCGATGTGAAATCGCTCTCAGGTGTTTCAAATAACAGAGCTAGAACACCTACGATGGGTCTGAAGGGAAGACCATTTATCAGTAAAATGCCCAGAGGTAGGGAGAAGCCTAGGTCACGAAGTGCCCAAGCGAGTGGCAGGGAAAGCACAATAAGGTGTAGAGTCCTGAAGGGTCGAGTACCCATCAGGATTAGGGTTTCCCAGTAAAGCTACATGCATGGCACGTGAACAGTGAAGGCGCTCCCAGGACAGGTGGCCCCAGAGACTAGGTGCACGAGGGGGCATCCAGGTGGCCATCCTGTTAGAGTTTCGCACTCCAGTTAAGGAAACCTTATGTGCTAGATTACCCTAGGCCTGGGTGATAGCGACGTAAGGGTATTCCTATAAACCCTAAATATGGGTAGCGGCGCAGAGGAAACCCTAGACTATATAAAGGGTAGTAAAATACTTCACAGAGGTACGCAGTTTCTAGACCTAACACAGATACTGAATACACTTAGTGTGCTTGCCCTAGTTTTTGACTTGAGCGTCGGAGTGCAAACGGCCTCTAGGGCGCCCCTTTCTATCTTGCAGGTGCAGGTTGTTTTGAGACAGCAAAGCATAACTCAAGGTGAGAAAAGGAGGCGTGTGAGCATCGTAGAGTCAATCGGCAAGAACATTTGGCACCCACCGTGGGGCCGCAGTAAAACAAGGTCCCATACGCAAGCACAGGAGAGAAACCAGAGACATGAGGAATACAAGGCAAGGATCTGTCCCGCCAAATGGGGGTGAGAGCATCACCATGCAACAACTCATGGAAACGATGCACGCCCTATAAGGACCTAGAAAATTTTATTGGAATGAAAGTGATATATTTTAAGTGAATTCTAAGTATGTTTTTTTTAAAATAAAAAGGAAGGAAAGTGTAGCTTAGAGGTCTACAAGATCGTCGTTGTTGAAGAAGGAGGCGACCTCCGATTTCTCTGGTACATGATCGCCAATCGCCTATGGTGCACATGATCGCCAATCACCTATGGTGTACATGATCGCCGAAAGTGCACTTAGTATGTGGTCAAGATGCTGGATCAACCATAGTGGGTTCCAAAAACCACGCGTATCAAGGTGTGGGTTAAGCCTTAGATACGCTGTGCATGCGAAGCTCCATGCTTGAGCATAAGAAATCGTCCTTAGTGTTGCATGCATGGGCGCACGAGGAGTAGTGCTGATCTATTCTTGGAAATGTGAAGCTACCGACGTCACCAAGTCATGTGGAGGTGATACCTTGGACGTAACATAGTGGGATGAAGAACCTTCAGCAAGGCGTGGCGATGTGTCATCAGTCATCGCCAGGGCAAGAGACATGCAGGCATCGCCAGGGCGAGAGACATGCGGTCATCGCCAGGGATAGACATCGGTCGTCTTCCAGAGAGAGACATCGGTCGTCTTCCAGAGAGAGACATCGGTCGTCCGCCAGGATGAGTCATCGGTGGAAGGTTATCGCGCGATGTCATGTTTCACACAGATAAGGTGGGACCCAGGCTCCCAGCATGAGACGTCCTGCACGCGCGACACGTAGACAGAAAAGGGTGTTTCAAAATAGTTGGCATCAGAGAGTTGGTATGCGCAGAGACACACGTGGCCATACTGTTTAAGGAAGTGTGCACGCAAGCTTTCCTGCAGAGTGGGTAGTGGCAGCGGCAATTGTGGACAAGTTGGTTTAGATTCAAAAACTCACTTCTGAGAGGCAAAGAACGTTGATATGGTTCAAGAGTGACTTTGAGATGCTGACCTTTGTAAGGTCTAGATGTTACCTCCTGAATGAATTGATTTCTTATCGATCTCATTCTTGTAGTTGTAGGGAATATAGAAACCAATAGTTTCAAAATCTGAAACGAAGAAAAATGGCACGTAGACCTCCTACCCCTCCCTAACCTTCTTCGGAAATGAGCCAGATTGCCAAGGCTATTGAGATGATGGCAACTGCCATCCAACAACAGAATGCAGCAATGGCTCAGAATCATCAAGCTGCAATGCACCATTGGGAAACTGCTCGGTCGGCTGAAACAGCTTCCCACGTCGGTCAGCCTCAGGAACAGATGGGACTGACCGAGTTCATGAGGCACAACCCACCCAAGTTCAGTGGGAATGCTACCCCTAATCAAGCATATCAGTGGGTCAGAGAGTTGGAGAAAATCTTTAGGGCGACCTCCTGCCCTGAAGAGAAGAAATTGGTATTTGCCACCTATCTGCTATCTGGAGAAGCCGAGTTCTGGTGGATGGGAGCTCAGCAGATGATGGAAGCCAGAGCTGATGTTTTAGACTGGGAGAGCTTCAGGGTGAGATTTCTGGAAAAATACTTCCCAGATAGTGCAAAGTTTGCGAAGGAAGCAAAATTCCTCAGATTGGAGCAGGGGGAGATGTTAGTGAATGCTTATGCTGCTCGGTTTGAGTACCTCGCCCGATTCTATACCCAGGCGACCTCTGAGGCTTGGAGGTGTAGGAAGTTTGAAGAGGGACTGAAGCATGGGCTGAAGAGGACCATAGCCCCTATGTGCATCAGGGAATTTCACGCCTTAGTAGAGAAGGCGAAGATGGTGGAGACTCTGGAAAAGGGTGATTCTCGGGTGATCAGGTCACACCCAGGGGGTTCTTCCAGTGGGAAGGCCAAGGTGCAGCACCCACAAAGCAAGCCCTATGCGAGACCTCCACCACATCGGGCAGGAGCAGCATCATCCCAGTTTCAGCAGCAACAACCTTGGAAACCCAAATGTTTCCATTGTGGTGCCCCAAGAAGGCTTCGGAGAGAAGGTGTTTTGCATGTCAAAAGACGGGACACATTGCTAGAGATTGTCCTACCCAGAATAGGATGACTCAACCCAGTGGTTCCCAACAGTTGAGGAATGGAGGCAGTAGGCCTCAAGCAGCAGAGAGAGTGTTTGCCATGACAGGAGCAGAGGCGTCTCAGTCAGGTAAGCTAGTGCAAGGTGTTTGTTTTATAGCTGGTAGAGGTGTAAAAGCCTTGTTTGATTATGGAGCGACACACTCCTTTGTGTCAAGCCTGTGTGTAGCCGAGTTGGGCCTTCTAGTGAAGGAGTTACCGTTTGAACTGTTGGTCTCTACACCTGCGTCAGGACAGGTGTTGACCTCTACAGTTTGTCCTGAATGTCCAGTGATAGTAGAGGGACGCAGGTTCAAAGTAAACTTGATCTGCCTACCTCTTCAGGACCTGGATGTTATCCTGGGAATGGATTGGCTATCTGCCAATCACGTTCTCATAGACTGTGGTAGTCAGAAAATAGTGTTTCCAGACCTCCAAGAGTCAGATGTGATATCTGCTCAGCATGGGTGGTCGGAGTTGGAAAAAGGGGCGAGGTGCTTCGTGATCCTAGCTCGGTTGGAAGTGAAGAATGAAGAGGACGTAAGCAGGATACATGTGGTGAAAGATTTCATGGATGTATTTCCAGAAGAAATAACTGGATTACCTCCTAAGAGAGAAGTGGAATTCTCTATTGATTTGGTACCTGGAGCTGGACCAGTGTCAATGGCACCTTACAGGATGGCTCCAGCCGAGTTGGTAGAATTAAAGAAGCAAGTGGAAGAGTTGTTGGAGAAACAATTCATCAAACCCAGTGTATCTCCATGGGGGGCTCCAGTGCTCCTAGGTAAGAAAAAGGATGGAGGGTCTCGGTTGTGTATAGATTACAGGCAGTTGAACAAGTTGACCATCAAGAACAAGTACCCCCTACCTAGAATTGATGATTTGATGGATCAATTACATGGGGCCTCGGTGTTCTCAAAGATTGATCTGAGATCGGGGTACCACCAAATTTTGGTAAAAGCTGAAGATGTTCAAAAGACAGCATTTAGGTCTCGTTATGGGCACTATGAGTATGTGGTGATGCCGTTTGGAGTAACAAACGCTCCAGCTCTGTTCATGGATTTCATGAATAGAATTTTTTGCCCTTTCTTGGATAAGTTTGTGGTAGTCTTCATAGACGACATACTCATTTATTCAAGGACCGAGGAAGAACATGAAGAACATCTGAAGACAGTATTGGAGATCCTGAGGGAGAAGCAATTATATGCCAAGTTCTCTAAGTGTGAGTTCTGGTTGAAGGAAGTCAACTTCTTAGGACATGTAATATCTGCCCAGGGGATCTCGGTGGATCCAGCCAAAGTGGAGGCAGTGCTTCAGTGAGAACGTCCTAAGACAGTTACTAAGATAAGGAGTTTTGTGGGTTTAGCAGGCTACTATCGGAGGTTCATTGAAGATTTTTCCAAGGTAGTCGCTCCTTTGACTCAGTTAACTCGCAAAGATCAACCTTTTGCTTGGACTGAAAAGTGTGAGCAGAGTTTCATGGGGCTGAAGAAGAGGTTGCTGTGATTGGAATCGTTCATTTAAGTGTTATATGATGTGTTGAATGTTGTGAATGTGGGATCAAGGCATAGTATTTTTAGGAAAGAAAATACCGTGTAAGATCGTGTAGGATGTGCATTGATTGGTGATTTCTATAATGAGATATCCTGACTCTCCTGATATAATGGAATCATATAGATGAAGTTATTCAGGCGTTGAGAGTCGATGGAGGTTCATACGTATGGGTAAGTTGTTTGAAAGATAACTACTTGACCTGTTGTATGGATTCACCCTGTCATACTAGGAGAGTGATGAGATTGAGATTGAGATTATGTTGATGCGCATAGCTGTGGGAACTTTACAGCAATGTAGTATGACAGGTGCAGATCTCTGAGTCTAGTCAATGCACGTGTCTTTCGGAAGTAGTGTCAAGTGTCTATGTGTGATGAGTCAGTGGAAGTCTGACGTGAGAAATGAGAAACTTTGAAATTGATAGACACTTGATGGAATTATGTGAATTGAACGACTCTTGAGGAAATTGTGAAATATGTGATTACTTGATGGTCATGTGAAGGGAATGAGAAAGTTGATGGTTTTTACATGGATGTCTTAAATTTGTTTTATCTTGATTTTAAAGTTTCATATCTAAATTCTCTTTAAAATATCTACCTTACCCTGCGTTTTTGTTTTGTATCGTGGTTGTTTTTCTTAAACCTGTGATGATCGTGTATAATTTACAGGGCAGCAGATGATGTTGCAGGAAGTAGAGCTCCTCAGTGAGTGGTCGCTGGAAGGAGATCGCCTGTTTTCTGTTTTTGTTAGGAGATCGCCTGTTTTCTGTTTCTGTTAGGAGATCGCCTGTTTTTTTCTATTTTGTTGTATTTTGTTTAAGTTTGGAAACTGACTGGATATGTATTAAACTCCCTGTGAGGAGAAATTTCATTACATATATATATATATATATATATATATGTTCACTTCGATATTATTGTTTTACCTTTATTTCACTATATAAATATGAAAAGGATTTGGCGGGATGTTACACGCCCTCTAGGAGACGGTGGCGGAATCAAGGGCAGATCAAGTGCGGATGCAGGTAGACCTGGCTGCATCACAGGCCAGGAACGAGGAGCTACACTGGGCAAACAAAGAATTGCGCGTGAATTTGCGTAATTTGCAGCAAGTAGGGGATCGAGTGGGGGATGATCGGGCTCTTTTCCAATGCCCTTCTCTCAAGCAATCATGGACACTGTGGTCCCAACTACCTTCGTGGGCCCTAAGACTGTGTTCACGGGGGTGGAGGATCCAGAAGCACATCTCACGGCATTTCACACGCAGATGATGCTGTCAGGAGGATTAGACGCGGTGCATTGCAAGCTCTTCATGACCACGTTGACGGGGACAGTGCTGGAGTGGTTTGTTAGCCTGCCCGAGGGACATATCACGTCCTTCGCGCAGTTCTCCATGCTGTTTAGAGAACAGTATATCGTCAACCGGGCCCCCCCACCGGTGTCTTATGACCTTTTTGATGTTAGGCAATATCAGAAGGAGTCCCTTAAAGATTACCTTAACCGATTTGGGGCGATGGTGGTCAGGTTGCACACCAAAGATGAGGATATGGTGGTGCACGCCTTCAGAAAGGGGATATTGCCAGGACCTTTCAGTGAGTCCCTTATCCGAAGTCGCCCAAAGACCTTTGGTGACATCAAGCGTCGTGTTGTTGCTCACATTGCTGCCGAAGGAGAACTCAATGAGAAGTGTGAGAGCACAACCTCTTCACGACTGCGAGTACCTAGTCGCCCTCAGCCCATGCGGGTACATGAGGCGACGACAGAGAAGAGAGCCCAGGGAAAGCAGAAGCTGATGGAAGAGGCCCAAGCTCCAACCCAAGTTCAGGCCCAACACAAGGTCCATGGCCAAGCACATTCACGCCCAAATGAGTCAAGCCACAGATGGGAGGGAGAAGATCGTGTACATGCTACTTGGAGGCCCATTAGGGGTAGCTTAGTAGATTAGTGTAGTGTAGAAAGCAAAACTTGCTCACTTAGGGGTGTGCTATCAAAAAAGGTGCCCTTAGCAATAGAAGGAGGGGTGTGCTAGCAAATAGGTGCCTTTAGCAAAAGAAGGAGGGGTGTACTATCAAATGTTGCATTTTTTACCTATCTTCTAGAATATTAGGATGATGGTGTGGTTTGACTAAAGTAAATACCCTAGGCAGCCCCCACTTTTTGTATTTCCATCCCTACCCTTTAAGCTTGCTCACCAAGGCTCCTAAATCTATAAATAAGGAGGCGTACTTCATGTATTTTCAAGATTACTTTGAGTAAAGTTATGCTGCCAAATTTGTGCCATACTTACTCCGTTGCCTAAATCTCTTGATTTATGGTTTTAATCTTCACTCCTTCACCACCAAAGAGAGCTGGCCAAACCTCTCTCATTTTCATACACTTCATGCACCTTCAAGATCACCATCACTCCTAGGAGGGTCTTGCTCATTTCAACCATTGCTTTCACACCAACTCCAAAATCCAAAGAAGAGCTCATAGAAATGCTATCATTTGGTATCTAGAGCTATGGTTCTTCAAAGATGAGTATCTCTTTTCATTTTCTTTTTGAGTTCTTCTTTTGTCCAAGTTGTTCATCTTTATTCAAAGTTGTCTTGCTGTTTTTTGTGTTTTAATATGATTTGAATGCTTGTTTATTCATTTCATTTGGTGGGTTTGTTCAAACTTGTGCTTGAACATCTATTTTCAATTTTGTGTAGGATTCTTTATATATTTGTGTTGCTGTTTTTATTTTTAGGTATTTGAGTCTTGCTTGAAATTTCATTTGGGTCATATGATGTTCTTGTGTCTTTTCATTTTATGAATCCATAAGTTTTGTCTAAGTCATGTGTTTCCATATTTGTCATCAAATCCTAGTAGTACTCTTTTTGATTTATTTGTTTCTTGTTTTTGGTCTGAATGTTTGATCTGAAATCTGTTTTGTGTTGATCCTTTGGTGCATTTTTAATTTTAGTTTGAGTTCTTATTTGTGTGTTAGATCCACACAAATTCCATCATATTAACTCCATTGTGTTTTTGAGGTATATCATTCTGTTTTTGAGTCCAGTTTTCAGAACCCCTGTTTTCACATTTCTGTGCTAACTGTTTTGTCTTATGAAAATTACATACATCATCAAAAATTTCTGAGCCTCTGGATTTCACAAATTTTAGGTGTTATCAAAAGGACAAAAAAAGAACCATCTAAAAAAAAGAAATAGAAAAAAAAAGATAAATATTACAAAAAAAGTGTGCAATCCTGACGTTCCAGCTGGCAGCTCTGAGCACTGATTTTATAAAATTTACCAAAATTAATTGGTACATGCGTTTGGAGTGAAACCAACGCCAAAAGTTTGTTAAGATCTTGTTCTGATTGTGTATCAATTTTCAGAAGCAAATACAAAAGGGTCAGCTCAGCATAAATCTTTTAAAGATACGCTTTCTGGACCACAACAATTTGTGCTTTTCTGTGGTGCTGTTTTTTGGTTTTTAAATCAAATCTAGTGCTATTCCTAGGTTCCTTTTTGTGTGCCATCCATTATTTGAGTACCTTTTATTTGCTTGTCTAATTTCATTTGAACTCTTTCTAGTTGTAACATCCCTCCAAATTACTTTGAAATAAATATAAAATGAAAGTAAAGGTGACAAATAGATTCTATGAACAAAATATTATATATATAAAATGAAGTTGCTCCTCTTAGGGAGTTTAATATAAATTCGGTCAAATTTTCCAGAAACATAAACAAAATACAGTAAAAAAAACAAAGCAGGCGATCTCCTATCGGAAGAAACCGATCGCCTATCGGACGAGACCGATCTCCTATCAGAGGAGCCAAAACAGCCGATCACCTATCAGGACGGAAAAAAACAGGCGATCACCCGATAGAGACAGAAACAGGCGATCACCCGATAGAGACAGAAAACCGGCGATCTCCTCCTCGGCGATCACTCACTAAGGAGCTCTACTTCCTGGAAGATCATCTGCTCCCGTGTAAAATACACGATCATCACAGTTTTAAGAGAAAACCACAGAACCAAAATACGCAGGGTAAGCTAGATATTTTAAAGAGAGTTTAAATCATGAACATGACAATCAACGTAAAACAAGTTTCAAAATATCCATGTAAAACGTAGAGTTGCTCATATCATTCACCTGATCGCCCAAAATCACACATTTCACAACATTCACCCATATTCATTCCATTTCACAATACTGCATCAAGTGTCTATAAACTATCAATGTTTCTCATTTCTCACGTCAGACTTTCCACTGACTCACCACACAAGACACTTGACACTACTTCCGGATTGACTCGTGCGTTGATTAGACTCAGAGATCTGCACCTGTCATACCACACCACTGTGAAATCCACACAGGGTCGCTGTGAATCCACACAGCATGCGCATATATCATCTCAATGTCAATAGTTCTCCTGGTATGACAGGGTTAATCCATAGGACAGGCGGAGCTCGTTCTTTTTCACACGAGACGCCCATCATATAGACCTCCTTCGACTCTCAACAACTGAGTAACTTCCTCTACGTGATTCCATTACCTCAGCAGAGTCAGGATATCCCCTTAGGAATCATCGATCAATGCACCTACTACAAGATCTTACACGGTATTTTCTTTCCTGAAAATACTATGCCTCGACCCCACATTCACAGCATTCAAGACGTCATGCCATACAAAGGAATATTTCAAATCACAGCAACAACCATTTCAGCGTTTCAAACTTTCGAATATCACATATATATTGTATTTAAATCCCAAACAGTTTCAAACAATGTCAAACACAGGGGAGTTCGAAACTCGTATTTAAAACCGGCGACCACGTCGCCCAAACACATAAAACAGAGCATTTCGAAAAGAAACAGAGAACCGGCGATCTAGTTCAAAAACAGAGTATTTCGAAGACTGCATTTAAAACCGGCGACCACGTCGCCCAAACACATAGCACAGAGCATTTTACAAAGATGAAAACGAAAACCGGCGACCACGTCGCCCTCACTTCAGAAATAGCTAAACTATGGCTTGTATGGAAAAAGAGGTCTAGCTTCCCTTACCTGGACTTGCGCCAAACACCAGGAGCTCCGAAACCCAACGAAGCTTGAACGACGCCTTGGCTCTGTTTTTGCGTCTGGTTGAAGGACTTGCAGAGAACCTCCCAGGTGCTCTAATGGTGGCCGTCGCTCGTCGTACTCTCGTGTGAAGGTGCTAGAATCGCAGCGCGAAGGAGAGAATGGAGGAGAAGGGAGATAAACGCACCCTTTAGCTCTGGAACCACAGCAACGTTTCTTTCCTTCTCCCTCAGAAATGGGTTTTTGCATCTTAAGCTGACTTCTCCACAAAAACCGCTGCCACCACCCATTCTGCAGGGAGTTTGCGTGTACGCTTCGCTGAACAGTACACCTAAGCGTGCCTCTGCGCAGGCTAACACTCTGAGGTCACTAGCCTGAACCACTCTTTTTGTCTACGTGGCGCGCGTGCAGGGCGTTTCATGCTGGGGGTCTGGGTCCCACTTTACTCTGTGTGAAACTCGACGTCGCGCGATAACTTTCCACTGCTGACTCATCCTGGCGAACGACCGATGTCTCCTTCGTCCTGGAAGACGACCGATGTCTTCTTCTGTGAGACGACCGATGTCTTCTTCTGGGAGACGACCGATGTCTTCTTCTGGGAGACGACCGATGTCATCCCTGGCGACGCCCTCATAACTCTCGTGCCCTGGCCACGTCCACATGCATCGTGCCCTGGCGATGCCCGCATGCCTCTCGCGCTCTGACGATGCCTCATGCCTCGCGCGCCCTGGCGACGTCCACACGCCTCGCGCGCCCTGGCGACGTCCGCATACCTCGCGCGCCCTGGCGACGTCCACATACCTCGCGCGCCCTGGCGACGTCCACACGCCTCGCGCGCCCTTGCATGCAACACTAAGGGTGATCTCTTTTGCTCAAGCGTAGAGCTTCGCATGCACAGCGTATCTAAGGCTTAACCCACACCTTGATACGCGTGGTTGTTGGAACCCACTCTGGTTGATTCAGTATCTTGACCACATACTACGTGCATTCCCGCCGATCACGTACACTCTAGGCGATTGGCGCTCATGTCTCCTCTAGGCGACAGGCGATTATGTGCCAGAGGAGTCAGAGATCGCCTCCATCTTCAATAACGGCGATCTCGTAGGAGACTTCTTAGCTACACATTTCCTCTTTTACTCTTCTTGATCTACATGTCAGCCGACCGACCTCTACCAGCTGACCCCAGATCTTGGGCGACGTCCGAGGTCCGACTACTACGAAACTTCATTTACCAGCTCTTTGTATTTTAAATAATAACATCTTCTGAAATTATTTAAATATACCACTTTTATTCCAATTCAATTTTACAGGTCCTTACACTAGTTGTGTCACATTTAATTCCATTTGAGTGGTACTGCTTTTTCAAATTAATTTGTTTCTTGCTTTCTTTCTTTGGCCTCTAAGCTTGTTGGTGGATTAAATATCAATTGGTACTTGTTGAGTGGGAATTTGACTTGAGGGGAGTCTAGCTTGCTTAATAGGTGCTGGATTGAATATTTTTTTGACCTACTTCCAAGAGGAACAAAGGCAAAGGGCAGCAACAAACACCATACTACAAATACACCACACACTTTGGAAGGCCCAACAAGTAGAAGAGCAACAAAAGGGGTGCAACTAGAAGAACAACAAAAGGGGTGCAAATAGTAAAAGCAACAAAGGGAGTGTCATTTATATTCTTTGCAATCTTGCTTGTGTTAATTACTTGTTAATCACGCAATTAGTCAGTGAGTGTGTCTTCAAGGGCTCCAAGTGTCCAAGAAGCCTCACCTAGGGCCGTCTAGCTTAATTTGTTTTTGTTAATTGCTTTAATTGAACCAACTTGCTTTAATCACTTCGTTAATTTCTTGTTTAATCTTGTTTAAGGCTTTGATAGCTTGCATTGTTTTCTTGCATTAAAAAATTGATTTCTTCATCCTCTTTGTGTTCTAAGTGTTTTACCTAAAGAAGGACTTGTGTAAAGGTTTTGGAGGGATAGTTTTTGGCTAAGGCAAGACTTGGTATTTAAGTAGTCCATTGTGACTCACCTCTCTTACCTGGAAAGCTACCTTCATTAACTTTCCTCTTCTTTCTTAGAAGTAAAACATTTCTATACACAAAGTTCTAGTCATGTCTACTCACTCTTCCAAGTCCATTGAAAGTGATGTAAGGTCCATAAAATCTCTTTTGAAACAACTTGCCAAGGATGTACAACATTTTTCATATAGACAATTGGAAAATGAATCTAAAATCAATGAATTGGGTAGAGCAAGGAAAGAGAAATCACAAAATTCAAAAAAATCTCATTCACATGCATCGCATTCTCAACTCCAAGAGTCTCTAGGAGAGGTAAGCATTAGAAACCATGAGTATTACCAACCACCACCTAGAAGACTTAGGCAAAGAGAGGAAGAAGCCCCAAGGGAAGTAAGGGTAGACCTACCACATTTCTATGGTAAGGACAATGTAGAAGTTTACCTAGATTGGGAAATGAAAGTGGAACAACTCTTTGCTTGTCATAGGGTGAGTGAAGAGAGAAAGGTACCCTTAGCCACCCTTAGTTTTCAAGGAAATGCCATGTATTGGTGGACCTCTCTAGAGAGAGATAGACGTCTTCATAGGGACCCTCCCATAGAGTATTGGAATGACCTTAGGGGAGCCCTAAGACGTCGCCACATACCTTCCTACTACCATAGGGAGCTAATGGACAAGCTCCAAAGGCTCCAACAAAAGAACATGAGTGTGGAAGAGTATAGGCAAAAAATGGAGCTATACATGATGAGAGCCTCTATTAGAGAGGAAGAGGTCACCACCATATCTCGGTTTTTAAGTGGACTCAACCTTGAGATAAGAGATAAAGTAGAGCTTCTTCCCTACCAAGACTTGAATGATTTGGTTTAACTTTGCATTAAAGTTGAACAACAAAATTTGCGCAAAACTTCAAGTCAAAGGGTGGGAATCTACTCTAACTCTTATCCCAAGAGAGAGTATAGAAGAGAAAGGGAGGATAGTTTTTCAAAGGATAAATCCAAAGAAACTCCCAAGAGTTTAGGAAAAGATGTGTCTACCTCACAACCCCGCAGTAGAGACACCCAGTGCTTCAAGTGTCTTGGTAGAGGCCATATAGCATCCCAGTGCCCAAATAGGAGAACCATGATCTTAAGAGGGAGGGATGAGTATAGCAGCCAAGATGAAGAGTCTAGTGGGGAAGAAGAGAAGGAAAGTAGTGAGGGGGCAGATCCTTGTGAGGGAGAATTAATGATGATCAGAAGAACCCTCAACAATCAACCTAGTGTGAACCATGAAACACAGAGAGAGAACATCTTTCATACAAGAAGTAAAGTTTCAGAAAACACTTGTTCTCTCATTCTGGATAGTGGCTCTTGCTGCAATTGTTGTAGCACTAGGATGGTTGAAAAGCTTAATCTACAATTAATACCTCATCCAAAACCTTACAAACTTCAGTGGATAAATGAAGATGGGGAGAATTAACTGTAGATAAGCGGGTAAAAATCAGTCTTTCTGTGGGGAACTATAAAGATGAGATTTTATGTGATGTAGTACCCATGGAAGCCTGCCACATCTTATTGGGAAGACCATGGCAATTTGACAAGAAAAATGGTCTTACCAACGAGATAAATTTTACCCATAGGGAGAAAAAGTTTGTACTCTATCCTTTAACACCTTCACAAGTGGTAAATGTAAGGACCTGAAAAATTAAATTGGAATAAAAGAGTTATATTTTAAATAAATTCTAAGTATGTTTTTATTTAGAATAGAAAGGGAGGAAAAAGTTAAGTTTAGAAGGCTACGAGGTCGCCGGTCGCCTGCTATACATGAGCGCCAGGTGGACATCGCGCGGGCGTGAGAGGCATGCAGGCGTCGCGCGGGCGCGAGAGGCATGCAGGCATCGCGCGGGCGCGAGAGGCATGCAGGCATCGCGCGGGCGCGAGGCACGCGGGCATTGCCCGGGGCAAGAGGCATGTGGACGTGGCCAAGGCGCGAGAGTTATGAGGGCGTCGCCAGGGAAGACATCGGTTGTCTCCCAGAGGAAGACATCGGTCGTCTTCCAGGGCGAAGGGGACATCGGTCGTTCGCCAGGATGAGTCAGCAGTGGAAAGTTATCGAGCGACGTCGAGTTTCACACCGAGAAGGTAAGACCCAGACTCCCAGCATGAAGCGTAATGCACGCACGCCACGTAGACAAAAAGGGTGGTTCAGAATAGTGACATCAGAATGTTGGCATGCGCGGGAGACACTCGCGGTCGTACTGTTCAGAGCAGTGGCTGGCATGCACAAGCGACAACAGTGGCAGTACTGTTCAGAGCAGTGGTTGGCATGCACCAGAGGCAACAGTGGTCGTACTGTTCAGGGCAGTGGTTCTCAGACTTCTCTGCAGAGTGGGTGGTGGCAGCTGCTTTTGGTGGATAAGTTGGTTTAAGATGCAGAAAACCCACTGCTGAGAGGAAGAAACGTCGCAGCCTTCAAAGAGAGAAAGAGTGAGTTACCTCCCTTCTCCTCCAGTTGCCTCCTTCGCGCTGCGATTCTAGCACCTTCACACGAGAGTACGACGAGCGACAGCCACCATTAGAGCACCTGGGCAGTCCTCTGCAAGTCCTTCAACCAGACGCAAAAACAGAGCCAAGGCGTTCTTCAAGCTTTGTTGGGTTTCGGAACTCTAGGTGTTTGCGCAAGTCCAGGTAAGGGAAGCTAGCTTTATTTCAATAAAAGCCGTAGAATTGCTATTTTCTGAAGTGAGGGCGACGTGGTCGCCGGTTTCATATTCTGTTTCGTGATGCTCTGTTCTATGTGTTTGGGCGACGTGGTCGCCGGTTTTAAATACAGATTTCGAACTCCCCTGTTTAGTGTCGCTCTGAATTTGTCGAGATTGAAATGAAAAATGTTTATGCTATTCGAAAACCTGATCGGTGATATGCTTGTTACTGTGATTGGGATTGTTTGAGAAAAGATTCAAATGTTATATAATGGTATTGTGCTTTCACGTGTTGAATGATGCATTGGATGAATGTGAAAGAGTGATCAAAGCATAGTATTTTCAGGAAAGAAAATACCGTGTGGAGATTTATGAGGGTGTATTGATCTGTGAGTATCCTGTGAATGAGGCGATCCTGACTCTGCTGAGATAATGGAATCACATAGAGGAAGTTATCCAGTTGGTGAGAGTCGAAGGAGGTTCATATGAATGGGTGAGTCGTGTGAAAAAGAACGAGCTCGGCCTGTTATATGAATTAACCCTGTCATACTCGAAGAGTGAAGATACTGAGATTCATTTTTACGCTTGTGAATGTGTGTGATTTCACGGCGACCCTGTGAATGTGTGTGATTTCACAGTGGGGCAGTATGGCAGGTGCATGTCTCTGGATGCTAAGTTCAACGCACGAGTCTTCCGGAAGTGGAGTCAAGTGTCTTGTGTGATGAGTCAGTGAAGTCTGACGTGAGAAATGAGAATCTTTGAATTGATAGACACTTGATGGAATTATGTGAAACTGAACGACTCTTGAGGAAATTGGGAAATATGTGACTTCTTGATGGCTGTGTGATATGAATGGGGAATTGATAGTTTTACGTGGGTATCTGAAAATTGTTTTATCTTGATTTTAAAGTTTCATATCTAAATTCTCTTTAAAAATATCTAGCTTACCCTTTATTTTGTATTGCTCTGTGGCTGTTTCCTCTTAAAAACTGTGATGATCGTGTATTTTACACGGGAGCAGACGATCTTCCAGGGAGTAGAGCTCCTCAGTGAGTGGTCGCCGGAAGGAGATCGCCTATTTCCGTCCCTATCGGGTGATCGCCGGTTTATGCCTCCATCGGGTGATCGCCTGTTTTTCTGTCCTGATAGCAGATCGGCTGTTTTGGGCCTTCTGTTACAGATCGCCGGTTCATGAATGGAGATCGCCGGTCTTGTTCTATTTGGTTGAATTTCGTTTTAAATTTTGAAAACATTTGACCTGGTCATGTATTTAACTCCCTAAGAGGAGCAACTTCATTTCTTATATATATAATATCATGTACTCTTCAATATTATTTGTTTACCTTTATTTTCATTATACATGTATGTATGGTTTTATTTTGCGGGATGTTACATTAATGGTATCAGAGCAGTTCGTCCTTAGGATGACCTGAGGGCTGTGGATCCATTGTGTTTCTTCTGCTCATGAAAATTTATTTGAGTTTAAAATAACAACTATAGTGAAAGGTTTTCAAACGTTTTTGTATTGAAATTTTGTGTGTGCTTTGGTGAATATATGTTCTGACTGAAAATCTTAGTATTAAGAATGAGAAGGTCTTGATAAAGTAGTGAGGGTGCACACTCATAACTGGATCGAGATGAGTCTCAATCTTAATTCCAAGGGTTTGATGTTTGGCATATATTGAATTCTGGTGTGAGCTATTTCATTCTCTTGAGTGTCTTTGTAATTGATTGAAAATGGTTGATTGGATTGGTGACTGCATACCAGTAGTTGTACTGGTGTTATGCTTGATGTTATAAGCATTATGATTCTGTTGATGAGCTCAAATTCTTAATGATTTTGAGATGCTGACCTTTGTAAGGTCTAGCTGTTACCCCCTTGAATGAATTGATTTCTTATCGATCTCATTCTTTTAGTTGTAGGGAAATATAGGAATCTTATAGTTTCAAATCTGAAAACGAAGGAGATGGCACGTAGACCTTCTACCCCTCCCCAATCTTCTTCAGAGATGGGCCAGATCGCCAAGGCCATTGAGATGATGGCAACTGCCATCCAACAACAGAATGCAGCAATGGCTCAGAATCACCAAGCTGCGATGCACCACTGGGAGACTGCTCGGTCGGCTGAGACAGCCTCTCACGTTAGTCAACCTCAGGAACAGATGGGACTGACCGAGTTCCTCAGGCACAACCCACCTAAGTTCAGTGGGAACGCTACCCCTGATCAAGCAGACCAGTGGGTCAGGGGGTTAGAGAAAATCTTCAGGGCGACCTCCTGCCCTGAAGATAAGAAGCTGGTATTCGCCACATATCTTCTGTCTGGAGAAGCTGAGTTCTGGTGGATGGGAACTCAGCAGATGATGGAAGCCCGAGAGGAAGTGGTGGATTGGGAGAGCTTCAGGGTGAAGTTTCTGGAAAAGTACTTCCCAGATAGTGCAAGGTTTGCCAAGGAAGCTGAATTCCTCAGATTGGAGCAGGGAGAGATGTCAGTGAATGCTTATGCTGCTCGGTTTGAGTACCTCGCCCGGTTTTATACCCAAGCTACCTCCGAGGCTTGGAGGTGTAGGAAATTCGAAGAAGGACTGAGGCATGGGCTGAAGAGGACCATAGCCCCGATGTGCATCAGGGAATTTCACGCCTTAGTGGAGAAGACGAAGATGGTAGAGACTCTGGAAAAGGGTGATTCGCGGGTGATCAGGTCTCACCCAGGGGGTTCCTCCAGTGGGAAGGTAAAGGTTCAGCAGCAGCAGAATGAGCCTTATGCGAGACCTCCCCAGCATAGGGCAGGAGCAGCGCCGCCCCAGTTTCAGCAACAACAAACATGGAGACCCAGGTGTTTCACATGCCAAGAGATGGGACACATTTCTAGAGATTGTCCTAACAGAAAAAGGATGACTCAACCCGTGGGTTCCCAGCAGTTGAGGAACGAAGGCAGTCGACCTCCGGCAGCAGGGAGAGTGTTTGCCATGACTGGAGCGGAGGCATCTCAGTCAGGTAACTTAGTACAGAATGTTGCTCTATAGCTGGTAGATGCGTTAGAATTTTGTTTGATTTTGGAGCGACACACTCCTTTGTGTCAAGCCTGTGTGTAGCCGAGTTGGGCCTTCTAGTGAAGGAGTTACCGTTTGAAACTGTTGGTCTATACACCTGCATCAGGACAGGTGTTGACCTCTGCAGTTGCCCCGAATGTCCAGTGATGGTAGAGGGACGCAGATTCAAGGTGAACTTGATCTGCCTACCTCTTCAGGATCTGGATGTTATCCTGGGAATGGATTGGCTAGCTGCCAATCACGTTCTCGTAGTCTGTGGTAGTCAGAAGATAGCGTTTCCAGACCTCCAAGGGGCAGACGTGATATCTACTCAGCGAGGGTGGTCGGTGTTGGAGGAAGGGGCGAGGTGCTTCGTGAATCCTAGCTCAGTTGGGAGTGAAGAATGAAGAGGACGTAAGTTGAATACCTGTGGTGAAAGATTTCATGGATGTAATTTCAGAAGAAATATCCGGATTACCTCCTAAGAGAGAAGTGGAGTTCTCTATTGATTTTGGTACCTGGGGCTGGACCAGTGTCAATGGCACCTTACAGGAGGGCTCCAGCCGAGTTGGAAGAGTTTACCTATAATAACGGTGATCATGCTGGCATTGGGATGGCAACGTATGAAGCTTTGTATGGAAGGAAATGCAGAACTCCTTTGTACTGGTACCAGGAAGCAGTATTGGTTGAACCAGAGTTGATTCAGCAGACGACCGAGAAGGTGCAGATCAGGGATGACTTGTCCTTTGAAGCGAAACCAGTCAGGATTGAAGATCGTCAAAGTAAGCAGCTCAGAGGCAAGACCATCAACATGGTGAAAGTGGTGTGGGATGAGCGATCGGGTGATTCAACTTGGGAATTAGAAGAACCCATGAGAGAAGCCTATCCATACCTCTTTTCCTTGTAATTCAATTTTCGAGGACGAAAATTTTTCTTGTTGGGGAGAATGTAAGGACCTGAAAAATTAAATTGGAATAAAAGAGTTATATTTTAAATAAATTCTAAGTATGTTTTTATTTAGAATAGAAAGGGAGGAAAAAGTTAAGTTTAGAAGGCTACGAGGTCGCCGGTCGCCTGCTATACATGAGCGCCAGGTGGACATCGCGCGGGCGTGAGAGGCATGCAGGCGTCGCGCGGGCGCGAGAGGCATGCAGGCATCGCGCGGGCGCGAGAGGCATGCAGGCATCGCGCGGGCGCGAGGCACGCGGGCATTGCCCGGGGCAAGAGGCATGTGGACGTGGCCAAGGCGCGAGAGTTATGAGGGCGTCGCCAGGGAAGACATCGGTTGTCTCCCAGAGGAAGACATCGGTCGTCTTCCAGGGCGAAGGGGACATCGGTCGTTCGCCAGGATGAGTCAGCAGTGGAAAGTTATCGAGCGACGTCGAGTTTCACACCGAGAAGGTAAGACCCAGACTCCCAGCATGAAGCGTAATGCACGCACGCCACGTAGACAAAAAGGGTGGTTCAGAATAGTGACATCAGAATGTTGGCATGCGCGGGAGACACTCGCGGTCGTACTGTTCAGAGCAGTGGCTGGCATGCACAAGCGACAACAGTGGCAGTACTGTTCAGAGCAGTGGTTGGCATGCACCAGAGGCAACAGTGGTCGTACTGTTCAGGGCAGTGGTTCTCAGACTTCTCTGCAGAGTGGGTGGTGGCAGCTGCTTTTGGTGGATAAGTTGGTTTAAGATGCAGAAAACCCACTGCTGAGAGGAAGAAACGTCGCAGCCTTCAAAGAGAGAAAGAGTGAGTTACCTCCCTTCTCCTCCAGTTGCCTCCTTCGCGCTGCGATTCTAGCACCTTCACACGAGAGTACGACGAGCGACAGCCACCATTAGAGCACCTGGGCAGTCCTCTGCAAGTCCTTCAACCAGACGCAAAAACAGAGCCAAGGCGTTCTTCAAGCTTTGTTGGGTTTCGGAACTCTAGGTGTTTGCGCAAGTCCAGGTAAGGGAAGCTAGCTTTATTTCAATAAAAGCCGTAGAATTGCTATTTTCTGAAGTGAGGGCGACGTGGTCGCCGGTTTCATATTCTGTTTCGTGATGCTCTGTTCTATGTGTTTGGGCGACGTGGTCGCCGGTTTTAAATACAGATTTCGAACTCCCCTGTTTAGTGTCGCTCTGAATTTGTCGAGATTGAAATGAAAAATGTTTATGCTATTCGAAAACCTGATCGGTGATATGCTTGTTACTGTGATTGGGATTGTTTGAGAAAAGATTCAAATGTTATATAATGGTATTGTGCTTTCACGTGTTGAATGATGCATTGGATGAATGTGAAAGAGTGATCAAAGCATAGTATTTTCAGGAAAGAAAATACCGTGTGGAGATTTATGAGGGTGTATTGATCTGTGAGTATCCTGTGAATGAGGCGATCCTGACTCTGCTGAGATAATGGAATCACATAGAGGAAGTTATCCAGTTGGTGAGAGTCGAAGGAGGTTCATATGAATGGGTGAGTCGTGTGAAAAAGAACGAGCTCGGCCTGTTATATGAATTAACCCTGTCATACTCGAAGAGTGAAGATACTGAGATTCATTTTTACGCTTGTGAATGTGTGTGATTTCACGGCGACCCTGTGAATGTGTGTGATTTCACAGTGGGGCAGTATGGCAGGTGCATGTCTCTGGATGCTAAGTTCAACGCACGAGTCTTCCGGAAGTGGAGTCAAGTGTCTTGTGTGATGAGTCAGTGAAGTCTGACGTGAGAAATGAGAATCTTTGAATTGATAGACACTTGATGGAATTATGTGAAACTGAACGACTCTTGAGGAAATTGGGAAATATGTGACTTCTTGATGGCTGTGTGATATGAATGGGGAATTGATAGTTTTACGTGGGTATCTGAAAATTGTTTTATCTTGATTTTAAAGTTTCATATCTAAATTCTCTTTAAAAATATCTAGCTTACCCTTTATTTTGTATTGCTCTGTGGCTGTTTCCTCTTAAAAACTGTGATGATCGTGTATTTTACACGGGAGCAGACGATCTTCCAGGGAGTAGAGCTCCTCAGTGAGTGGTCGCCGGAAGGAGATCGCCTATTTCCGTCCCTATCGGGTGATCGCCGGTTTATGCCTCCATCGGGTGATCGCCTGTTTTTCTGTCCTGATAGCAGATCGGCTGTTTTGGGCCTTCTGTTACAGATCGCCGGTTCATGAATGGAGATCGCCGGTCTTGTTCTATTTGGTTGAATTTCGTTTTAAATTTTGAAAACATTTGACCTGGTCATGTATTTAACTCCCTAAGAGGAGCAACTTCATTTCTTATATATATAATATCATGTACTCTTCAATATTATTTGTTTACCTTTATTTTCATTATACATGTATGTATGGTTTTATTTTGCGGGATGTTACAGTAAAGGACCAAGTGCAAATGAAAATAAAAAGAGAAAATGAGAAAAAGAAAAAAGAATTAAAGGAAAATCCTTTGTTTGGAGTTGAACCAGGCATTGACTTAATTTCTTCTTCCACAGAAAACCCTTGTGAGAATATGCTTGAAGGTAAATCTGTGTCTGGAGCTGAACCAGATATAGATATAAACCTTTCCTCCACAGAAAAGCCAAGTGAGGGGTTGTTTGAAAAAGAAGAAGAGGAATCTAGAAAGAATGAAGAGTATCTTACAACACCTCCTACAAGCATAGTGGGAAAAGAATCCTTAAAGGGGGATTGCAATAATTTTAACTCTCCTTTTCCTTTGAATCATGATGCTTACTCTTATTCTCAAAAATCACAAAAACAACACTTTGTGATGTTGTTGCTTATCTTGGGCAATGAACAACACAAAGGAAGCAAAAATATTTTTGAAAAGGGCCCTATTTCTTTCCAACAAAACTTTTATAAAAATAGCAAAGGGGCTTATTTCCTTACTATTTTATTTGAATACACTAGTCTTAATTTTCTTATCTCACTTTTCTTTGATGTTTATTGTAGGTTAATATTTGATCCTGGAGGACAAGCATAGTTTTCAAAGCAAGAATAAGGCTGTTGTTTGAGATCAACCTTGTAGATCTGAGGACAGATCCTCTCAAGAAGGAGGGGATGATGGAAGAGGCCCAAGCTCCAACCCAAGTTCAGGCCCAACACAAGGTCCATGGCCAAGCACATTCACGCCCAAATGAGTCAAGCCACGGATGGGAGGGAGAAGATCGTGTACATGCTACTTGGAGGCCCATTAGGGGTAGCTTAGTAGATTAGTGTAGTGTAGAAAGCAAAACTTGCTCACTTAGGGGTGTGCTATCAAAAAAGGTGCCCTTAGCAATAGAAGGAGGGGTGTGCTAGCAAATAGGTGCCTTTAGCAAAAGAAGGAGGGGTGTACTATCAAATGTTGCATTTTTGACCTATCTTCTAGAATATTAGGATGATGGTGTGGTTTGACTAAAGTCAATACCCTAGGCAGCCCCCACTTTTTGTATTTCCATCCTTACCCTTTAAGCTTGCTCACCAAGGCTCCTAAATCTATAAATAAGGAGGCCTATGTATTTTCAAGATTAATTTGAGTAAAGTTATGCTGCCAAATTTCCACTTCTCTCTTAGGAGGTAATCCAGGTATTTCTTCTGGAAATACATCCATGAAATCCTTCACTACATGTATCCTGCTTACGTCCTCTTCATTCTTCACTTCCAATCGAGCTAGGATCACGAAGCACCTCGCCCCTTTTTCCAACTCCGACCACCCATGCTGAGCAGATATCACATCTGACTCTTGGAGGTCTGGAAACGCTATCTTTTGACTACCGCAGTCTATGAGAATGTGATTGGCAGATAGCCAATCCATTCCCAGGATAACATCCAGGTCCTGAAGAGGTAGGCAGATCAAGTTTACTTTGAACCTGCATCCCTCTACTATCACTGGACATTCAGAGCAAACTGTAGAGGTCAACACCTGTCCTGATGCAGGTGTAGAGACCAACAGTTCAAACGGTAACTCCTTCACTAGAAGGCCCAACTCGGCTACACACAGGCTTGACACAAAGGAGTGTGTCGCTCCAGAATCAAACAAGGCTTTTACACCTCTACCTGCTATAAAATAAACACCTTGCACTAGGTTACCTGACTGAGACGCCTCTGCTCCTGTCATGGCAAACATTTTCCCTGCTGCTTGAGGTCTACTGCCTCCATTCCTCAACTGCTGAGGACCAACGGGTTGAGTCATCCTATTTCTGCTAGGACATCTCTAGAAATGTGCCCCATCTTTTGGCATGTGAAACATCTGGGTTTCCATGTTTGTTGCTGCTGAAACTGGGGCGGAACTACTCCTGCCCGATGTGGTGGAGGTCTCGCATAAGGCTTGCTTTGTGGGTGCTGCACCTTGGCCTTCCCACTGGAAGAACCCCCTGGGTTTGATCTGATCACCCGAGAATTACCCCTTTCCAAGGTTTCCACCATCTTTGCCTTCTCTACTAAGGCATGAAACTCCCTGATGCACATGGGTGCTATGGTCTTCTTCAGTTCATGCTTTAAACCTTCTTCAAACTTCCTACACCTCCAAGCCTCAGAGGTAGCTTGGGTATAAAATCTGGCTAGGTATTCAAACCTAGCAGCATAAGCGTTCACGGACATCTCCCCTTGCTCCAACCTGAGAAATTCCGCTTCCTTCGCAAACCTTGCACTATCTGGAAAATATTTCTCTAGGAACCTCTCTCGGAAACTTTCCCAGTCTAAAACATCAGCTCTGGCTTCCATCATCTGCTGAGCTCCCATCCACCAGAACTCGACTTCTCCAGATAGCAGATAGGTGGCGAACACCAATTTCTTCTCTTCAGGGCAGGAGGTCGCCCTAAAGATTTTCTCCAACTCCCTGACCCACTGATCTGCTTGATCAGGGGTAGCATTTGTAAGGACCTGTAAAATTAAATTGGAATAAAAGGAATATATTTTAAATGAATTCTAAGTATGTTTTTATTTAAAATAAAAAGGAAGGAAAGTGTAGCTTAGAAGACTATGAGATCGCCTGGTTAGTACATAATCGCCTGTCGCCTAGACTACACATGAACGCCAATCGCCTATGGTGTACCTGATCGCCGAAAGTGCACTTAGTATGTGGTCAAGATACTGGATCAACCATAGTGGGTTCCAAAAACCACGCGTATCAAGGTGTGGGTTAAGCCTTAGATACGTTGTGCATGTGAAGCTCTATGCTTGAGCATAAGAAATCGTCCTTAATGTTGCATGCATGGGCGCACGAGGAGTAGTGCTGATCTATTCTTGGAAATGTGAAGCTACCGACGTCACCAAGTCATGTGGAGGTGATACCTTGGACGTAACATAGTGGGATGAAGAACCTTCAGCAAGGCGTGGCGATGTGTCATCAGTCATCGCCAGGGCGAGAGACATGCGGGCATCGCCAGGGCGAGAGACATGCGGGCATCGCCAGGGCGAGAGACATGCGGGCATCGCCAGGGCGAGAGACATGCGGGCATCGCCAGGGCGAGATACATGCGGGCATCGTCAGGGCGAGAGACATGCGGTCATCGCCAGGGATAGACATCGGTCGTCCTCCAGGGAAAGACATCGGTCGTCCTCCAGGGAGAGACATCGGTCGTCCGCCAGGATGAGACATCGGTGGATAGTCATCCCACGAGAAGTCATCGGTGGAAGGTTATCGCGCGATGTCGTGTTTCACACAGATAAGGTGGGACCCAGGCTCCCAGCATGAGACGTCCTGCATGCGCGACACGTAGACAGAAAGGGTGTTTCAGAATAGTTAGCGTCAGAGAGTTGGTGTGCGCAGAACCCACGTGGTCATACTGTTCAAGGAAGTGTGCACGCAAGCTTTCCTGTAGAGTGGGTAGTGTAACTGTAACATCCCGCCAAAATACTATACAAATGTATATAATGAAAATAAAGGTAACAAATAGATTCTATGAACAAAGTATGATATATATGAAATGTAGTTTCTCCTCACAGGGAGTTTAATACAAATTCGGTCAAATTTTTCCAGAAACATAAACAAAATACAGTAAAAAAACGAAGCAGGCGATCTCCTATCGGAAGAGACCGATCTCCTATCGGACGAGGCCGATCGCCCATCGGGGGACCCAAAAACAGCCGATCTCCTTCCGGCGACCACTTCACTAAGGAGCTCTACTTCCTGGAAGATCATCTGCTCCCGTGCAAGTTATACACGATCATCACAGTTTTAAGAGAACAGCCACAGAACCAAAACACGCAGGGTAAGCTAGATATTTTAAAGAGAGTTTAAATAAGAACATTAAAATCAGAGTAAGCAATTTTCAAGATATTCACGTAAAGCTATAGATTTTCTCAATGCCCTTCACCTGATCACCCAGAAATCACACATTTCACAATATTCTCAAGAGTCATTCATTTTCACAATACTGCATCAAGTGTCTATAATTTCAAGTTCCTCATTTCACATGTCAGACCACCACTGACTCAGCACACAAGACACTTGACACTACTTCCGGAAGACTCGTGCATTGACTAGACTCAGGGATTCTGCACCTGTCATACAAGCTGTAATGTTTACCAGCTATGCGCATCAACACAATCTCAATCTCAAGTTCACCATTCTCACAGTATGACAGGGTTAATCCATATGACAGGCCGAGCTCGTTCTGTTTCACACGACTCACCCATACATATGAACCTCCTTCGACTCTCAACGCCTGAATAACCTCATCTATATGAATCCATTATCTCAGGAGAGTCAGGATAATCCCATTATAGACATCACCGATCAATGCACATCCTACACGATCTTACACGGTATTTTCTTTCCTGAAAATACTATGCCTCGATCCACATTCACCACATCCAACACATCACATAACACTTAAAGGAATGATTTCAATCACAGCAAAACTCAATCCAGGATTCTTATTTTCGAATATCTCATTTAAATCTCAAACAGTTTCAAAGCAGCACCAAAAACAGAGAGTTCGCAAAACAACGCCAAAACCGGCGATCTGGTTCAAAAACAGAGTATTTCGAAGACTGCATTTAAAACCGGCGACCACGTCGCCCAACCCATAGCACATAGCATTTTACAAGGATGAAAACGAAAACCGGCGACCACGTCGCTCTCACTTCAGAAAATAGCTAAACTATGGCTTGTATTGAAAATGAAGTCTAGCTTCCCTTACCTGGACTTGCGCAAACACCAGGAGCTCCGAAACCCAACGAAGCTTGAACCCCGCCTTGTCTCTGTTTTCAGCGCCTGGTCTGTAAAACTTGCAGAGAACCTCTTAGGTGCGCTAAGGGCAACGTCGCGTGTCGCACTGATGCTGGAGGTTGCCTGAGTCTCAACGCAAGGAAGGGAAGAAGGGAGGGAGGAAGTTTGCACTCACTCTAACACTCTTGAGTCTGTAACACTCTTTGCCTTCCCGCAGTGGCTTTTGAATCCCAGCTTACCTGTCCACGTTTGCTGCTGCTGCCACCCCTTCTGCAGGAAAGTCTGAGAACCACTGCCCTGAACAGTACGACCACTGCTGTCGTTTATGCATGCCAACCACTGCTCTGAACAGTACGACCACTGTTGTCGTTTGTGCATGCCAACCACTGCTCTGAACAGTACGACCGCGAGTGTCTCTTGCGCATGCCAACATTCTGATGTCACCACTCTGAATCATCCTATTTGTCTACGTGGCGCGCGTGCAGGACGTTTCATGCTGAGAGTCTGGGTCCCACTTTATCTGTGTGAGGCTCGCCATCGCGACAACTTTCCAACGCTGACTCATCCTGGCGAACGACCGATGTCTCCTTCGCCCTAGAAGACGACCGATGTCTTCCTCTGGGAGACGACCGATGTCTTCCCTGGCGACGCCCTCATAACTCTCGCGCCTTGGCCACGTCCACATGCCTCGCGCCCTGGCAATGCCCACATGCCTCGCGCCCACGCGATGCCTGCATGCCTCTCGGGCCCGCGCGTTGCCTGCATGCCTCTCGCGCCCGCGAGATGCCTGCATGCCTCTCGCGCCCGCGCGATGCCTGCATGCCTCTCGCGCCCGCGCGATGCCTGCATGCCTCTCGCGCCCGCGCGATGCCTGCATGCCTCTCGCGCCCGCGCGATGCCTGCATGCCTCTCGCGCCCGCGCGATGCCTGCATGCCTCTCGCGCCCGCGCGACGTCCACCTGGCGCTCATGTGTAGCAGGCGACCGGCGACCTCATAGCCTTCTATACTTAACTTTTTCCTCCCTTTCTATTCTAAATAAAACATACATAGAATTCTTTTAAAATATATCTCTTTTTATTCCAATTCAATTTTACAGGTCCTTACATTCTCCCCAACAAGAAAAATTTTCGTCCTCGAAAATTGAATTACAAGGAAAAGAGGTATGGATAGGCTTCTCTCATGGTTGCTTCTAACTCCCAAGTTGAATCACCCGATCGTTCATCCCACACTACTTTTACCATGTTGATGGTCTTGCCTCTGAGCTGTTTACTTTGACGATCTTCAATCCTGACTGGTTTCGCTTCAAAGGACAAGTCATCCCTGATCTGCACGTTGTCCACTTCCAGCACATGACTAGGGTCTGCCATGTACTTCCTCAGCTGTGAAACGTGAAAGACATTGTGTAGATTCGCTAAATGGGGAGGCAGGGCGATCTCATAAGCTACTGGGCCAATCCTCCTTAAGATCTGATATGGTCCCACGAACTTAGGGGACAACTTCTTTGACCTGATCGCTCTTCCTACACCCTTGGTTGGTGTCACTTTCATGAACACGTGGTCTCCAGCAGCAAACTCCAAAGGCTTCCTCCTCTGGTCTGCATATGACTTCTGCCTACTTTGAGAAGCCTTCATTCTGCTTTGTATTTGCTGCACCTTCTCGGTCGTCTGTTGAATCAACTCTGGCCCAACCAAGACTGCTTCGCCCTCCTGGTACCAACATAAGGGAGTCCTACATTTCCTCCCATACAGGGCTTCATATGGTGCTATCCCTATGCTGGCGTGATAACTGTTATTATATGTAAACTCCACCAGTGGCAACACCTCGTCCCAATTCCCCAATTGATCCAAGACACACGTCCTCAGCAGGTCTTCCAAGGACTGGATCGTTCTCTCTGACTGACCATCTGTTTGGGGATGATATGCAGAGCTCATCCTCAACTTAGTTCCCAAGCACTCTTGCAAGGTCTGCCAAAACCGTGAAGTGAACCTGGGATCTCTATCTGAAACGATGCTGGAAGGCACTCCATGCAGCCTCACTATTTCCTGGATGTACAACTGTGCCAACTTGGCCATGGGCATCCTCATATTCACTGGGAGAAAATGAGCACTCTTCGTCAGCCGATCAGTGATGACCCATACTGCATCATGGCCCTTTACCGATCTGGGTAAATGGGTGACGAAATCCATGGCAATGCTGTCCCATTTCCACTCAGGGATATCCAATGGTTGTAACAACCCGCCAGGCCTTTGATGTTCTACCTTTGCCTTCTGACACGTCAAACAGGTAGCGACATACTGGGCGATGTCTCTCTTCATGCCTGACCACCAAAATGACTCCTTCAAGTCATGGTACATCTTGGTCATGCCTGGATGGAGGTTAAGGCGACTCTTATGACCTTCATCTAGGATCATCTTCTTCAATTCTCCATCTGCAGGGATGCAAATCCTACCATTAAATCTCAAGATCCCATCATCGCCCATCACAAAGTCTCTAGCCTGGTCGGTCCCTAGTGACTCCACAGTACGCTTTAGACTAGGGTCCTCCAACTGCTTATCCCTTAACATCCCAAGGAAGTCATTAGTTATAGCCAGCTTACTACAACTAATGTGATTCACGTGAAATTCTACTCCAAGGTTTAAGTCTCTGAACTGCTCGATCAGTTTCTGCTCTTCCATCATCATGGTGGCGACTTGTATAGACTTCCTACTCAAGGCATCTGCCACTACATTGGCCTTCCCTGGGTGATACATGAGTTGAAAGTCGTAATCCTTTAGGAATTCCATCCACCTTCTTTGTCTCATGTTTAGTTCCTTCTGATCGAACAGGTACTTCAAGCTCTTGTGGTCACTGAACACCTGGAACCGAGCTCCATATAGATAGTGCCTCCATATCTTCAAGGCAAAAACCACTGCCGCCAACTCCAAGTCATGCGTAGGGTAGTTTCTCTCATGAACCTTGAGTTGCCTTGAAGCATATGCAACCACTCTTTTCTCTTGCATCAAAACACATCCCAAGCCCTGATGTGAAGCGTCACAGAAGACATCAAAAGGTCTTCCTACTTCGGGGATCACCAGCACTGGAGCACTAGTCAACCTCTCCTTTAATTCCATGAAGCTCTGCTCACATCGGTCGGTCCAAGCAAAAGGTTGGTCCTTGCGGGTTAGCTGTGTTAAAGGAGCCACTATCTTGGAAAAATCCTCAATAAACCTCCGATAGTAGCCCGCCAACCCCACAAAGCTCCTTATCTCAGTCACGGTCTTAGGACGTTCCCATTGCAGCACTGCCTCTACCTTGGCTGGATCTACCGAGATCCCTTGGGCAGATATCACGTGTCCTAAGAAGTTGACTTCCCTCAGCCAGAACTCACACTTGGAGAACTTGGCATAGAGCTGCTTCTCTCTCAGTATTTCCAATACTGTCCTCAGGTGTTCCTCATGCTCTTCCTCGGTCCTTGAATAAATGAGGATGTCATCTATGAAGACCACCACAAACTTATCCAAGAAAGGGCGAAAGATCCTATTCATGTAGTCCATGAATAGAGCTGGAGCATTGGTGACTCCAAATGGCATCACTACATACTCGTAGTGCCCATATCGAGACCTAAAAGCTGTCTTCTGAACATCTTCAGCTTTTACCAAGATTTGGTGGTACCCCGATCTCAGGTCAATCTTGGAGAACACCGAGGCTCCATGTATTTGATCCATCAAATCATCAATCCTAGGCAGGGGGTACTTGTTCTTGATGGTCAACTTGTTCAACTGCCTGTAATCTATACACAGCCGAGACCCTCCATCCTTCTTCTTGACTAGGAGCACTGGAGCTCCCCATGGAGATACACTGGGTCTGATGAATTGCTTCTCCAGCAACTCTTCCACTTGCTTCTTCAACTCTACTAACTCGGCTGGTGCCATCCTGTAAGGTGCCATTGACACTGGTCCAGCTCCAGGTACCAAGTCAATAGAGAATTCCACTTCTCTCTTAGGGGGTAACCCAGGCACCTCTTCTGGGAATACATCCGTGAAATCTTTCACCACGGGTATTCTGCTTACGTCCCCTTTATTCTCCACCTCCGACCGAGCGAGTATCACGAAGCACCTCGCCCCTTCTTCCAACTCTGACTGCCCTTGCTGAGCAGAAATTACATCTGATCCTTGGAGGTCTGGAAACGCAATCTTCTGACTACCGCAGTCAATGAGAACGTGATTGGCGGCTAACCAATCCATTCCCAGGATAACATCTAGGTCCTGAAGAGGTAGGCAGATCAAGTTCACCTTGAATCTGCGTCCCTCTACAATCACTGGACATTCGGGGCACACTGTAGAGGTCGACACCTGTCCTGATGCAGGTGTAGAGACCAACAGTTCGAAGGGTAACTCCTTCGCTAGAAGGCCCAACTCGGCTACACACAGGCTTAACACAAAGGAGTGTGTCGCTCCAGAATCAAACAAAGCTTTTACACCCCTACCAGCTATAAAACATATACCCTGCACGAGGTTACCTGACTGAGATGCTTCTGCTCCAGACATGGCAAACACTCTCCCTGTCGCCTGAGGTCTGCTGCCTTCGTTTCTCCTCTGCTGGGAGCCACTGGGTTGGGTCGCCCCATTCCTGCTAGGGCATTCTCTAGCAACGTGCCCTGTCTTTTGGCAGGTAAAACACCTTCTCTCTGAAGGCTGCTTGGGGCACACGTTGGGCGTGTGTGGTCCACCACAATGGAAACACTTGGGTTTCCAAGGTTGCCGCTGCTGAAACTGGGATGACGTTGTTCCCACCCGATGTGGTGGAGGCCTCGTATAGGGCTTGCTTTGTAAGTGCTGTGCCTTAGCTTTCCCACTGGAAGAACCTCCTGGGTGTGACCTGATCACCCGAGAATCACCCTTCTCCAGGGTCTCCACCATCTTCGCCTTTTCTACTAAGGCGTGAAATTCCCTGATGCACATCGGGGCTATGGTCTTCTTCAGCCCATGCTTCAGTCCCTCTTCAAACTTCCTACACCTCCAGGCCTCAGAGGTCGCCTGGGTATAGAACCGGGCGAGGTACTCAAAACGAGCAGCATAGGCGTTCACTGACATATCCCCCTGCTCCAGCTTCAGGAACTCAGCTTCCCTCGCAAACTTGGCGCTGTCAGGGAAGTATTTCTCCAAGAACTTCACCCTGAAGCTCTCCCAATCCAAAACATCCCCTCGGGCATCCATCATCTGCTGAGCTCCCATCCACCAGAACTCAGCTTCTCCTGATAGCAGATAAGTGGCGAACAGCAATTTCTTCTCTTCAGGGCAGGAGGTCGCCCTAAAGATTTTCTCCAGCTCTCTGACCCACTGATCTGCCTGATCAGGGGTAGCATTCCCACTAAACTTGGGTGGGTTGTGTCTCATGAACTCGGTCAGTCCCATCTGTTCTTGAGGCTGACCGCCGTGGGAGTTTGTCTCAGCCGACCGAGCAGTTTCCCAGTGGTGCATTGTAGCTTGATGGTTCTGAGCCATCGCTGCATTCTGCTGCTGGATGGCAGTTGCCATCATCTCGATAGCCTTAGCAATCTGGCTCATCTCCGAAGAAGATTGGGGAGGGGTAGAAGGTCTACGTGCCATCTCTCTTTGTTTCAGAGTTGAAACTACAGGTTTCTATATTCCCTACAACTACAAGAATGAGATCGATAAGAAATCAATTCATTCAGAAGGTAACATATAGACCTTACAAAGGTCAGCATCTCAAAATCATTAAGAATTTGAGCTCAACAACAGAATCATAATGCTTATAGCATCAAGCATAACACCAGAACAACTACTGGTATGCAGTCATCAATCCAATCAACCATTTTCAATCCATTACAAGGGCACTCAAGAAAATGAAATAGCTCACACCAGAATTCAATATATGCTAAACATCAAACCTTTGGAATTAAGGTTGAGACTCATCCCGATCCAGTTATGAGTGTGCACCCTCACTACTTTATCAGGACCTTCTCATTCTTAATACTAAGATTTTCAGTTATAACATATATTCACCAAAGCACACACAAAATCTCAATACAAAAACGTTTGAAAACTTTTCACTATAGTTGTTATTTTAAACTCAAATAAATTTCATGAGCAGAAGAAACACAATGGATCCACAGCCCTCAGGTCATCCTAAGGACGAACTGCTCTGATACCATTAATGTAACATCCCGCCAAAATACTATACAAATGTATATAATGAAAATAAAGGTAACAAATAGATTCTATGAACAAAGTATGATATATATGAAATGTAGTTTCTCCTCACAGGGAGTTTAATACAAATTCGGTCAAATTTTTCCAGAAACATAAACAAAATACAGTAAAAAACGAAGCAGGCGATCTCCTATCGGAAGAGACCGATCTCCTATCGGACGAGGCCGATCGCCCATCGGGGGACCCAAAAACAGCCGATCTCCTTCCGGCGACCACTTCACTAAGGAGCTCTACTTCCTGGAAGATCATCTGCTCCCGTGCAAGTTATACACGATCATCACAGTTTTAAGAGAACAACCACAGAACCAAAACACGCAGGGTAAGCTAGATATTTTAAAGAGAGTTTAAATAAGAACATTAAAATCAGAGTAAGCAATTTTCAAGATATTCACGTAAAGCTATAGATTTTCTCAATGCCCTTCACCTGATCACCCAGAAATCACACATTTCACAATATTCTCAAGAGTCATTCATTTTCACAATACTGCATCAAGTGTCTATAATTTCAAGTTCTTCATTTCACATGTCAGACCACCACTGACTCAGCACACAAGACACTTGACACTACTTCCGGAAGACTCGTGCATTGACTAGACTCAGGGATTCTGCACCTGTCATACAAGCTGTAATGTTTACCAGCTATGCGCATCAACACAATCTCAATCTCAAGTTCACCATTCTCACAGTATGACAGGGTTAATCCATATGACAGGCCGAGCTCGTTCTGTTTCACACGACTCACCCATACATATGAACCTCCTTCGACTCTCAACGCCTGAATAACCTCATCTATATGAATCCATTATCTCAGGAGAGTCAGGATAATCCCATTATAGACATCACCGATCAATGCACATCCTACACGATCTTACACGGTATTTTCTTTCCTGAAAATACTATGCCTCGATCCACATTCACCACATCCAACACATCACATAACACTTAAAGGAATGATTTCAATCACAGCAAAACTCAATCCAGGATTCTTATTTTCGAATATCTCATTTAAATCTCAAACAGTTTCAAAGCAGCACCAAAAACAGAGAGTTCGCAAAACAACGCCAAAACCGGCGATCTGGTTCAAAAACAGAGTATTTCGAAGACTGCATTTAAAACCGGCGACCACGTCGCCCAACCCATAGCACAGAGCATTTTACAAGGATGAAAACGAAAACCGGCGACCACGTCGCTCTCACTTCAGAAAATAGCTAAACTATGGCTTGTATTGAAAATGAAGTCTAGCTTCCCTTACCTGGACTTGCGCAAACACCAGGAGCTCCGAAACCCAACGAAGCTTGAACCCCGCCTTGTCTCTGTTTTCAGCGCCTGGTCTGTAGAACTTGCAGAGAACCTCTTAGGTGCGCTAAGGGCAACGTCGCGTGTCGCACTGATGCTGGAGGTTGCCTGAGTCTCAACGCAAGGAAGGGTAGAAGGGAGGGAGGAAGTTTGCACTCACTCTAACACTCTTGAGTCTGTAACACTCTTTGCCTTCCCGCAGTGGCTTTTGAATCCCAGCTTACCTGTCCACGTTTGCTGCTGCTGCCACCCCTTCTGCAGGAAAGTCTGAGAACCACTGCCCTGAACAGTACGACCACTGCTGTCGTTTATGCATGCCAACCACTGCTCTGAACAGTACGACCACTGTTGTCGTTTGTGCATGCCAACCACTGCTCTGAACAGTACGACCGCGAGTGTCTCTTGCGCATGCCAACATTCTGATGTCACCACTCTGAATCATCCTATTTGTCTACGTGGCGCGCGTGCAGGACGTTTCATGCTGAGAGTCTGGGTCCCACTTTATCTGTGTGAGGCTCTCCATCGCGACAACTTTCCAACGCTGACTCATCCTGGCGAACGACCGATGTCTCCTTCGCCCTAGAAGACGACCGATGTCTTCCTCTGGGAGACGACCGATGTCTTCCCTGGCGACGCCCTCATAACTCTCGCGCCTTGGCCACGTCCACATGCCTCGCGCCCTGGCAATGCCCACATGCCTCGCGCCCGCGCGATGCCTGCATGCCTCTCGGGCCCGCGCGTTGCCTGCATGCCTCTCGCGCCCGCGAGATGCCTGCATGCCTCTCGCGCCCACGCGATGCCTGCATGCCTCTCGCGCCCCGCGCGATGCCTGCATGCCTCTCGCGCCCGCGCGATGCCTGCATGCCTCTCGCGCCCGCGCGATGCCTGCATGCCTCTCGCGTCCGCGCGATGCCTGCATGCCTCTCGCGCCCGCGCGATGCCTGCATGCCTCTCGCGCCCGCGCGACGTCCACCTGGCGCTCATGTGTAGCAGGCGACCGGCGACCTCATAGCCTTCTATACTTAACTTTTTCCTCCCTTTCTATTCTAAATAAAACATACATAGAATTCTTTTAAAATATATCTCTTTTTATTCCAATTCAATTTTACAGGTCCTTACAGTAACATCCCGCAAAATAAAACCATACATACGTGTATAATGAAAATAAAGGTAAACAAATAATATTGAAGAGTACATGATAATATATATATAAGTAATGAAGTTGCTCCTCTTAGGGAGTTAAATACATAACCAGGTCAAATGTTTTCAAAATTTAAACGAAATTCAACCAAATACAACAAGACCGGCGGTCTCCATACATGAACCGGCGATCTGGTAACAGAAGGCCCAAAACAGGCGATCTGCAGCAGGACATAAATCCGGCGATCACCACCAAGAGATAGAAAACCGGCGATCTCTTCCTCGGCGACCACTCACTAAGGAGCTCTACATCCTGGAAGATCATCTGCTCCCGTGTAACAATTACACGATCATCACAGTTTTAAGAGGACAACCACAGAACCAAAACACGCAGGGTAAGCTAGATATTTTAAAGAGAGTTTAAATAAGAACATTAAAATCAAGATAAGACAAATTCAAGATACCCACGTAAAACTATAGAGTTGCTCATACCCTTCACCTGATCGCCCAGAAACCACACATTTCACAATATTTTCCAGAGTCATTCTATTTCACAACTGTATCAAGTGTCTATCAATTTCAAGTTCCTCATTTCACATGTCAGACCACCACTGACTCAGCACACAAGACACTTGACACTACTTCCGGAAGACTCATGCATTGATTAGACTCAGAGATCTGCACCTGTCATACCATACCACTGTGAAATCCACACAGGGTCGCTGTGAATCCACACAGCATGCGCATATATAATCTCAATGTCAATAGTTCTCTCGGTATGACAGGGTTAATCCATAGAACAGGCGGAGCTCGTTCTTTTTCACACGAGACGCCCATTCATATGAACCTCCTTCGACTCTCACCAACTGAGTAACTTCCTCTATGTGATTTCATTATCTCAGCAGAGTCAGGATATCCCCTTAGGAATCACCGATCAATGCACATCCTACACGATCTTACACGGTATTTTCTTTCCTGAAAATACTATGCCTCGATCCACATTCACAACGTTCAACACATCATACCACCCCTAAATAAATGATTCAAGTCACAGCAACGATCGTTTCAAAGATTCAGATTTTCGAAGATCACATTTAAGCTTCAACAGTTCAAAGTAACACCAAAAACAGGGAGTTCGCAAACGTCGCCCAAACCGGCGACCTGGTTCAAAAACAGGGTATTTCGAAGTCTGTATTTAAAACCGGCGACCACGTCGCCCAAACACATGGAACAGAGCATTCACGCAGATGAAAACGAAACCGGCGACCACGTCGCCCCCATTTCAGAAATAACTAAACTATAGCTTGTAATGAAAATGAAGTCTAGCTTCCCTTACCTGGACTTGCGCAAAACACCAGGAGCTCCGACACCCAACGAAGCTTAAAGAATGCCTTGGCTCTGTTTTTTCGTCTGGTTTTAAGGACTTGCAGAGGACCTCCCAGGTGCTCTAATGGTAGCCGTCGCTCGTCGTACTCTTGTGTGAAGGTGCCAGAATCGCAGCGCGAAGGAGAGAATGGAGGAGAAGGGAGGTAAACTCACTCTTTCGCTCTTGAACAACTGCAACGTTCCCCTCTCTCAGAAGTGGGTTTTTGCATCTTAAACCAGCTTGTCCATAAAAGCAGCTGCCACCACCCACTCTGCAGAGAAGTCTGAGTGTACGTTTCTCTGAACAGTACGACCATGTTTGTCTCTTCTGCATGCCAACCACTGCCCTGAACAGTACGACCGCTGTTGTCTCTTGCGCATGCCAACATTCTGATGTCACTATTCTGAACCACCCTTTTTGTCTACGTGGCGCGCGTGCAGGACGTTTCATGCTGGGAGTCTGGGTCCCACTTTCTCTGTGTGAAGCTCGACATCACGCGATAACCTTCCACCGATGACCTCTCGCGCGAAGACTATCCACCGATGACATCTCGCGCGAAGATTATCCACCGATGACATCTCGCGCGAAGACTATCCACCGATGACCTCTCGCGCGAAGACTATCCACCGATGACCTCTCGCGCGAAGACTCTCCACCGATGACCTCTCGCGCGAAGACTCTCCACCGATGACCTCTTGCGCGAAGACAATCCCGCATGCCTCGCGCCCTGGTGATGCCCGCATGCCCCTCGCGCCCTGGCGATGCCTGCATGCCTCTCACCTGGCGATGCCCGACGACACATCGCCGCGCCTTCCTGAAGGTTCTTCATTCTACTATGTTACGTCCAAGGTATCATCTCAACATGACTCGGTGACGTCGGTAGCTTCACATTCCCAAGAGTAGGTCAGCACCACTCCTCGTTCTCCCATGCATGCAACACTAAGGGTGATCTCTTTTGCTCAAGCGTAGAGCTTCGCATGCACAGCGTATCTAAGGCTTAACCCACACCTTGATACGCGTGGTTGTTGGAACCCACTCTGGTTGATCCATCATCTTGACCACATACTACGTGCATTCCCGCCGATCACGTACACTCTAGGCGATTGGCGCTCATGTCTCCTCTAGGCGACAGGCGATTATGTGCCAGAGGAGTCGGAGATCACCTCCGTCTTCACTAACGACGATCTTGCAGAAGACTTCTCAGTTACACTTTTCCTCCTTTACTCTTTTTGGTCCACATGTCATCCGACCGACCTCTACTAGCTTACCCCAGGTCATGGGCGACGTCCGATGTCTGCTACTACGAAACTTCATTTACCAACTCTTTGTATTTTAAATAATAACATTTTTCTGAAATTATTTAAATATAACACTTTTATTCCTATTAAAGTTTCTAGGTCCTTACAGGTAGTGGCAGCGGCAGTTGTGGACAAGTTGGTTTAGATTCAAAAACTCACTTCTGAGAGGCAAAGAACGTTGATGTGGTTCAAGAGTGACAGAGTGAGTTTACCTTCATCCTTCTCTTTTCTCTCCTTCGCGCTGCGATTCAGGCATCCTCAAGCACCAGTACGACGAGCGACGACTGCCCTTGGACTCCCGGGAAGTTCTCTGCGAGTTTTCCGATCAGGACGCAAAAACAGAGTTTGGGTATCCTTAAGTTCGGTGGGTTAGAGCTCGTAGTGAGATTTTACGCAAGTCCAGGTAAGGGAAGCTAGCCTTATTTCCAACGAAAACCTTAAGTTAGATGATTTTGATGATGGGGCGACGTGGTCGTCGGTTTTCAACTGTTATTGCATAATCCCCTGTTTTTGGATGTGATCGCCGATTTTAATGTTGTTTTCGAACTCCCCTGTTTTAGTGTCGCTTTGAACTTGTTGAGATTGAAATGAAAAATGTATATGCTATTCGAAAACCTGAACGGTGGTATGCTTGTTTTTGTGAGTAGGGTTGTTTAAGAAAAGATTCAAAGTATTCTATGATGGAATTGTTCTTTATGTGTGGTATGATGTATGGAATGTGGTGAATGTGGGATCAAGGCATAGTATTTTCAGGAAAGAAAATACCGTGTAAGATCGTGTAGAGTGTGCATTGACCGGTGATTCGTTTATTATGAGATATCCTGACTCTCCTGATATAATGGAATCATATAGATGAAGTTATTCAGGCGTTGAGAGTCAAAGGAGGTTCATATGTATGGGTGAGTTGTTTGAAAGAGAACGAGCTTGACCCGTTGTATGGATTAACCCTGTCATGCTAGGATAGTGATGATATTGAGATTCATTTATAGGCTTGTGAATGTGTGTGATTTCACAGCGACCCTGTGAATGTGTGTGATTTCACAGTGGTGCAGTATGACAGGTGCAGATCTCTGAGTCTAGTCAATGCACGTGTCTTCCGGAAGTAGTGTCAAGTGTCTATGTGTGATGAGTCAGTGGAAGTCTGACGTGAGAAATGAGAAACATTGAAATTGATAGACACTTGATGGATTATGTGAATTGAACGATTCTTGAGGAAATTGTGAAGTATGTGATTACTTGATGGTCATGTGAAGGGAATGAGAAAGTTGATGGTTTTTACGTGGGTCTCTTAAATTTGTTTTATCTTGATTTTAAAGTTTCATATCTAAATTCTCTTTAAAATATCTAGCTTACCCTGCGTTTTTGTTTTGTATCGTGGTTGTTTTTCTTAAACCTGTGATGATCGTTTATATTTGCACGGGAGCAGATGATGTTGCAGGAAGTAGAGCTCCTCAGTGAGTGGTCGCCGGAAGGAGATTGCCTGTTTTCTGTTTCTGTTAGGAGATCGCCTGTTTTCTATTTTGCTGTATTTTGTTTAAGTTTTGGAAACTGACTGGATATGTATTAAACTCCCTGTGAGGAGAAATTTCATTACATATATATATATGTTCACTTCGATTTTATGGTTTTACCTTTATTTCATTATATAAATATGAAAAGGATTTGGCGGGATGTTACACGCCCTCTAGGAGACGGTGGCAGAATCAAGGGCAGATCAAGTGCGGATGCAGGCAGACCTGGCTGCATCACAGGCTTGGGTGGGTTGTGCCTCATGAACTCGGTCAGTCCCATCTGTTCCTGAGGCTGACCGACGTGAGAAGCTGTTTCAGCCGACCGAGCAGTTTCCCAATGGTGCATTGCAGCTTGATGATTCTGAGCCATTGTTGTATTCTGTTGTTGGATGGCAGTTGACATCATCTCAATAGCCATGGCAATCTGGCTCATTTCCGAAGAAGGTTGGGGAGGGGTAGGAGGTCTACGAGCCATCTTTCTTCGTTTCAGATTTTGAAACTATTGGTTTCTATATTCCCTACAACTATAAGAATGAGATTGATAAGTGTACCGACCAGTCCTCGGACACCGATAACAGGTAGTAAAGGGCGAACCACGTCAGCTGGGTCCCACAGCATGGGCCAAAGCCACGTGGAGTGGACCCCGCAGGCAGCTTGGATTAAAGGGTGATCAATCATCGGTGTTTCCCCTCAGAGTAGGGTGATCAGTCATCAGCATGTTCTCACAGAGAAGGGTGATTAGTCATCAGCGCGTCCCCACAGGGAAGGGTGAGTAGTCGTCAGACCACCAGGATAGGATGGACTGAGGTGTCATCGCCACTCAGAGTATGGCGAGGTGACATCAGCCTTGGGTGAAGACGAGGTGACATCAGCCTACAGGGAAGGGTGATGGGTCATCACCCTACAGAGACGAGTGAGTAGTCGTCAGATCACCAGGATGGGCGGAGGCGTCATCGTCACTCAGCAGGTCGAGGAGTCCTCGGCGACAGGGTGTGGCGAGGTGACATCGGCCTTGGGTGATTTGAACAGCGTAAGCAGAACAGCTAAGATTGGTTCCCAGAGTGGGCCAATGACCAGTTAAATACCCAGAGTTAGGGAGAAGCCTGGATCACGAAGTGCCTATGCGGGTAGCAGGGAGAGCACAGTTGGGTGTAGAGTCCTGAGGGGACGAGTACTCACCAGAGCTAGGGTTTTCCCAGTGAAGCTACATGCATGGCACGTGAACAGTGAAGGCACTCCCAGAACAGGTGGCCCTAGAGACTAGGTGCACGAGGAGGCACCCAGGTGGTCACCCTGTTAAAGTTTGCACTCTAGAGAAGGAAACCTTATGTGCTAGATTACCCTAAGATTGGGTGATAGCGGCGCAAGGGTATTCCAGTAAACCCTAAATATGGCTAGCAGCGCAGTAAACCCTAATTAGGGCTAGCGGCGCAGTAAACCCTAGACTATATAAGGGACAGTAAAATACTTCACAAAGGTACGCAGTTTCTAGACCTAAACACAAAGAGAAACTCAATACAATTGGTGTTGCTTGCCCTACACTGACTTGAGCGTCGGAGTGCAAACGGCCTCTAGGGCGCCCCCTTTCTCTTTTGCAGGTGCAGATTGCTTCGAGAGAACCAAGCACATATCAACGTGAGGAAGGAGGCGTGTGAGTGTCGTGAGTCAACCGACAGGCGGGTCAACCGGCAAGAACAATAAGAAATCAATTCATTCAGGAGGTAACATCTAGACCTTACAAAGGTCAGCTTCTCAAAGTCATTTAGAATTTGAGTTCATCAACAGAATCATAATGCTCAAAATAGAAAGCATAACACCGAACAGTCATGGGTACAAAACTATCAATCAAATATCACCACACTTAATAATTGGGATAAAACACACCAGAAGTGGATATATGCTCAACATCAAACTTTTAGAATTAAGATTGAGAACATCTCGATTCAGTTATGAGTGTGCACCCTCACTACTTTATCAAGATCCTTTCACTCTTAATACTAAAATTTTTCATTTAGAGCCTATATCTACTAAAGCACAAACAAAATTTCAATCAGAAAACATTTGAAAACCTTTCACTATAGCTTTGATTAAGACTCCAATAGCAGAAGAGACACAATGAACCCACTCTCCTCGGGTCATCCTAAAGACGAACTGCTCTGATACCATTAATGTAACGCCCCTCAAAATATTGTTCATTTTTATATAATAAAATAAAGGTGAAACAATAATATCAAAATTTAACATAGATATATACATAATATAATTCATCCATTAATACAAATGTGCCTCAAAATAATATCCCTTTTCGAGGAAGTTTTAATACATCTCCATACAGGAGTTTTCAAAATAAAACAAAACAACAGCATTCAAAAACCGGCGATCTCCTCCTCCAGAAATGCTCACTGAGGAGCTCTACTACCCGCAACCTCATCTGCTCCCGTGCAAATATACACGATCATCACAGGTTTAAGAAAACAACCACGATACAAAACAAAAGGGTAAGCTAGATATTTTAAAACTTTAAATATGAAACTTTATATCAATAGAAAGCATAAATCTTCACACCATTCATAATCTATATCAATTTCAACCATCAATATCCCCATATTCCACAAACTCGTCAAGTGTCTATTCAATACATTCAATACTCATGGTTCACATGTCAGACTTTCCACTGACTCATAACACATAGACACATGACTCTACTTCCGGAAGACTCGTGCGTTGAACTTAGCATCCAGAGACCTGCACCTGTCATACTACATTGCTGTAAAGTTCCCACAGCTATGTGCATAAACATCATCTCGATCTCAATCTCAATATCATCACTCTCTCAGTATGACAGGGTTAATCCATATAACAGGTCAAGTCAGTTATCTTTCAAACGACTTACCCATACATATGCACCTCCTTCGACTCTCACCAACTGAATGACTTCATCTATGTGATTCCATCATATCAGCAGAGTCAGGATCGCCTCATTCACAGGATACTCACAGATCAATACACCCTCATAAAATCTCCACACGGTATTTTCTTTCCTGAAAATACTATGCTTTGATCACTCTTTCACATTCATCCAGTACATCATACCACACGTAAAAACACAATTCCATCATATAATATTTTGAATCTTTTCTTAAACAATCCCAATCATAGAAACAATCATACCAAAGTTCAGATTTTTGAATATCATATGCATTTCACCTTTCAATCTCAAACAATTTCAAAACGACACTAAAACAGGGGATTTCTAAATTTGCATTAAAACCGGCGATCACGCCACCCCACACATAAAAACAGAGCATCGTGAAATAGAATATGAAACCGGCGACCACGTTGCCCTCACTTCAGAACCTACTCGCCTAAAATTTTTATAAACGAAAATGCTAGCTTCCCTTACCTGAACTTGCGCAAAATCACTAAGAGCTCCAAAACCCACCGAAGCTTAAAGATGTCCTAACCTGCACCATGGAGCCTTTATCACAAAACTGACTATACTACTCATTTTCTACGCTAACAGAGACGATTTCTGGAGCTAAGGGAGTCGCCGGCAACGCCTATGCAGAGGCAACCCTCTCAAGCTCAGATTCGACTCGAAAAACAGAGTAAAATGACTTACTCTGTTCTAGCGTCCTGACGGGAGAACTTGCAGAGACTTCCCAGAAGGACAATGGCAGTCGCCGATCGTAGCACTGGTACGTGAGGATAGTTGCATCTTCGAGTGGAGGAGAAAGGAGAAAGGGGAACTAAATGAGCTGATTCCCTCAGCTTTTAAGGTCGAACGGCTCTTTAGCCTTCACTGCCATTACCCACTCTCTGAGCAACCTTGCGTGTGGGTTTCCTCTAACAGTATGGCCACGTGGGTCTCTGCGCACACCAACTCTGGGTCACTTTCCATACCAACTCTCTGGAGCCACTGTTCTGAAGCACTCTCAGTGACTACGTGTTGCGCATGCAAGACGCTCATGTTGGGAGCCTGAGCCCCACCTCATCTGTGTGGAACACGACCTCGCGCGATGACCATCCACCGATGTCTCATCCTGGCGGACGAACGATGTCTCTCCCTGGAAGACGACCGATGTCTCTCCCTGGAAGACGACCGATGTCTCTCCCTGGAAGACAACCGATGTCTCTCCCTGGAAGACGACCGATGTCTCCCCCTGGAAATCGACCGACGCGTCCCTCATCTTGGCGATGACCGTCTGTCTCTCGCCCTGGCGATGCCCGCGTGTCTCTCGCCCTGGCGATCCCCGCGTGTCTCTTGCCCTGGAGATCTCTCATCGTCCTTGATGTGGCGAGGACACATCGCCTTGCTTCTGTCGACTGATGCCACATCGTCACACCCTGTTGAGGGCTCGTCATACCACTACTCCACACCTGTGTTATCACCCCCACATGGCTCGGTGACGTCGGTAGCTTCTCCTGCCCGAGGGCAGCTCAGTACTCAATCCTTACGTGCCTAAGCATGCAACATTAAGGTAAATCCCTTATGTCCAAGCGCAAAGTCCCGTAGTTATTCTGCATGCATGGCGCTCCTAAGGTTCAAATCACACCTCCCTACATGTGATTTCTGGAACCCACTATGTGTAAGGACCTGAAATTTATTGGAATGAAAGAGTATGTTTTAAGTAAATTCTAAGTATGTTTTATCTAAGTTAAAAAGGAAGGAAAGTGTAGTCTAGAAAAAACTATAAGAGTTCCTTGTTTATACATCATCGCCGGTCGCCTAGACTACACGTCATCGCCTGGGCGCGAGGCATGCAGGCGTCGCCAGGGCGCGATGCATGCGGGCATCATCAGGGGGGGGGTGAGACATCGGTCGTTCGCCAGGAAGAGGTCATCAGTAGTTTGTCCTCGCGCGAGAGGTCATCAGCGGTTTGTCTTCGCGCGAGAGGTCATCAGTGGTTTGTCCTCGCGCGAGAGGTCATCAGCGGTTTGTCACCGCGCGAGAGGTCATCGGTGGTTTGTCTTCGTGCGAGGTCATCGGTGGTTCGTCTTCGCGCTGGTAGCCATCGGCGAAAGGTCATCGCGCGGCGCTTAGTTACACACCGAGAACGTAGGACCTAGACTCCCAGCAAGAGACGTTCTGCACGCGCGCCACGTAGACGAAAAGGTGGTTCAGAATAGTGACCTCATAGCGTAGCCTGCGCAGAGGCATGCTTAGTAGTACTGTGCAGGGAAGCGTACACGCAAACTTCCCTGCAGAGTGGGTGGTGGCAGCTGCTTTTGGAGGGATAAGTTGGTTTAAGTTACTGAAATCCACTACTGAAGAGGAAGAAAACGTTGTTGTAGTCGAAGAGAGAAAGAGTGAGTTCCCTCCTCCGCGTTGCGATTTCAGCCTCTCCACACAAGAGTACGACGAGAAGCAACACCATTGGAGCACTTGGGTAGTCCTCTGCAAGTTCTTCAGACCAGACGCGAAAAACAGAGCCAAGGTATTCTGCAAGCTTCGTTGGATTTCGAAGCTCCTGGTGGTTGCGCAAGTCCAGGTAAGGGAAGCTAGCCTTCATCTTTACTACGACCCATAGTTGAACCATTTCTGAAGTGTGGGCGACGTGGTCGCCGTTTTCGCTTTCGTCTTCGTGAAATGCTCTGTGTTGTGTGCTTGGGCGACGTGGTCGCCTGTTTTAATATACAGCCTTCGAAATACCATATTTTGAACTAGATCGCCGGTTTTGGCGCTGTTTTGCGAACTCCTTATGTTTGATGTTGTTTTGAGAACTGCTTGAGATTTACATGAGATATTCGAAAATATGAATCCTTTGAAATGGCTATTGCTGTGATTGAAATCATTCTTTTAAGTGTGGCATGATGTCTTTGAATGCTGTGAATGTGGGATCGAGGCATAGTATTTTCAGGAAAGAAAATACCGTGTAAGATCTTGTGGTAGGTGCATTGATCGGTGATTCCTAAGGGGATATCCTGACTCTGCTGAGGTAATGGAATCACGTAGAGGAAGTTACTCAGTTGTTGAGAGTCGAAGGAGGTCTATATGATGGGCGTCTCGTGTGAAAAAGAACGAGCTCCGTCTGTCCTATGGATTAACCCTGTCATACCAGGAGAACTATGGTAACATTGAGATGATATATGCGCATGCTGTGTGGATTCACAGCGACCCTGTGTGGATTTCACAGTGGTGTGGTATGACAGGTGCAGATCTCTGAGTCTAATCAACGCACGAGTCAATCCGGAAGTAGTGTCAAGTGTCTTGTGTGGTGAGTCAGTGGAAAGTCTGACATGTGAAATGAGAAACTTGAATATTGATAGACACTTGATGCTGTATTGTGAAATGGAATGACTATGGGTGAATGTTGTGAAGTTTGTGGTTTTGGGCGATCAGCTGAATGCTATGAGCAGCTCTACGTTTTACATGGATATTTTGGAACTTGGTTTACTTGGATTTTCATGTTCTTGATTTAAACTTCTTTTAAATTATCTAGCTTACCCTTTTATCTGTTATTGTGGTTGTTTTCTCAAAACTGTGATGATCGTGTAATTGTTACACGGGAGCAGATGATCTTCCAGGAAGAAGAGCTCTCTAGTGAGTGGTCGCCGGGGAAAGAGATCGCCTATCTCCACCTCTCGGTGGTGATCGCCGGTTTTCGTGTCCTGATAGAAGATCGCCCGTTTTGAGGTCTTCTGTTTGGGATCGCCGTTTTATGTTGGAGATCGCCGTTTTTTTTGAGACCGCCGGTCTTACTGTATTTCATTTATTTTCGTTAAACCTTGAAAACATTTGATTTGGTTATGTATTAAACTCCCTAAGAGGAGTAACTTCATTTCTGATATATATATATACATATTATCTTGTACTCTTCAATATTATTTGGTTACACTTAATTTCATTATACATGTATGTATGTATTATTTTGGCGGGATGTTACACTATGGTCCACCGACCGACCTCTACCACGCCGCCCTTAGACCTTGGGCGACATCCGAGGTCTGACCACCATGAAATTTCCATTACACGCTCTTTTCGTTTTAAGTAATAACATATTCAGAATTCATTAAAATTATACTTCTTCTATTCCAAATAATTATCTAGATCCTTACACCTCCCTAAAAGAATATGGGTTGCTTCCATAGGCACAACATCACATAAAACCTCATCTTTATACTTTCCTATTTCAAAATTTATGAGGACTTGTTTATTAACCATAATTTCTCCCTTTTTAGTAAGCCATTGGAGCTTATAGGGCTTGGGATGAGAGATAGTGGGTAACACAAGCTTCTCCACCACTCTTGTACTAGCCACATTTGTACAACTACCCCCATCAATTATCATGGAACATAACTTTTTGTTGATAAGGCACCGGGTATGGAAAATATTTTCTCTTTGGGTATCATCCAAAGGTTTTTGAATTGTGCCCATCATGCGCCTTATCACCAATAAGTCACCTTCACATGGTATTTTACATTCATTATCACTAGGGCTAGGGGAAGGGGAGTTAGATTTAGAAGAATTATCACTATGCTCACTTACAACTATACCCCCTTTTACCATCATGGTTCTTTTTGTTGGACAATTTGCGGCTATATGACCATAACCTAAACACTTAAAAAATTTCTTACTTGAGGTTTTGGTTGGTGATTTAGAAATAGAAGAATTATGAGAGTCCTTTTGTTGAGTGGATTCTTTAAAAGATTTGGAAGGAGTATCAAGTTTTGAAATGTGAGTTTTACCCTTCCAAGGTGAGTTATAGAAACCATCATTATGAGTTTTCTTAAAAGAATTTTTCTTCAAAATTTGTGATTCAACCTTGATGGCTAGGTGAACCAATTTTTCCAAAGAAGTGTACTCATAAAGTTCTACAACATTTTGAATATCTTGTCTTAATCCACTTACAAAACGAGCCATCTTAGATTCTTCACTTTCATGCATGTTAATATGAGTTAAAAGCATTTCAAGTTCTTTATAATAAGCATCCACACTAAGCGTGCCTTGATGAAGCCTTTGGAGCTTCAACAAAAGGTCTTTCCTATAATGTGGAGGCACAAATCTAGCATGCATGCATTCTTTCAAATCATTCCAAGAGACCACGGGAGGCCTCTTGTTTAGCCCAATGTCCATAAGAGTTTTATGCCACCATTGCATGGCATAGTCCAAAAATTCTAAGGTAGCTAGCTTAACTTGTTGAACATCTTTAACCTCATGAATACTAAACACTTGTGCTACCTTAGCTTCCCAACCTAAGTAAACATTGGGATCATCTTCACCACTAAAGCTAGGAAGTTTTACAAATTGCAAATAAGGCTTTGCCACATGTTGGCGCCTTTCTTCATAATGATGATGCCTCCTCCATTCGGTTTCATCTTCATGTCCATGATAGTTGGAAGAAGTTCTTGATGAATGCCTTGAAGAATGATGTCTTCTATGGTGTGTATGGCTGGACCTTTCATTAGTCACTTCAAGCCTTTGCAATCTTTCTTCCAATTGTCTTATAGCTTCATCTTTTTATGCAAGTGACCTTTTGACTTCTTTTAATTCACCAAGAATGAAAGCTTTTTGTGGAGAGTGTGGTTTGGAAGATTCTCCACTTGAATATTGAGCCATTTTCAAAACAGTACAGCAAACACAAATAGCAAACAATTAAAGAAAACAAGGTTAGAAAACAAAGAAATAAGTGGTGCGGTTTTGGTAAAAAAATTAAGGCACTCAAAATCACTCCAAGAAATTATACTTCCCTCAATCAAGCTTCTCTTGTGGAATGGAGTAACCTCAAATGAAAGATGCCAAAGCACTCAACCACTCATAAAAAAATAACCACCACAAAACTTAAAGAACAATAAAAGACAAGCAAGAAAAGGTACAAAACAAGAAAGGGTAGTGCAAAAAGAATACAAGATATATGACAAAACTTAAGGAATGAAAGACAAGCAATAAAAGGTACACAATAAGACTTAAAGAATACTCACTAAACTTTATAATCAAGAAAGAAAGTACAACTCATAAACTTGTCAAAATACAAGGATCAAAAGTTCCACAAAGTAGACAACAATTTGCCAATCACTATGAATCCAACTTTGGTATGAAAATTAATGTGCAAAAGAATGAATAGATGCAAATACCAAACTGTTTTGAAGGATTTAAAAACAGAATCGGTTCTGTTGTGTTCTGTTTCAGTTCTGTTTTTTTTTTCTTTTTTTTTATACCAAATGGAACTTATGTAGTGAAAGAACCATAATATGCATCATATGGAAGTTGAAACATCAATCAAATTGCACAAAAATTTTATGAAGGATTCAAGACAATTGAACACTTGAAATCAAATGTTTGGAACCTCCAATCACAAGTACTAAAACAAATTCAAGAGAAACACAAACTTTCAAAATCAAAAGCAAGCAAGTAGAGACAAGATTTGGACACCTAGAACACTATGAACATAAAACTCAAAGCAAAAAGTATGATCAATGAAAAGGCACAACTAAAACATATTCAAACCAAACAAAAGTATGAATATAAGGTGCTGGAAAAACAAGAAACACGAAATTATAGGTGCTGGAAAAAAAATTGCCCAAAAAGAAAGTGTCTATTCAACTCACAATCAACAAATCAACACCATGGCTCTAGATACCACATGATGTGAGTCTCTTATGAAACTTTCTTGGTTTGGATTGAGTTGATATAGGTTTCATTGTATTCATGACACTTTCAAGAATTAGGATCAAAATTCTAAAGAACAATTAATAGAGTTTTGTTCTTGCCGGTTGACCCGCCTGTCGGTTGACTCACGACACTCACACGCCTCCTTCCTCACGTTGATATGTGCTTGGTTCTCTCGAAGCAATCTGCACCTGCAAAAGAGAAAGGGGGCGCCCTAGAGACCGTTTGCACTCCGACACTCAAGTCAGTGTAGGGCAAGCAACACCAATTGTATTGAGTTTCTCTGTGTTTAGGTCTAGAAACTGCGTACCTCTGTGAAGTATTTTACTGTCCCTTATATAGTCTAGGGTTTACAGCGCCGCTAACCCTAATTAGGGTTCACTGCGCTACTAGCCATATTTAGGGTTTACTGGAATACCCTTGCGCCGCTATCACCCAATCTTAGGGTAATCTAGCACATAAGGTTTCCTTCTCTGGAGTGCAAACTCTCACAGGGTGACCACCTGGGTGCCTCCTTGTGCACCTAGTCTCTGGGGCCACCTGTTCTGGGAGTGCCTTCACTGTTTACGTGCCATGCATGTAGCTTCACTGGGAAAACCCTAGCTCTGGTGAGTACTTGTCCCCTCAGGACTCTACACCCAACTGTGCTCTCCCTGCTACCCGCATAGGCACTTCGTGATCCAGGCCTCTCCTTACCTCTGGGCATGTTTACTGATAGCTGGTCTTCCCCCAAGGCCGATGTCACCTCGTCTCCACCCAAGGCCGATGTCACCTCGCCACACTCTGTTGCCGAGGACTCCTCGACCTGCTGAGTGACGATGACACCTCAGCCCATCCTGGTGGTCTGACGACTACTCACCCTTCTCTGAGGGAACACACCGATGACTGATCACCCTACTCTGAGGGAACACACCGATGACTGATCACTCTCTAATGGGGTCCATTCCTCACGTGGCTTTGGCCCATGCTGTGGGACCCATCTGACGTGGTTCGCCCTTTACTACCTGTTCTCGGTGTCCGAGGACTGGTCGGTACACAAGCCCCCCAGTCTCAAGCTGTTAACTTGTTTCAGCGAAGAGACTAAGTCATTGGCTCGGGCGACCTACGTGGCTCTGCGCGTAAGGACATGAGTAGCGCGCTGAAGGGACATCTCACCACCTTGTCATCGCCCACATCTCTTACCCTCTGAGGACTTCATTGGTGAGCTCTCTGTTCGAATTGAGGACTTCTTTCTCGACAAAGAGGTGTTAATCACCCTTCTTCCTGATGACCTTGCACCGATGACTGATCAGTGTTTCATTACTTTTCGCGCTCTGCTGTCAGGCGCTCATCTAGGCACTGATCTGCTGGTGGTGGTCACTTTAGCAACTGACCACCGATCACCGTTCCGAGTGATCTCCCCTCTGATTCACCTGCTATCTTCTACCACGTGTCACCCTTTGAATGGTCCACGTGGTCGTCTGCTGCTGACGTCATTGACTAGCTGACCGACCGGATCACAAGCCCCCCAGTCTCGAGCTGTGAACTCGTTCTCAGCGAAGAGACTAAGTGATCGATGACAAGATCATTCCTCCTCCTTGAGCTTCTCCCTTTGCAACTTCTTCTTTTCTGCGTAATTTCTTTTTCTGCTTCATAACATGTATAAACCTTTTAGCTGTAAAGTGTAACATCCCGCCAAAATACTATACAAATGTATATAATGAAAATAAAGGTAACAAATAGATTCTATGAACAAAATATTATATATATGAAATGTAGTTTCTCCTCACAGGGAGTTTAATACAAATTCGGTCAAAATTTTCCAGAAACATAAACAAAATGCAGTAAAAAAAAAACGAAGCAGGCGATCTCCTATCGGAAAAGACCGATCTCCTATCGAACGAGGCCGATCTCCCATCGGAGGACCCAAAACAGCCGATCTGCTTCCGGCGACCACTCCCTAAGGAGCTCTACTTCCTGGAAGATCATCTGCTCCCGTGTAAGTTATACACGATCATCACAGTTTTAAGAGAACAGCCACAGAACCAAAACACGCAGGGTAAGCTATATAATTTAAAGGAAGTTTAAATCATGAACATGACAATCAAAGTAAAACAAGTTTCAAAATATCCATGTAAAACGTAGAGTTGCTCATATCATTCACCTGATCGCCCAAAATCACACATTTCACAACATTCACCCATAGTCATTCCATTTCACAATACTGCATCAAGTGTCTATAAACTATCAATGTTTCTCATTTCTCACGTCAGACTTTCCACTGACTCACCACACAAGACACTTGACACTACTTCCGGATTGACTCGTGCGTTGATTAGACTCAGAGATCTGCACCTGTCATACCACACCACTGTGAAATCCACACAGGGTCGCTGTGAATCCACACAGCATGCGCATATATCATCTCAATGTCAATAGTTCTCCTGGTATGACAGGGTTAATCCATAGGACAGGCGGAGCTCGTTCTTTTTCACACGAGACGCCCATCATATAGACCTCCTTCGACTCTCAACAACTGAGTAACTTCCTCTACGTGATTCCATTACCTCAGCAGAGTCAGGATATCCCCTTAGGAATCACCGATCAATGCACCTACTACAAGATCTTACACGGTATTTTCTTTCCTGAAAATACTATGCCTCGATCCCACATTCACAGCATTCAAAAACATCATACCACTCAGCATTCAAAAACATCATACCACTCAGCATTCAAAAACATCATACCACTCGAGTAATTGATTCAAGTCACAGCAACGAATCATTTCAAGGTTCAGATCTTCGAATATTTCATTTAAATCTCAAGTAGTTTCAAAACAACACCCAAAAACAGAGAGTTCACAAACAACGCCAAAACCGGCGATCTAGTTCAAAAACAGGGTGTTTCGAAGACTGTATATAAAACCGGCGACCACGTCGCCCAAGCACACAAACAGAGCATTTTACGCAGATGAAAACAAAAATGGCGACCACGTCGCCCTCACTTCAGAGATAGCTACACTATGGCTCGTATGGAAAAAGAGGTCTAGCTTCCCTTACCTGGACTTGCGCAACCACCAGGAGCTTCGAAATCCAACAGAGCTTGAAGAATGCCTTGGCTCTATTCTTGAGTCTGGTTTTGAAGGAGTTGCAGAGAACTTTCCCAGGTGCTCCAATGGTGTCACTTCTCGTCGTACTCTTGTGTGGAGATGCTGAAATCGCAACGCGGAGGGGGTAACTGGAGGAGAAGGGAGGGAACTCACTCTTCCTCTCGTCGAATACAACAATGTTTTCTTTTCTCTCAGCAGTGGATTTTTGTAACTTAAACCAACTTATCCCTCCAAAAGCAGCTGCCACCACCTACTCTGCAGGGAAGTTTGCGTGCACGCTTCCCTGAACAGTACTACTAAGCGTGCCTCTGCGCAGGCTACGCTCTGAGGTCACTATTCTGAACCACTCTTTTGTCTACGTGGCGCGCGTGCAGAACATCTCTTGCTGGGAGTCTGGGGCCCACGTTCTCTGGGTGTAACTCAACGTCGCGCGATGACCTTTCGCCGATGACTACTAGCGCGAAGACAACTACCGATGACCTCGCGCGAAGACAACCACCGATGACATCTTCCTGGCGAACGACCGATGTCTCCTTCGCCCTGGAAGACGACCGATGTCTTCCTCTGGGAGACAACCGATGTCTTCTCTGGCGACGCCCTCATAACTCTCGCGCCTTGGCCACGTCCACATGCCTCGCGCCCTGGCAATGCCCGCGTGCCTCGCGCCCGCATGCCCCTCGCGCCCGCGCGATGCCTGCATGCCTCTCGCGCCCGCGCGATGCCTGCATGCCTCTCGCGCCCGCGCGATGCCTGCATGCCTCTCACGCCCGCGCGATGCCTGCATGCCTCTCGCGCCCGCGCGATGCCTGCATGCCTCTCACGCCCGCGCGATGTCCACCTGGCGCTCATGTGTAGCAGGCGACCGACGACCTCGTAGCCTTCTAAACTTAACTTTTTCCTCCCTTTCTATTCTAAATAAAAACATACTTAGAATTCATTTAAAATATAACTCTTTTATTCCAATTTAATTTTTCAGGTCCTTACATTCTCCCCAACAAGAAAAATTTTCGTCCTCGAAAATTGGATTACAAGGAAAAGAGGTATGGATAAGCCTCCCTCATGGGTTCTTCTAACTCCCAAGTTGAATCCCCCGATCTCTCATCCCACACCACTTTCACCATGTCGATGGTCTTGCCTCTGAGCTGTTTACTTTGTCGATCGTCAATCCTGACTGGTTTTGCTTCAAAGGACAAGTCATCCCTGATCTGCACGTCGTCTACATCCAGCACATGACTGGGGTCTGCCATGTACTTCCTCAGCTGTGACACGTGAAAGACATTGTGCAGATTCGCCAGATGGGGAGGTAGGGCGATCTCATACGCCACAGGGCCAATCCTTCTTAAGATCTGATATGGTCCCACGAACTTAGGGGACAACTTCTTTGACCTGATCGCCCGCCCTACACCCTTGGTTGGTGTCACTTTCATGAACACGTGATCTCCAGCAGCAAACTCCAAAGGCTTTCTCCTCTGATCTGCATAGGACTTCTGCCTACTCTGAGAAGCTTTCATTCTGCTTTGTATCTGCTTTACCTTCTCGGTCGTCTGTTGAATCAACTCTGGCCCAACCAAGACTGCCTCGCCCTCTTGGTACCAACATAAGGGGGTTCTGCATTTCCTCCCATACAGGGCTTCATATGGGGCCATCCCAATACTGGCGTGGTAGCTATTGTTATAGGTAAACTCCACTAGTGGCAACACCTCCTCCCAACTTCCCAATTGATCCAAGACGCACGCCCTCAGCAGATCTTCCAGAGATTGGATCGTTCTCTCTGACTGACCATCTGTTTGGGGATGATATGCAGAGCTCATCCTTAACTTAGTTCCCATGCATTCTTGTAAGGTCTGCCAAAACCGTGAAGTAAACCTGGGATCTCTATCTGAAACGATGCTGGAAGGCACTCCATGCAGCCTTACTATTTCTTGGATGTATAGCTGTGCCAGCTTGACCATAGGTATCTTCATATTCACTGGAAGAAAGTGGGCACTCTTCGTCAGCCTATCAATGATGACCCAGATTGCATCATGACCTTTTGCCGATCTGGGTAAATGAGTGACAAAATCCATGGCGATGCTGTCCCACTTCCACTCAGGGATATCCAGTTGCTGCAACAGCCCGCCAGGTCTTTGATGCTCTACCTTCGCCTTCTGACACGTTAAGCAGGTCGTCACATACTGGGCGATGTCCCTCTTCATGCCCGACCACCAAAATGACTCCTTCAAGTCATGGTACATCTTGTTCATGCCTGGATGAAGGTTAAGGCGACTCTTATGACCTTCCTCTAGGATCATCTTCTTCAACTCATCATTTGCAGGTATGCAAATTCTGCCATCAAACCTCAAGATCCCATCATCGCCCATCTCAAAGCCTCTCGCCTGATCTGTCCCTAGTGACTCTACAGTGCGCTTCAGGCTAGGGTCCTCCAATTGCTTATCCTTCAACATTCCCAGGAAGTCATTAGTTATAGTCAGCTTGCTACAACTAATGTGATTCACGTGAAATTCTACTCCAAGGTTTAAGTCTCTGAACTGCTCGATCAGTTTCTGCTCTTCCATCATCATGGTGGCGACTTGTATAGACTTCCTACTCAAGGCATCTGCCACTACATTGGCCTTCCCTGGGTGATACATGAGTTGAAAGTCGTAATCCTTTAGGAATTCCATCCACCTTCTTTGTCTCATGTTTAGTTCCTTCTGATCGAACAGGTACTTCAAGCTCTTGTGGTCACTGAACACCTGGAACCGAGCTCCATATAGATAGTGCCTCCAGATCTTCAAGGCAAAAACCACTGCCGCCAACTCCAAGTCATGCGTAGGGTAGTTTCTCTCATGAACCTTGAGTTGTCTTGAAGCATATGCAACCACTCTCTTCTCTTGCATTAAAACACATCCCAAGCCTTGATGTGAAGCGTCACAGAAGACATCAAAAGGTCTTCCTACCTCGGGGATCACCAGCACTGGAGCACTGGTCAACCTCTCCTTTAGTTCCATGAAGCTCTGCTCACATCGGTCGGTCCAAGCAAAAGGTTGGTCCTTGCGGGTTAGCTGTGTTAAAGGAGCCACTATCTTGGAAAAATCCTCAATAAACCTCCGATAGTAGCCCGCCAACCCCACAAAGCTCCTTATCTCAGTCACGGTCTTAGGACGTTCCCATTGCAGCACTGCCTCTACCTTGGCTGGATCTACCGAGATCCCTTGGGCAGATATCACGTGTCCTAAGAAGTTGACTTCCCTCAGCTAGAACTCACACTTGGAGAACTTGGCATAGAGCTGCTTCTCTCTCAGTATTTCCAATACTGTCCTCAGGTGTTCCTCATGCTCTTCCTCGGTCCTTGAATAAATGAGGATGTCATCTATGAAGACCACCACAAACTTATCCAAGAAAGGGCGAAAGATCCTATTCATGTAGTCCATGAATAGAGCTGGAGCATTGGTGACTCCAAATGGCATCACTACATACTCGTAGTGCCCATATCGAGACCTAAAAGCTGTCTTCTGAACATCTTCAGCTTTTACCAAGATTTGGTGATACCCCGATCTCAGGTCAATCTTGGAGAACACCGAGGCCCCATGAATTTGGTCCATCAAATCATCAATCCGAGGTAGGGGGTACTTGTTCTTGATGGTCAATTTGTTCAATTGCCTGTAGTCTATACACAACCGAGACCCTCCATCCTTCTTCTTGACTAGGAGCACTGGAGCTCCCCATGGAGATACGCTGGGTCTGATGAATTGCTTCTCCAGCAACTCTTCCACTTGCTTCTTTAACTCCACTAACTCGGCTGGTGCCATCCTGTAAGGTGCCATTGATATTGGTCCAGCTCCAGGTACCAAGTCAATAGAGAATTCCACTTCTCTCTTAGGGGGTAACCCAGGCACCTCTTCTGGGAATACATCTGTGAAATCTTTCACCACTTGTATCCTGTTTACGTCCCCTTTATTCTCCACTTCCAACCGGGCGAGCACCACGAAGCACCTCGCCCCTCCTTCCAGCTCTGATCGCCCTCGTTGAACTGATAACACATCCGATTCTTGGGGGTCTGGAAACGCTACTTTCTGCCTACCACAGTCTATGAGAACGTGATTGGCAGCTAACCAATCCATTCCCAGGATAACATCCAGGTCCTGAAGAGGTAGGCAGATCAAGTTCACCTTGAATCTGCGTCCCTCCACAATTACTGGACATTCGGGGCACACTGTAGAGGTCGACACCTGTCCTGACGCAGGTGTAGAGACCAACAGTTCGAAAGGTAACTCCTTCACTAGGAGGCCCAACTCAGCTACACACAGGCTTGACACAAAGGAGTGTGTCGCTCCAGAATCAAACAAAGCCCTTACACCTCTACCAGCAATAAAACAAACACCTTGGATGAGGTTACCTGACTGAGCTGCCTCTGCTCCAGACATGGCGAACACCCTCCCTGTTGCCTGAGGTCTGTTGCCCTCGTTCCTCAACTGTTGGGAGCCACTGGGTTGGGTCGCCCCATTCCTGCTAGGGCACTCTCTAGCAACGTGCCCTATCTTTTGGCAGACAAAACATCTCTTCTCTGAAATCTTCTTGAAACAAGCATTGGAGGCGTGTGGTCCACCACAGTGAAGACACTTGGGTTTCCAAGGTTGCTGCTGTTGAAACTGGGGAGGTGCTGCTCCTGCCCGATGTGGTGGAGGTCTCGCATAGGGTTTGCTTTGTGGGTGCTGTGCCTTAGCCCTCCCACTGGAGGAACCTCCTTGGTGTGACCTGATCACCCGAGAATCACCCTTTTCCAGGGTCTCCACCATCTTCGCCTTCTCCACTAAGGCGTGGAATTCCCTGATGCACATCGGGGCTAGGGTCTTCTTCAGCCCATGCTTCAGTCCTTCTTCGAATTTTCTACATCTCCAGGCCTCGGAGGTCGCCTGGGTATAAAACCGGGCGAGGTACTCAAAACGAGCAGCATAGGCGTTTACTGACATGTCCCCCTGCTCCAACTTTAAGAACTCAGCTTCCCTTGCAAACTTGGCACTGTCAGGGAAGTATTTCTCCAAGAACTTCACCCTGAAGCTCTCCCAATCCAATACATCCTCTCGTGCCTCCATCATCTGCTGAGCTCCCATCCACCAGAACTCAGCTTCTCCTGATAGCAGATAAGTGGCGAACAGCAGCTTCTTCTCTTCAGGGCAGGAGGTCGCCCTAAAGATTTTCTCCAACTCCCTGACCCACTGATCTGCCTGGTCAGGGGTAGCATTCCCACTGAACTTAGGTGGGTTGTGCCTCATGAACTCGGCCAGTCCCATCTGTTCTTGGGGCTGACCGACGTGGGAGTTTGTCTCAGCAGATCAGGCAGTTTCCCAGTGTTGCATTGTGGCTTGATGGTTCTGAGCCATCGCCGCATTCTGCTGCTGAATGGCAGTCGCCATCATCTCGATGGCCTTGGCGATCTGGCTCATCTCTGAGGAAGGTTGGGGTGGGGTAGAAGGTCTACGTGCCATCTTCTTCGTTCTGGATTCTGAATCTATTGGTTTCTATATTCCCTACAACTACAAGAATGAGATCGATCAGAAATCAATTCATTCAGGAGGTACCATCTAGACCTTACAAAGGTCAGCATCTCAAAGTCATTAAGAATTTGAGTTCAACAACAGAAACATAATGCTTATAACATCAAGCATAACACCAGAACAACTACTGGTATGCAGTCATCAATCCAATCAACCATTTTCAATCCATTACAAGGACACTCAAGAAAAAGAAATAGCTCACACCAGAATTCAATATATGCTAAACATCAAACCTTTGGAATTAAGGTTGAGACTCATCCCGATCCAGTTATGAGTGTGCACCCTCACTACTTTATCAGGACCTTCTCATTCTTAATACTAAGATTTTCAGTTATAACATATATTCACCAAAGCACACACAAAATCTCAATACAAAAACGTTTGAAAACTTTTCACTATAGTTGTTATTTTAAACTCAAATAAATTTCATGAGCAGAAGAAACACAATGGATCCACAGCCCTCAGGTCATCCTAAGGACGAACTGCTCTGATACCATTAATGTAACATCCCGCCAAAATACTATACAAATGTATATAATGAAAATAAAGGTAACAAATAGATTCTATGAACAAAATATTATATATATGAAATGTAGTTTCTCCTCACAGGGAGTTTAATACAAATTCGGTCAAAATTTTCCAGAAACATAAACAAAATGCAGTAAAAAAAAAACGAAGCAGGCGATCTCCTATCGGAAAAGACCGATCTCCTATCGAACGAGGCCGATCTCCCATCGGAGGACCCAAAACAGCCGATCTGCTTCCGGCGACCACTCCCTAAGGAGCTCTACTTCCTGGAAGATCATCTGCTCCCGTGTAAGTTATACACGATCATCACAGTTTTAAGAGAACAGCCACAGAACCAAAACACGCAGGGTAAGCTATATAATTTAAAGGAAGTTTAAATCATGAACATGACAATCAAAGTAAAACAAGTTTCAAAATATCCATGTAAAACGTAGAGTTGCTCATATCATTCACCTGATCGCCCAAAATCACACATTTCACAACATTCACCCATAGTCATTCCATTTCACAATACTGCATCAAGTGTCTATAAACTATCAATGTTTCTCATTTCTCACGTCAGACTTTCCACTGACTCACCACACAAGACACTTGACACTACTTCCGGATTGACTCGTGCGTTGATTAGACTCAGAGATCTGCACCTGTCATACCACACCACTGTGAAATCCACACAGGGTCGCTGTGAATCCACACAGCATGCGCATATATCATCTCAATGTCAATAGTTCTCCTGGTATGACAGGGTTAATCCATAGGACAGGCGGAGCTCGTTCTTTTTCACACGAGACGCCCATCATATAGACCTCCTTCGACTCTCAACAACTGAGTAACTTCCTCTACGTGATTCCATTACCTCAGCAGAGTCAGGATATCCCCTTAGGAATCACCGATCAATGCACCTACTACAAGATCTTACACGGTATTTTCTTTCCTGAAAATACTATGCCTCGATCCCACATTCACAGCATTCAAAAACATCATACCACTCAGCATTCAAAAACATCATACCACTCAGCATTCAAAAACATCATACCACTCGAGTAATTGATTCAAGTCACAGCAATGAATCATTTCAAGGTTCAGATCTTCGAATATTTCATTTAAATCTCAAGTAGTTTCAAAACAACACCCAAAAACAGAGAGTTCACAAACAACGCCAAAACCGGCGATCTAGTTCAAAAACAGGGTGTTTCGAAGACTGTATATAAAACCGGCGACCACGTCGCCCAAGCACACAAACAGAGCATTTTACGCAGATGAAAACAAAAATGGCGACCACGTCGCCCTCACTTCAGAGATAGCTACACTATGGCTCGTATGGAAAAAGAGGTCTAGCTTCCCTTACCTGGACTTGCGCAACCACCAGGAGCTTCGAAATCCAACAGAGCTTGAAGAATGCCTTGGCTCTATTCTTGAGTCTGGTTTTGAAGGAGTTGCAGAGAACTTTCCCAGGTGCTCCAATGGTGTCACTTCTCGTCGTACTCTTGTGTGGAGATGCTGAAATCGCAACGCGGAGGGGGTAACTGGAGGAGAAGGGAGGGAACTCACTCTTCCTCTCGTCGAATACAACAATGTTTTCTTTTCTCTCAGCAGTGGATTTTTGTAACTTAAACCAACTTATCCCTCCAAAAGCAGCTGCCACCACCTACTCTGCAGGGAAGTTTGCGTGCACGCTTCCCTGAACAGTACTACTAAGCGTGCCTCTGCGCAGGCTACGCTCTGAGGTCACTATTCTGAACCACTCTTTTGTCTACGTGGCGCGCGTGCAGAACATCTCTTGCTGGGAGTCTGGGGCCCACGTTCTCTGGGTGTAACTCAACGTCGCGCGATGACCTTTCGCCGATGACTACTAGCGCGAAGACAACTACCGATGACCTCGCGCGAAGACAACCACCGATGACATCTTCCTGGCGAACGACCGATGTCTCCTTCGCCCTGGAAGACGACCGATGTCTTCCTCTGGGAGACAACCGATGTCTTCTCTGGCGACGCCCTCATAACTCTCGCGCCTTGGCCACGTCCACATGCCTCGCGCCCTGGCAATGCCCGCGTGCCTCGCGCCCGCATGCCCCTCGCGCCCGCGCGATGCCTGCATGCCTCTCGCGCCCGCGCGATGCCTGCATGCCTCTCGCGCCCGCGCGATGCCTGCATGCCTCTCACGCCCGCGCGATGCCTGCATGCCTCTCGCGCCCGCGCGATGCCTGCATGCCTCTCACGCCCGCGCGATGTCCACCTGGCGCTCATGTGTAGCAGGCGACCGGCGACCTCGTAGCCTTCTAAACTTAACTTTTTCCTCCCTTTCTATTCTAAATAAAAACATACTTAGAATTCATTTAAAATATAACTCTTTTATTCCAATTTAATTTTTCAGGTCCTTACATAAAGGCTCACTGCATTGACTTCAATATGAATGAAATCTTTGCTCCAGCTGCATGTCCCTTTCCATTTTTAACTCTCTGCATGTGATTCAACATTGTCTTTAACAACTTTATGCATAACTTCATGCTGGACGACTGACTTGAAGGGCCTAAATGCTTCGGCTTCTCGCAGCAGAACTTGCTTCTACCACCGACCACCGACTAGCATGTTGGTGCACCACCGATCAGTCATCGCGCTTCAGGCTCTGCTTTACTTCTCTGTTACTCCAGCGCTAAGCACATAGAGGGCCTGAACGCCAAAGATGATGCTTGTGTTTTGGGGAAGAAAAGTGCTTCTCGATGACCTTTCTTGCCTCAGCCTCGCTGTCAGAAGTCGAGGTGAGGTCTTTCTCCTCTCGCCTCAGCCTCGCTGTACAAAGTCGAGGTGAGGTCTTTCTGATCTCGCCTCGGCCTCGCTGTATAAAGTCGAGGGTGAGGTCTTTCTTATCTCGCCCCAGCCTCGCTGTACAAAGTCGAGGTGAGGACCTTCTTATCTCGCCTCAGCCTCGCTGTACAAAGTCGAGGGTGAGGACTTTCTTCTCGCCTCAACCTTGCTGTAAAAAGCAGAGGAAGAGGACTTTCTCTGCCTGCACCTCGTTGTACAAAGTCGAGGGTGAGGACTTTCTTCTCGCCTCAACCTTGCTGTAAAAAGCAGAGGAAGAGGACTTTCTCTGCCTGCACCTCGCTGTACAAAGTCGAGGGTGAGGACTTTCTTCTCTGGTGAACCTTGCTGTTCACGTTGGGTGTTCTCACTCGAAGGGGAGGTGTTCTCGACGAACCTACCTTCCCGCTTACGAGACCTCTAACCCCAAGTGACAGGTTCAATCTTGCCTCGCATCGCTCACAGGCGAGGGAGGACTTAACTGGTGAGCCTGGCTGTTCACGTTGGGCGTTCTCACTCGAAAGGGAGGTGTTCTTGACAAACCTACCTTCCCGCTTGCGAGACCTCTAACCCCCAAGTGACAGGTTCGATCTTGCCTCGCATCGCTCACAGGCGAGGGAGGACTTAACTGACCTCACATCGCTCATAGGCGAGGAGGATTTATCTGACCTCACATCGCTCATAGGCGAGGAGGATTTATCTGGGCGAACCCTTCTGTTCACGTTGGAAGTTCTCACTCGGAATGGAGGTGTTCTCTACGAACCTACCTCTCCACCCACGAGACCTCTAACTCCAAGTGACAGGTTCCAACTGACCTCACATCGCTCACAGGCGAGGAGGATTTCTCTGGGCGAACCCTTCTTTCACATTGGAAGTTCTCATTCGAAGTGGAGGTGTTCTCTATGAACCTACCTCTCCACTCACGAGACCTCTAACCCTAAGTGACAGGTTCTATCTCGCCTCAACCTCGCTGTAAGAGTCGAGGGAAGAGGACTTTCCTCTCGCCTCAACCTTGCTGTAAGAAGCAGAGGAAAAGGACTTATCTCTTGCCTCAACCTTGCTGTAAGAAGCAAAGGAAGAGGGCTTTTCTCTCGCCTCAACCTTGCTGTAAGAAGCAAAGGAAGAGGACTTTTCCTCTCGCCTCAACCTTGCTGTAGGAAGCAGAGGAAAAGGACTTTTCTCCAATGTTTTCTGAGTGGGTGCATGCTCCCAGGAGAGCACCTGGCGTGGCTGGTCTGAGCGCACTCTCCAGGCGCATCCTGCCTGCATGGCCTCATCACACTGTTTCATGCACGTTCCCACCAGCGAGGAGCTCTTCTTCTGGGATCATGCGAGATGCATGCGTAACGCTCTCGCTGGGAGCTTGGGTCCCAGCTTAACACATGTTGGCAAGACCCCGATGACCATGCGCCGATGAGTGATCGTGCTTTCATGGGGCGATGACTGATCGTGCTTTCACGGGCGATGACTGATCGTGCGATGAATAACCACCGATGACCTCTCGCACTCTGCTCCCAGGCGCTTGTCCAGGCGCTGATCTGTAGGTGGTGGTCACTTGGTACTGACCACTTATCACCTGCACTTGTGCTTGGGGCAAGGGGAACTTTAAACTGGAAAACACACACTTTATGTACTAAAGTCTTTTTTTTTATTGGGTGACCTCGTTAAAAACCCTCCTTAGGGAAAAGAGTGCCCCCGGTGTATTCAACTGTTTACAGTGTATAGCGCGAGAACGCATCTACTTTACATCTTAACTGGGTGTATATATGTTGGGTCTCCTTTCATTGGCGATGACCGACCTCACGAGTAGCGATCATGCCCTCTGCTTCCGCTTCCCCCCGAGCTACCTGGGAGCCCCCTTAGCGTAGCTCCCTCCATCACCTGATTTCCCTGTGCACAGGGATCTCATGCTGCTGGTCACCTGCTTGGGACCCCGAAGCGCGATCACCTTGCGGCTCCCTCAGGTAATCGGTTAGGAGACCTGTTTTCACCAACTCAACAAGTTGATGCCCCAGCGCCAGGCAGGTGTAGAGTGTGTGTCCATAAGCCTGATGGAATTCACACCAGTCATCCTTCCTACTTCCAAGCACCTTGTCAGTTTTCTCTGGTACTCGGAGTCTTGCAGCTACAGCGGGAATTGCAATCAGCTCCGCCAACTCTATCATGAAATCATACCTGGGGGGTGCATTATTCTCCCTTGCACGCCCCCTGGCCTGATCCTTCCTGGGTGTGTAGGGGCGAGACCTGCCCTGCGCTTTCTTCCCTTCTCTGGCCTCATGCACCCATGCGTGTCACTGCTGCTTCCCCTATCCTTCGCGCGGCTTGGGCGGTGCAACACTGCTTTTCTTCTCAGAGACCTGCGTCTCTGCTACAATATGCGCCACCGCGCGTCGCCGAATCTCAGCGAAGGTGGCAGGGTGGTCTCTGATGAGCGATTCACTGAAAAGACCTGGCAGCACCCCTTTCTTGAATGCATGCACCAGCATGTCCTCGTCTTTGCTGGGCAACCTTACTACCTGGGCACCAAAACGGTTGAGGTAGTCCTTCAACGACTCCCCCTGGTACTGGCGCACGTCGAACAGGTCGTAGGACACCATCGGTGGCGCTCTGTTGACGATGTACTGCTCTGTGAACAGCTTCGAAAACTGCTGGAAGGAGGTGACGTGGCCCTCTGGCAGGCTCACGAACCACTCCATAGCTACTCCACTCAGCGTACTCATAAACACCTTGCAGTACACAGCGTCTGAGCCTCCAGACAACATCATCTGGGTGTGGAAGGCTATCAGATGCGCTTCTGAATCTTCCTTCCCCGTGAACGACGCCTTCACTCCCACCAGGTTGGGAGGCACCACTGTGTTCATGATCTCTTGGGAGAAAGGCATAGGGAAGGCCCTTGGGGGCGTCAGTGGAGCCTGATCCTCTCCCACGCGACCCCCAGCTTGCTGCATGTGGTGCAGACTCGAGCGCATCTCCTCATTATCCTTGCGCAACTCCTCATTCCTGGCCTGAGAGGCGGCCAGGTCCTCCTGCATCCGCGCCTGATGCGCCCTGGACTCTGCCACCGTCTCTTGGAGGGCGCGCATCGTTTCCATCAGCTGTTGCATGGTAACGCTGTCGCCTCCATTTGGTGGAACAGACCCGTGTCTTGTATTCCTCATCTTCCGTGGTTCTTACTCTCACTCTCGTGTATGGGACCTTGTTTTACTTCGGCCCCACGGTGGGCGCCAAATGTTCTTGCCGGTTGACCCGCCTGTCGGTTGACTCACGACACTCACACGCCTCCTTCCTCACGTTGATATGTGCTTGGTTCTCTCGAAGCAATCTGCACCTGCAAAAGAGAAAGGGGGCGCCCTAGAGGCCGTTTGCACTCCGACGCTCAAGTCAGTGTAGGGCAAGCAACACCAATTGTATTGAGTTTCTCTGTGTTTAGGTCTAGAAACTGCGTACCTCTGTGAAGTATTTTACTGTCCCTTATATAGTCTAGGGTTTACAGCGCCGCTAACCCTAATTAGGGTTCACTGCGCTACTAGCCATATTTAGGGTTTACTGGAATACCCTTGCGCCGCTATCACCCAATCTTAGGGTAATCTAGCACATAAGGTTTCCTTCTTTGGAGTGCAAACTCTCACAGGGTGACCACCTGGGTGCCTCCTTATGCACCTAGTCTCTGGGGCCACCTGTTCTGGGAGTGCCTTCACTGTTTACGTGCCATGCATGTAGCTTCACTGGGAAAACCCTAGCTCTGGTGAGTACTTGTCCCCTCAGGACTCTACACCCAACTGTGCTCTCCCTGCTACCCGCATAGGCACTTCGTGATCCAGGCCTCTCCTTACCTCTGGGCATGTTTACTGATAGCTGGTCTTCCCCCAAGGCCGATGTCACCTCGTTTCCACCCAAGGCCGATGTCACCTCGCCACACTCTGTTGCCGAGGACTCCTCGACCTGCTGAGTGACGATGACACCTCAGCCCATCCTGGTGGTCTGACGACTACTCACCCTTCTCTGAGGGAACACACCGATGACTGATCACCCTACTCTGAGGGAACACACCGATGACTGATCACTCTCTAATGGGGTCCATTCCTCACGTGGCTTTGGCCCATGCTGTGGGACCCATCTGACGTGGTTCGCCCTTTACTACCTGTTCTCGGTGTCCGAGGACTGGTCGGTACAAGTTTCTACTCAAGAAAACAAAGGTTCATACTAAAAACACATGAATAGGTAACTTGTAGTGTAAGATAACAATGGAATATGAATGGGTAATTCAAGAACAGTACCAAACTTCAAAGGAAACACAAGAACAACATAAGAACACCAAGAAAAAGTGAAAATACTGATTGAAATTCAATAGGAATTAGAAAATCACAAAGAAATTCATCAAAGAACAAAAACCCATGGATGGAAAACAAGAACAACACATGTATATGGAAACCCATGGTTTGGACGAAATTAAAACAGCAAGAAAACAAGGAAATAAAATAACAAAGTGCAGAACAATGGCAGCAAATGAAAGGAAACAACTCATGGAAAAGATTGAACCGATTAAAAATGGAAGAACTACAAGAAAACACAAATGGGTATTTTTAGAAGATGAATATAAATGACTTATGTGGTTGTAGCCTTTTGGAGATGTGATTCACGCCACTTGGAGGGTGGTTCTTCCAAGATGAGTGGGTGGTGCCGCCACTTGAGAGTCTCCAAAGCTCACAAGATAAGACATGAAGGAGAAGAAGAGACAAGTCTCACAAACTCATTCTCTCTCAATTTCAAGATAGTTTCTTTTCTTCTAACTTTCAACTTGTTTATTCAAAGTACCAAGCACCCCTATTTATAATGGAGAGGGCTGGTCATGTTACAAAGGGGAAGGAGTGGGAAGAGTCACTCTTCTAGCTCCTTCTAGTGCTTAAGAGAGAAAGGAGTAGAAAAGTCACTTTTTCCACTTTTTCCTAAAGAAAGTGCCTAAAATGCCTTACATTTAGAGGTTTCTTTTGGTTTTCCTCTTTGGCATACTCCTAAGGATATTTCTATATTATTTACAAATTTATACAAGAGTATTTACAAAGATTTATTTATACTACTATCTTTTGAATTTTCAAGAGAACCCAAAATGTTCTACTTTTTAAGAAGACTAGTAAGAAGAATTTTAAATGCTTGGGTGGATGACCTCTTCCTCCATTAGTGAAATCCTCTTCTACTTGATCTCCATCACTAGGGCACGCGACAAGGAGGATGTGCCCCCCAGACATAACTTCCTGGTGGAGCTCAAAGAGTTAATCGCCATCCCTAACGTGGCAGAAAGGCTAAAGGTGCCCACGAAGACAGACAAGAGACTAGGGCCCAACAAGAGCGCATGGTGCGAGTTTCATCAAGCATTTAGCCATCCCATTCAAAACTGTTTGGCCCTGGATGAGTTGGTCAAGAGCGGCTTCCTGAATGACTACTTGCGGGAGTCACAAGGGGGAGAGGTGAAGGTGACGCCGAGGGCTGATTAGGGGCACGAAGTGCCCATACATGGTGAGATCCACACCATCGTAGGTGGGTTCTCAGGCGGGGGGTGCACCTCGTCGCAGCGTAAGAAGTATACGCGATCGGTGATGGCGGTGGCAGCATGTGAGGAAGACCACTTCCCAGACATCGACCTCACATTCATGAAGGCAGATCACCTGGACGTTGTTCCCCATGACAATGATCCAGTGGTGATATCGGTGGTTACCGTGGGAAGGGGGTTCACAGGGTCCTCGTCGATCAAGGAAGTTCAGCCGATATGATGTTCTAGTCGACCTTTAACAAGATGCAATTGTCTCCAGACCAGTTGAGGCCTTATACAGGCAGCCTGTATGGGTTCGCAGGAGACCAAGTCGAGGTGCGGGGTCATATAAAGCTGAGGACCACTTTCACTGATGGCGTGGCCTCCTGCCCCGAGAACATCAAATATCTGGTTCGTAAATGCCCCATCAGCTTACAACATGCTGTTGGGCAGGCCAACATTGAACAGACTGGGAGCTGTAGCGTCGACGAGGCATATGAAGATGAAGTTGCCCTCGATGGAAGGTGTGGTGATCACCATTAGGTCAGAGCAGAAGAAGGCTAAGAAGTGCTACGAGGACAGCCTCAAAACGAGAAGGGGAGTATGCACGGTGACCACCTAACCACCGGGTGGAGAGTGCGCTGATACTGACCTGTCCCGGGGAGAAGTCAGGATTGCACGAGTACAAGTCGCCCGGGAGAGACGACCTGAACCAGCGGAGGGGGTAGTAGAGAGGGAAATTGGAGGCAAGGTATTCAAACTTGGCAAATACCTGTGCCAAGATACACAAGACCAAGTAGCGGGAGTCATAGAGTGGCATATGGATGCTTTTGCTTGGTCTGCTTCAGATATGCCAGGTATTGATCCAGACTTTTTATGTCATCGCTTTGCATTGAATCCTCAAGCCAAACCTATCCGACAGAGGAGGCGAAAATTCAATGAAGAAAGGAGACAGGTGATCAAGGAAGAGACACAAAAACTACTCAAGGCTGGTCACATACGAGAAATCCAATACCCTGAGTGGCTAGCGAATGTGGTGTTAGTGAAGAAGGCCAATGGGATGTGGCGGATGTGTGTGGACTTCACTGACCTCAATAAGGTGTGTTCAAAGTATTCTTACCCTTTGCCGAGCATTGATGCACTAGTAGATAATGCCTCGTGGTGCAAGCTGCTCAGCTTCGTGTGTAACATCCCGCCAAATTACTTTTCATAAATATAAAATGAATTAAAGGTAAGACAATAATATTTAAGTGGACATACGTATTTATATAAAATGTAGTTGCTCCTCACAGGGAGTTTAATACATAACCGGTCAAATTTTTTTAAAACTTAAACAAAATACAGTCAAATACATTGAAACCGGCGGTCTCCATACATAAACCGGCGATCCCCTATCAGAAGGTCCAAAACAGCCGATCTGCTATCAGGACAGAATTCAGGCGATCACCACTAAGAGACAGAAACAGGCGATCTCTTCCCCGGCGACCACTCACTAAGGAGCTCTACTTCCTGGAAGATCATCTGTTCCCGTGTAAATTACACACGATCATCACAGTTTTAAGAAAACAGCCACAGAACCAAAACACGCAAGGTAAGCTAGATATTTTAAAGAGAGTTTAGATAGGAACTTTAAAATCAAGATAAAACAAATTCAAGATACCCACGTAAAACTATAGATTTTCTCGTTCCCTTCACCTGATTGCCAAGAAATCACACATTTCACAATATTTTCAAGAGTCGTTCTATTCACATAATGCACCAAGTGTCTATCAATTCAATGTTTCTCATTTCTCACGTCAGACTTCCACTGACTCATCACACAAGACACTTGACACTACTTCCGGAAGACTCATGCATTGACTAGACTCATAGATTTGCACCTGTCATACTGCCCACTGTGAAATCACACACATTCACAGGGTCGCCGTGAAATCACACACATTCACAAGCGTATAAATGAATCTCAATATCATCACTATCCTAGCATGACAGGGTTAATCCACACAACAGGTCGAGCTCGTTCTCTTTCAAACAACTCACCCATACGTATGAACCTCCTTCGACTCTCAACGCCCGAATAACTTCATCTATATGATTCCATTATATCAGGAGAGTCAGGATATCATAACGAATCACCGGTCAATGCACATCCTACACGATCTTACACGGTATTTTCTTTCCTGAAAATACTATGCCTTGATCTCACATTCACAACATTCAACACATCATATAACACTTAAATGAATGATTTCAATCACAGCAAAACTCATTCCAAGGTTCATATTTTCGAATATCACATCTAAATCTCAAACAGTTTTCAAAATAACACCAAAAACAGGGGAGTTCGCAAAACAACGCCAAAACCGACGATCTTATCCAAAAACAGGGGATTTCGAAATCTGTATTTAAAACCGGCGACCACGTCGCCCAAACACATAGAACAGAGCATCACGAAGATGAAAATGAAACCGGCGACCACGTCGCCCTCACTTCAGAAACAGCTAATCTACGGCTTTTATTGAAAATAAAGCTAGCTTCCCTTACCTGGACTTGCGCAAAACACCAAGAGCTCCGAAACCCAACGAAGCTCAAAGAATGCCTTGGCTCTATTTTAGCGTCTGGTGTGTAGAACTTGCAAAGAATCTTCCAGGTGCTCTAATGGTAGTCGTCGCTCGTCGTAATGGTGCTTGAGGTTGCCTGAATCGCAGCGCGAAGGAGAGAAAAGAGAGGGATGAAGATGCACTCACTCTTTCACTCTTGAGTCACTGTAACGTTCTTTGCCTCCCCTTGGTGGGTTTTTGAATCCAAGCCTACTTGTCCACACATGCTGCTGCCACCACCCCCTCTGCAGGAAAGTCTGAGTGTACGTTTCACTGAACAGTACGACCACGGTTGTCTCTTGCGTATGCCAACCACTTCCCTGAACAGTACGACCGCGAGTGTCTCTTGCGCATGCCAACATTCTGATGTCACTATTCTGAACCACCCTTTTTGTCTACGTGGCGTACGTGCAGGACGTTCCATGCTGGGAGTCTGGGTCCCACTTTATTCGTGTGAACTCGACATCGCGCGATAATGTTCCACCGATGACCGCTCGGTCGATGACTATCCACCGATGACAGATAGCGCGATGACTATACACCGATGACAGATAGCGCGATGACTATCCCTGGCGACACCCGCATGCCTCTCGCGCCCTGGCGATGCCTGCGCGCCCCCTCGCACCCTGGCGATGCCTGCATGCCCCTCGCGCCCTGGCGATCATGTGTAGTAGGCGACCGGCGATCTTATAGTCTTCTAAACTACACTTTCCTTCCTTTTTATTTTAAATAAAAACATGCTTAGAATTCATTTAAAATATATCCCTTTTTATTCCAATTTAATTTTACAGGTCCTTACATCGTGGATGCTTTTTCCGATTATATCCAGATCAAGATGCACCCAATGGACGAGAGCAAGACAATGTTTATGACTAAGTTGTCCTGCTACTGCTACACAGTCATGCCATTTGGGCTGAAGAATGCAGGTGCCGCCTACGAAAGGCTGATGGACAAGGTCCTTGCCCCCATGGTAGGGCGCAACGTGCAAGCCTACGTGGATGATATGGTGGTGACGTCCCAGGTGAGATATCAACACATTGCTGATTTGGAGGAGCTATTCACCACAATAGCTAAGTATGGGTTGAAGCTCAATCCAGAGAAGTGTGTCTTTGGGGTGGAAGCAGGCAAGTTCCTCGGTTTCTTCCTCACCGAGCGAGGAATCAAGGCCAATCCAGAGAAGTATGCGACAATCTTAGCCATGAGGAGCTCGACGTCGGTCAAAGAAGTTCAACAACTGACAGGTCGAATGGCTGCTCTTTCCAGGTTTGTGTCAGTTGGGGGCGATAAGGGCCACCCTTATTTTCAATGCTTGAGGAGGAACAGTAGGTTCTTGTGGACCAAGGAGTGTGAAGAAGCATTCCTCAAGATGAAACATTATCTGGCCAGCCCGCCAGTGCTGTGCAAACCACAGATCGACACCCCATTGTGCTTGTACTTCGCAGTCACTGAAAGGGTGGTGAGTTCAGTTTTGGTGCAGGAGCAGGACTAGAGCCAAAAGCCTATCTACTTTGTTAGCAAAGTGCTGCATGTTGAACCAAGTGGAGTTCAAGGTTTTGAAGAATCCAAATCCTTTGAAGGATGATGAAGCCTCTGCTTGTGTGATGCTGTTGTGCTGCTTTATTGTTTTGTTCTGGGGTAGTTCAAAGTGTAAACCAATATTAGATTTAATCTCAAAGCAAAAAGCATCTCAATCTTTAATGAAACAAAGTGTTTTTCAAACTAAGTTGAAACAACTGATTGTTCTGTCGAGACAACCGATTGTTTATACTTAGATGTTTTGAGAAAGTTTTGAAAACTGTTTTTGATTGGAGAAAACTGTTAAGTAACAAAACAACCGATTGATTCGAGGAAACAATCGATTGTTTGTTTTGGAACCATAACAGAAAAACTGTTTTCTTTGACTGAGCTTTAATTGATTTGAAACTGTATACGCTCCAGTCATTAAATGCTTTGACCAATCTTTTTGAGAGCAATTATGGATAAACAATCTTTCCTTTTATAATCAGAAGATCTGTATTACATAAGCTTTTTTGTTTTTGAAAAAGAAGAGAAAATAAAAAGTACTAAGAACTGAAAAAGAGATTGCTGAAGTGCTTGAGAGATTGATTGAAGTATTGGGATAGGTTTTTCACTTGTATTGATTTCAGATCTCATCTGTAACAAGTGTAATTCTGTAAACTGTTGAATCTTTTCTGTATACGTTGCTGAGATTGTCTGTGTGACCTTGAGGTATTCAAGATCAGAGATCTCAGTGTTGACCAAGGAGAGTGTGTGTCTTGAAGGGTTCAAGGTCATTCTCTTGGTTGTTGTGTAAGTAATCTGGGTTTGATTGCTTAGTGGATTTCCTCAGGGTTTCTGAGAAGACTGGATGTAGCTCTGGGTTGGAGTGAACCAGTATAAACATCTGTGTACAATCTCTCTATCCCTAACTCTTTAATTTCAGTTTATTTGTTGTTTGCTGGTATAAACAACCGATTGTTTCGAAGAAACAACCGATTGTTTTCCTGGCAGTGCTGTATTGCTTGCTGTTTTGGCAAACTGAATTGCTTAATCATTTGATTTCTGAAAGATATTCATTCTAGCTTGGAAAAGTTTGCGAAAACCTCTTTAAACAATTCACCCCCCCTCTAGTTTAAAGCCATCTTTCCTAACACTGCAAGGGCCCGAGGTGAGGTACCAGGCCATAGAAAAGGCGGTATTGGCCGTGGTGTTCTTTGTGCGTAGGCTTTGCCATTACTTTCAGAGCTTTATGGTGGTGGTGATGATATACCTACCCATTCGGAAGGTCTTGCAAAAGCCAGATGTAGCAGGGAGGATGATGCGATGGGCAGTGGAGTTATCTGAGTTTGACATATAATATGAGCCCAGAGGCCCAATCAAAGGCCAAGTTTATGCTGACTTCGTAGCCGAGATGTCCTCGACAGAAACCCAGCAAGATGGACCTGACTTCAGATGGGTGCTCTCAGTAGATGGGTCTTCCAATCAGCAAGGAAGTGGAGTTGGGCTGATCTTGGAAGGACCAAAGGGGTTTTTGATTGAGCAAGCCCTACGATTTGCCTTCAAGGCCAGCAATAACCAGGCTGAGTATGAGGCTCTAATAGCTAGAATGTTGTTGGCTAAGGAGATGGGAGCACAAAGTCTTTTGGCGAAGAGTGACTCCCTATTGGTCACAGGTCAGGTGACGGGAGAGTATCAAGCCAAAGATCCTCAAATGGCCACCTACTTAGAGTATTTCCAGGTATTGAAGAGTTCCTTCGCGGATTTTGAATTGGTGCATGTGCGCAGAGATCAGAATGCCCAAGCTGACTTGTTGGCAAAACTAGCAAGCTTGGGCAAGGGGGGCAGGTAGAGGACAGTCATCCAGGAGACCCTAAGGGCACCTCGCACCTACACAGCTGATAACTTAGTAGGAGTCCACCAGATCAGCCAGACAGACAGTGGGAGGAGGAGTCATCGGTCGTTGACCCAGGAAACTTTGAAGAAGCCAAGGGTTAACGCGTACATGGCACTGTAGGAGACGTCACCAAAGGTATGCTTATTACAGAATGGGGAAACGTGGATGAAGCCCTACAAGCGCTACTTGGCTGATGGGATGTTGCCCATGGAGCCGACAGAGGCAAGGAAAGTGAAGAAGAACTCAACTAAGTACACACTCATTGATGGGGAGCTATATAGGCATGGGTTCACACACCCCATTTTGGTGTGGGTGCATGGTGAGCAGTGCGTGCGTATAATGGCAGAGCTCCATGAAGGAATATGTGGGAGTCACATAGGAGGTCGTGCTTTGGCATCAAAGGCCATTCGAGCAGGGTATTACTGGCCGACAATGAGGGAAGATTGCATGAAGTATGCGCAGTAGTGCAAACAGTGTCAGCTACATGCAGATTGGCACAAGGCGCCTCCAAAGGAGCTCAGATCTATATACAGCTCTTGGCCATTCCACACCTGGGGAATTGACATCCTGGGGCCCTTTCTTTCCTTTGGTTGTGCGGCAGATGAAGTACCTCATGGTCACCATAGAATACTTCACGAAGTGGATCGAGGCTGAACCAGTAGCATGAATCACAACTCACAAGATCCAGCACTTCGTGTGGAAGAACATAGTATGCCGCTTTGGTGTACCCAAGCGCTTGGTGTCTGATAATGGCACCCAGTTTGCAAGTCAACAGTTGGGAAAGCTATGCACAGAGTTGGGAGTCAAGCAGGTGTTCGTATCAGTCGACCACCCTCAGACTAATGGACAGGTCGAGTCAGCCAACTGAGTCCTACTCAGAGGGCTGAAGAGAAGGCTGGAAAAGGCGAAGGGAACTTGGGCTGAGGAGGTTCCCAGAATTGTATGGGCCTATCATACCACTCCTCAGTCCACCACCAAGGAGACCCCTTTCAGCTTGGTGTACGGTTCAGACGCCTATGGGTAGCGGCGCAGAGGAAACCCTAGACTATATAAAGGGTAGTAAAATACTTCACAGAGGTACGCAGTTTCTAGACCTAACACAGATACTGAATACACTTAGTATGCTTGCCCTAGTTTTTGACTTGAGCTATGGAGTGCAAACGGCCTCTAGAACGCCCCTTTCTATCTTGCAGGTGCAGGTTGTTTTGAGACAGAGAAGCATAACTCAAGGTGAGCAAAGGAGGTGTGTGAGCATCGTAGAGTTAACCGGCAGGAGTGTCAACCGGCAAGAACAGGTAGTAAAACACTTCACAAAGGTATGTAGTTTTTAGACTGAAACTCATATATTATACCCTTGGTGTGCTTGCCCCAGTATTGACTTGAGCGTCGAAGTGCAAACGGCCTCTAGGGCGCCCCTTCTATCGTTGCAGGTGTAGGTTGTTTCGATCCAGTGAAGCATTACCTAAGGAGAAGGAAGAAGGTGCGAGATTATCGTAGAGTCAACCGACAGAAGAGTCAACCGGTAAGAACATTTGGCGCCTACCGTAGGGCCGAAATAAAACAAGGTCCCATTCACAAGCGAAAGAGAAGAATCTAGCGACATGAGGAATACCAGACAAGGATCTGTCCCACCAAATGGGGGCGAAGGCATCACCATGCAACAACTCATGGAAACGATGCGCGCCCTCCAGGAAATGGTGGCAGAATCTAGGGCGGATCAGACACGCATTTAGATGGACCAAGCCGCATCGCAGGCCAGGAATGAAGAGCTGCACAGGACAAATGAAGAATTGCGCATGAATCTGCAGAATTTGCAGCAGACAGGGGATCGTGTGGTGGATGATCGAGCCCCGCCTACGCCACCCAGGGTATTCCCTACGCCCTTTTCCCAAGCGATCATGGACATTGTGGTGCCAACCACCTTCGTGGGCCCTAAGACCACATTTACCGGGGTAGAGGACCTAGAGGCGCATCTCACAGCGTTTCTGATGGGTTGTTCTTCATGACCATTTGTTCTTCTTGAAATATGAGGTAAAAACGTGGCGGAAGCTATGGATGATATGGGTTAAGGATGGCTCATATAGAGCTATGGGTTCCTTGTAGGTGCATGAAAGGTATGGAGAGTGATAGATTAGGCCAAATCACTTGGAGGAAGGTGAAAATGAAGATCAAAGTGTCTAACCTAGAGAGACTAGACAAAGAGTAGAAGCTAGCAAAAATTTGATAGCATTTACTTATTAAAATTGATCTTAACAAAACATGAGCCAAGAACCTTTATTTATAGGTGCAAGTGCCTTGGAGAGCAAGGAGTAAGGGTAGGATGGGAAATACACAAAAGAGGGGGCTGCTAGGGTATTGACTAAAGTCAATGCCACACCCTAGGAGCAAAGTTCTAGAAGCTAGGTCAACTTCCTACCCTAAAAGGCTCTACTCAAGCTACAATGATAAGCACACCTCCCCTATTTTGCTAAAGGCACCTTATTCTAACCTATCTTGCTATTTGGACCCCAAAGTGAGCCCTACTCTACTGAAAATACAAATAAACTAAAATTACAAATAAAGAAACTAGCTCCCATGGCTTGGGCTTTACTTCTTGTGGTCCTCTGAGGAATCTTTGAACATAAAAAGAAAAGTTTCTCTGCCATTAGTAGCAGAGTCACAATCTTCTTGAATCCTCTTTGCCATGGACCTAGTTGTTGGGCCTGAACTTGGGTCAGAGCTTGAGCCTCTTCTGTAAGGACCTGTAAAATTAAATTGGAATAAAAAGGGATATATTTTAAATGAATTCTAAGCATGTTTTTATTTAAAATAAAAAGGAAGGAAAGTGTAGTTTAGAAGACTATAAGATCGTCGGTCGCCTACTACACATGATCGCCAGGGCGCGAGGGGCATGCAGGCATCGCCAGGGCGCGAGGGGCATGCAGGCATCGCCAGGGCGCGAGGGGGCGCGCAGGCATCGCCAGAGCGCGAGAGGCATGCGGGTGTCGCCAGGGATAGACATCGGTCGTCTCCCAGAGAGAGACATCGGTCGTCTTCCAGGGAGAGACATCGGTCGTTTGCCAGTATGAGACCTCAGTGGATAGTCATCGCGCGAGCGGTCATCGGTGGAAGGTTATCGCGCGATGTCGAGTTTCACACAGATAAAGTGGGACCCAGACTCCCAGCATGGAACGTCCTGCACGTACGCCACGTAGACAAAAAGGATGATTCAGAATAGTGACATCAGAATGTTGGCATGCGCAGGAGACACTCGCGGTCGTACTGTTCAGGAAGTGGTTGGCATGTGCAAGAGACAAACATGGTCGTACTTTTCAGAGAAACATACACTCAGACTTCTCTGCAGAGTGGGTGGTGGCAGCTGCTTTTGTGGACAAGCTGGTTTAAGATGGAAAAACCCATTTCTGAGAGAGGGGAACGTTGCAGTTGTTCAAGAGCGAAAGAGTGAGTTTACCTCCCTTCTCCTCCATTCTCTCCTTCGCACTGCGATTCTGGCACCTTCACACAAGAGTACGACGAGCGACGGCCACCATTAGAGTACCTGGGAGGTTCTCTGCAAGTTCTTCAAACCAGACGCAAAAACAGAGCCAAGGCATTCTTTAAGCTTCGTTGGGTTTCGGAGCTCCTGGTGTTTTGCGCAAGTCCAGGTAAGGGAAGCTAGCCTTCATTTTCAATACAAGCCATAGATTAGCTGTTTCTGAAGTGAGGGCGACGTGGTCGCCGGTTTCGTTTTCATCTTCGTGAATGCTCTGTTCTATGTGTTTGGGCGACGTGGTCGCCGGTTTTATATACAGACTTCGAAATACCTTGTTTTTGAACTAGATCGCCGGTTTTGGCGTTGTTTGCGAACTCCCTGTTTTTGGTGTTGCTTTGAAACTGTTTGAGATTTAAATGAGATATTCGAAAATAAGAACCTTGGAGTGAGTTTTGTTGTGATTGAAATCATTCCTTTAAGTGTTATGTGATGTGTTGAATGTGGTGAATGTGGGATCAAGGCATAGTATTTTCAGGAAAGAAAATACCGTGTAAGATCGTGTAGGATGTGCATTGATCGGTGATTCCTAATGAGATATCCTGACTCTGCTGAGATAATGGAATCACATAGAGGAAGTTACTCAGTTGGTAAGAGTCGAAGGAGGTTCATATGAATGGGTGAGTCGTGTGAAAAAGAACGAGCTCGGCCTGTTGTGTGGATTAACCCTGTCATGCTAGGATAGTGATGATATTGAGATTCATTTATTCGCTTGTGAATGTGTGTGATTTCACGGCGACCCTGTGAATGTGTGTGATTTCACAGTGGGCAGTATGACAGGTGCAGATCTCTGAGTCTAATCAATGCACGAGTCTTCCGGAAGTAGTGTCAAGTGTCTTGTGTGCTGAGTCAGTGGTAGTCTGACGTGAGAAATGAGGGACCTTGAAATTGATAGACACTTGATGCAGTTTGTGAAATAGAATGACTCTTGAAAATATTGTGAAATGTGTGATTTCTTGGCGATCAGGTGAAGGGAACGAGAAAATCTATAGTTTTACGTGGGTATCTTGAATTTGTTTTATCTTGACTTTAAAGTTCCTATCTAAACTCTCTTTAAAATATCTAGCTTACCCTGCGTGTTTTGGTTCTGTGGCTGTTTTTCTTAAAACTGTGATGATCGTGTATAATTTACACGGGAGCAGATGATCTCCCAGGAAGTAGAGCTCCTTAGTGAGTGGTTGCCGGAAGGAGACCGCCTGTTTCTATCTCTTTTTGGTGATCGCCTGATTTCTGTCCTGATAGAAGATCGGCTGTTTTGGGTCTTCTGATAGGAGATCGCCGGTTTATGTATGGAGACCGCCGGTTTCAATGTATTTGACTGTATTTTGTTTAAGTTTTGAGAAAAATTGACCGGTTATGTATTAAACTCCCTGTGAGGAGCAACTTCATTTTATATAAATACGTATGTTCACTTAAATATTATTGTCTTACCTTTAATTCATTTTATATTTATGAAAAGTAATTTGGCGGGATGTTACATTAATGGTATCAGAGCAGTTCGTCCTTAGGATGACCTGAGGGCTGTGGATCCATTGTGTTTCTTCTGCTCATAAAATTTATTTGAGTTTTAAATAACAACTATAGTGAAAGGTTTTAAAACGTTTTTGTATTGAAATTTTGTGTGTGCTTTAGTGAATGTATGCCCTAACTAAAAATCTTAGTATTAAGAATGAGAGGATCTTGATAAAGTAGTGAGGGTGCACACTCATAACTGGATCGAGATGATTCTCAATCTTAATTCCAATGGTTTGATGTTTAGCATACATTGAATTCTGGTGTGATTTATTTCATTTTATTGAGTGTTCTTGTAATTGACTGAAAGTGGTTGTTTGGATTGATGGATTGTATACCAGTAGCTGTTCTGGTGTTTTGCTTGATATTATAAGTATCGTGATTCTGTTGATGAACTCAAATTCTAAATGACTTTGAGATGTTGACCTTTATAAGGTCTAGATGTTACCTCCTGAATGAATCGATTTCTTATCGATCTCATTCTTATAGTTGTGGGGGGGGGGGGGGGGATATAGAAACCAATAGTTTCCTAATCTTCTACAGAGAAGAATGGCTCCTAGACAGCCTACCCCTCCCAAACCTTCTGCTGAAATGGGCCAGATCGCCAGGGCCATTGGGATGATGGCGAGTGCCATCCAGCAGCAGAATACGGCGATGTCTCAGAATCACCAAGCTATGCTACAGCATTAGGAGACCGCCAGATCGGCTGCAACAGCCCCCAACGTCGTTCAGCCTCAGGAGCAGATGGGGCTGACCGAGTTCATGAGGCACAACCCACCCAAGTTCAGTGGGAATGCTACCCCTGATCAAGCAGATCAGTGGGTCAGGGAGTTGGAGAAAATCTTCAGGGCGACCTCCTGCCCTGAAGATAAGAAGCTGGTATTCGCCCCATATATTCTGTCTGGAGAAGCTGAGCTCTGGTGGATGGGAACTCAGCAGATGATGGAGGCCCGAGAGGAAGTGTTGGATTGGGAGAGCTTCAGGGTGAGGTTCCTGGAGAAACACTTCCCAGACAGCGCAAGGTTTGCGAAGGAAGCTGAGTTCCTAAAGTTGGAGCAGGGGGATATGTCTGTGAACACCTATGCTGCTCAGTTTGAGTACCTCGCCCGATTCTATACCCAGGCGACCTCCGAGGCCTGGAGGTGTAGGAAGTTTGAAGAGGGGCTGAAGCATGAGCTGAAGAGGACCATATCCCCGATGTGCATAAGAGAATTTCACACCTTAGTGGAGAAGGCGATGATGGTGGAGGCACTGGAGAAGAGTGATTCTCGGGTGATCAGGTCACACCCAGGGGGTTCTTTCAGTGGGAAGGCCAAGGTGTAGCACCCACAAAGCAAGCCTTATGCGGGACCTCCACCACATCGGGCAGGAGCAGTTTCGCCCCAGTTCCAGCAGCAACAAACATGGAAACCTAGATGTTTCACGTGCCAAAAGATGGGGCACATATCTAGAGATTATCCTAGCAGAAATAGGATGACTCAATCCAGTGGTTCCCAACAGATGAGGAATGAAGACAGCAGACCTCAGGCAGTAGGGAGAGTGTTTACCATGACAAGAGTAGAGGTGCCTCAGTCAGGTAACTTGGTAGAAGGTGCTTCATGATCCTAGCTCGGTTGGGAGTGAAGAATGAAGAGGACGTAAGCAAGAGACCTTGGTGAAAGATTTCATGGATGTATTTCCAGAAGAAGTACCTGGGTTACCCCCCAAGAGAGAAGTGGAATTCTCTATTGATTTGGTGCCTGGAGCTGGACCAGTGTCAATGGCACCTTACAGGATGGCTCCAGCTGAGTTGATGGAATTTAAGAAGGAAGTGTAAGTTAGATTTAGTTGTACCAAGGTTTAGTTTCAGCTGCATATAAGTTATGGAGAGTATATAAGCAGAATGTTGAGGGTTTAAAGACTTAAGCATGTGTACCCATGGGAAGTACCGGGGTTAAGTTCCAAGAATGAAAGAATGAATTTTCTTTTATTTGAAGCTTGGGAGATGTTTATGTCGATGAAACAGCATGAGATGACTCTAGCTTAACCACAAGCTTAAAAGGAAAAAGGAGATATTGTATTTATGTCTAAAGTGCAATTAGACAGAGAAATTTGCGGAAAAATACCAAGTAGAGAAGTTACTGGGATAAGAGAGAAAGCTTCACGCAGAATGGATGCTGTTTTGTGGATCGTGATTTGGAAGATGAGTATGGAAATGGTGGGTTGAGATTTAAGGCTCCTGATGCAGTAAGTCTCCTGAACTTGGCAAATGAGGATGTTGTTCTGCCTGTGAACGTAGAAGGGAAGGAGGTAATGGCTATGGATAGAATAAGGGTAAGCCGTGTTATGATGATGTTGAGTTCTTCTAGCAATGTTAGTAAATTGCAGAAAGTTGGAGGTGGAAGCAGAACTTTCCATGCCTTGTGTTTCTAATGGGATGGGTTTTGCAGCTAATCCTTTAGAGGGGCAGTTGTGGTGGTCAGCGTTTCGTTTCTGATTTTAGAAACAATGCTGCATTGTCAGCTGTATCTGTTCTTCCAGGTCGGTGCTAGTATAGGGGTACTCTGGCGTGATGGTGGCGTTACAGAATGCTGATTTAGATGAAAAATCTGGAGTGTGTCGCCAAGGCTGCTGGAGGTCCAGAACGATGAGTTGCTTGATAAAGAGGGACCACAGAAACTTGAGGAATGGGTCCCTTCGTCTAGAGTGGCAGCTACTGATTAATTTGGGTATGCGATGTTCAGACCGCTTAACAGTCAAGCCATGCTCTCCTGAACGCCATTCAGGTCGTCCTCTTGAGTTGAATCAGCAGTGTATGCCTGGTGGTATGATGGGTGGCGGGAAGGTGTTGTGACTGCAGCTAATGTCAGCAGTAGATGGATCTTTGTCGGATTGCTCTACCTTAGAAAGTGAATCATCATCCATCCCCAAAGTTGAAGTTGCTAAGAAGGCGAGCAAGAATCGTTTGGTTGGGAAACCCTTGTCGATCTGGAAAATATGAAGGGAATAACTTTGAGGGAGCCACTCTATGTCGCTCATGAGGACAAGGATAATAACTCTTGTAGAGGCAGGGATGATGTTGACAATGAGGAGAAGACCTTTGGAGTTGTAGTTGGAGATCATGCATTTATGAAAGTGACACCAACCAAGGGTGTAGGACGGGCGATCAGATCAAAGAAGTTGTCCCCTAAGTTCGTGGGACCATATCAGATCTTAAGGAGGATTGGTCCAGTGGCCTATGAGATCGCCCTACCTCCCCATTTAGCGAATCTGCACAACGTCTTTCACGTATCACAGCTGAGGAAGTACATGGCAGACCCTAGTCATGTGCTGGAAGTGGACGATGTGCAGATCAGGGATGACTTGTCCTTTGAAGCAAAACCAGTCAGGATTGACGATAGGCAAAGTAAACAGCTCAGAGGCAAGACCATCAACATGGTGAAAGTGGTGTGGGATGAGAGATCGGGGGATTCAACTTGGGAGTTAGAAGAACCCATGAGAGAAGCTTACCCACACCTCTTTTCCTTGTAATTCAATTTTTGGGGACGAAAATTTTTCTTGATGGGGAGAATGTAAGGACCTGTAAAATTAAATTGGAATAAAAAGGGATATATTTTAAATGAATTCTAAGCATGTTTTTAATTAAAATAAAAAGGAAGGAAAGTGTAGTTTAGAAGACTATAAGATCGCCGGTCGCCTACTACACATGATCACCAGGGCGCGAGGGGCATGCAGGCATCGCCAGGGCGCGAGGGGCATGCAGGCATCGCCAGGGCGCGAGGGGGCGCGCAGGCATCGCCAGAGCGCGAGAGGCATGCGGGTGTCGCCAGGGATAGACATCGGTCGTCTCCCAGAGAGAGACATCGGTCGTCTTCCAGGGAGAGACATCGGTCGTTTGCCAGTATGAGACCTCAGTGGATAGTCATCGCGCGAGCGGTCATCGGTGGAAGGTTATCGCGCAATGTCGAGTTTCACACAGATAAAGTGGGACCCAGACTCCCAGCATGGAACGTCCTGCACATACGCCACGTAGACAAAAAGGATGATTCAGAATAGTGACATCAGAATGTTGGCTTGCGCAGGAGACACTCGCGGTCGTACTGTTCAGGAAGTGGTTGGCATGCGCAAGAGACAAACATGGTCGTACTTTTCAGAGAAACATACACTCAGACTTCTCTGCAGAGTGGGTGGTGGCAGCTGCTTTTGTGGACAAGCTGGTTTAAGATGGAAAAACCCATTTCTGAGAGAGGGGAACGTTGCAGTTGTTCAAGAGCGAAAGAGTGAGTTTACCTCCCTTCTCCTCCATTCTCTCCTTCGCACTGCGATTCTGGCACCTTCACACAAGAGTACGACGAGCGACGGCCACCATTAGAGCACCTGGGAGGTTCTCTGCAAGTTCTTCAAACCAGACGCAAAAACAGAGCCAAGGCATTCTTTAAGCTTCGTTGGGTTTCGGAGCTCCTGGTGTTTTGCGCAAGTCCAGGTAAGGGAAGCTAGCCTTCATTTTCAATACAAGCCATAGATTAGCTGTTTCTGAAGTGAGGGCGACGTGGTCGCCGGTTTCGTTTTCATCTTCGTGAATGCTCTGTTCTATGTGTTTGGGCGACGTGGTCGCCGGTTTTATATACAGACTTCGAAATACCTTGTTTTTGAACTAGATCGCCGGTTTTGGCGTTGTTTGCGAACTCCCTGTTTTTGGTGTTGCTTTGAAACTGTTTGAGATTTAAATGAGATATTCGAAAATAAGAACCTTGGAGTGAGTTTTGCTGTGATTGAAATCATTCCTTTAAGTGTTATGTGATGTGTTGAATGTGGTGAATGTGGGATCAAGGCATAGTATTTTCAGGAAAGAAAATACCGTGTAAGATCATGTAGGATGTGCATTGATCGGTGATTCCTAATGAGATATCCTGACTCTGCTGAGATAATGGAATCACATAGAGGAAGTTACTCAGTTGGTGAGAGTCGAAGGAGGTTCATATGAATGGGTGAGTTGTGTGAAAAAGAACGAGCTCGGCCTGTTGTGTAGATTAACCCTGTCATGCTAGGATAGTGATGATATTGAGATTCATTTATTCGCTTGTGAATGTGTGTGATTTCACGGCGACCCTGTGAATGTGTGTGATTTCACAGTGGGCAGTATGACAGGTGCAGATCTCTGAGTCTAATCAATGCACGAGTCTTCCGGAAGTAGTGTCTTGTGTGCTGAGTCAGTGGTAGTCTGACGTGAGAAATGAGGGACCTTGAAATTGATAGACACTTGATGCAGTTTGTGAAATAGAATGACTCTTGAAAATATTGTGAAATGTGTGATTTCTTGGCGATCAGGTGAAGGGAACGAGAAAATCTATAGTTTTACGTGGGTATCTTGAATTTGTTTTATCTTGACTTTAAAGTTCCTATCTAAACTCTCTTTAAAATATCTAGCTTACCCTGCGTGTTTTGGTTCTGTGGCTGTTTTTCTTAAAACTGTGATGATCGTGTATAATTTACACGGGAGCAGATGATCTCCCAGGAAGTAGAGCTCCTTAGTGAGTGGTTGCCGGAAGGAGACCGCCTGTTTCTATCTCTTTGTGGTGATCGCCTGATTTCTGTCCTGATAGAAGATCGGCTGTTTTGGGTCTTCTGATAGGAGATCGCCGGTTTATGTATGGAGACCGCCGGTTTCAATGTATTTGACTGTATTTTGTTTAAGTTTTGAGAAAAATTGACCGGTTATGTATTAAACTCCCTGTGAGGAGCAACTTCATTTTATATAAATACGTATGTTCACTTAAATATTATTGTCTTACCTTTAATTCATTTTATATTTATGAAAAGTAATTTGGCGGGATGTTACATCTTCCATCATCCCCTCCTTCTTGAGAGGATCTGTCCTCATATCTACAGGGTTGATCTCAAACAATGGCCTTATTCCTGCTTTGAAAACTGTATCGATCAGTCCTCGGACATGAAGACCTGCTGATGATAGCAAGACACGTCAGCTAGGCCCTACAGTGCGGGCCAGAGCCATGTGAGCATGGTCCCACAAGTAGCGTGGAATGGTAGGTTGATGAGTAATCAGTGGTGTCGATCACCAGAGTAGGTTGATGAGTCCTCGGCAATAGAGTGTGACGAGGTGACATCGATCTTGAATAACAGTTAAGATTGGTTCCCAGAGTGGGCCAACGTGAAGGAAAAACCTAGAGATAAGGTGAGGCCCAAATCATGAAGAGCTTATGCGTGTGGCAGGGAAAGCACAGTTAGGTGCAGAGTCCTGAGGGGTCGTGTACTCATCAGAACTAAGGTTTCCCCATAAAGCTAAATGCATGGCACGTGAACAGTGAAGGAACTCCCAGAACAGGTGGCCCCAGAGACTAGGTGCACGAGGAGGCACCCAGGTGGTCACCCTGTTAGAGTTTGCACTCCAGATAAGGAAACCTTATGTGCTAGATTACCCTAAGACGGGGTGATAGCGGCGCAAGGGTATTCCAATAAACCCTAAATATGGCTAGCAGCGCAGTGAACCCTAATTAGGGCTAGCGGCGTAGTAAACCCTAAATGTGATTCCACTAGCCACAATAGCATGATTCTTTGATATTCTATGGAATCAACTTGAGTTGGCAAAGGTTAGGCACTTTTATAGAAGAGGATCAAAGTTCTATATTCCAAGAACTCACCAAATCTTGCACCACAAACCAAACTCACATGGAAGCTCCATTTATTATCAATTGAACCGAATAAAAGTGCTGGAAAATAGATTTGAACCGTTCAAAAATAGAGAAAAAGAAGAACAGCTGCTGGAAACATGAAATAACTAACCAAAAACTCAAGAACACAAACTCAAAACATGATCAAATAAAGAAAAGAAAGGAAGGAGAGTAGAAAGCTTATGAAGATGGATGTATGGTTGGATGATCACGCCACTAGAAGGATGATTGCTCCTAGATGAGTGTGCTGCTGCCACTTGAGGAAACCATGGATCCTTCAAGATAAGACTAAAGAAGAAGGCTCAAAAGCTCTCCAATGCTCACTCAAAAATTGAGAATAGTTTCTTTAGTATAGAATTCCAATCTGAAAAATACAAAGAGAGCACCTCTATTTATAGCCTAAGGTGCTGAAATGCAAGCTGCACAAATTCAAAAATCTACCTCCTAAAAGGTTCTATAATTGGCGCCAAAAACAAAGCATGAGGAAGGTGTGATCCTTCTCTTACTTTGGCACCTCCTTATTTACTTCTACACCTATCTACTAATACACCCTCACTAAGACTCCTAACTAAAGACTAAAAGATGCTATAACAATAGAGGTTTCTAATGTTTCCCTCTAAGCACCTTCAACCAAAGAAATTACAAAAAGAGAGAATAATTGTTCCCTACCTCCTAAAGCTTTGAACATGCTTCTTGTAAGCCTTTGAGGTGGGCTTTGACCTCCATGGGCGTCCTCTATTTGCGCCTCTACCTCTTCTTGATCTTGTTTATTGGCCTCCATGTCCACTAGAGCTTGATCTCCATCATACTTGTAACATCCCGCCAAAATACTATTCATATTTATATAATGAAAATAAAGGTAAACAAATATTTTGAAGTGAACAAAATTATATATATGTAATGAAGTTTCTCCTCACAGGGAGTTTAATACATATTCGGTCAATTTTCCAAAAAAACGTAAACAAAATTACATTAAAATAGAAAGACAGGCGATCTCCTAATAGCAAAAGGCGATCTCCTATCAGAGAACGACGATCTCCTATCAGAAAACAGAAGAAGGGTGATCGCCTAACAGAAATAGGAACAGGCGATCTCCTTCCGGCGACCACTCACTGAGGAGCTCTACTTCCTGCAACATCATATGCTCCCGTGTAAATTATACACGATCATCACAGGTTTAAGAAAAAGCCAAACACAACACCAAAATCAGAGGGTAAGCTAGATATTTGAAAGAGAGTTTAGATATGAACTTTAAAATCAAGATAAAACAAATTCAAGATACCCACGTAAACCATCAACTAAACACATATTTCACAATTCCTCAAAGGTCGTTAAAATCACATAATTCATCAAGTGTCTATCAATTCAATGTTTCTCATTTCTCACGTTAGACTTCCACTGACTCATCACACAAGACACTTGACCCTACTTCCGGAAGACTCGTGCGTTGAACTTAGCATCCAGAGACCTGCACCTGTCATACTTCATTGCTGTAATGTTTCCACAGCCATGCGCATCAACACAATCTCGATCTCAATTTCATCACTCTCACAGTATGACAGGGTTAATCCATATAACAGGCCGAGCTCGTTCTTTTTCACACGACTCACCCATTCATATGAACCTCCTTCGACTCTCACCAACTGAATAACTTCCTCTATGTGATTCCATTATCTCAGCAGAGTCAGGATCGCCTCATTCACAGGATACTCACAGATCAATACACCCTCATAAATCTCCACACGGTATTTTCTTTCCTGAAAATACTATGCTTTGATCACTCTTTCACATTCATCCAATGCATCATTCAACACGTAAAAGCACAATACCATCATATAACATTTTGAATCTTTTCTCAAACAATCCCAATCACCGTAACAAGCATACCACCGATCAGGTTTTCGAATATCACATGTATTTCACATTTAAATCTCAAACAGTTTTCAAACAGCACTAAAACAGGGGAGTTCAAAAAAACAACGCCAAACCGGCGAACTCATTCAAAAGCAGGGGATTTCGAAAACAAAGCTAAAACCGGCGACCACGTCACCCCACACATAAAACAGAGCATTGTGAAAAGGAATATGAAAACCGGCGACCACGTCGCCCTCACTTCAGAACTTACTCGCCTAACGTTTTTATAAATGTAGAGTACTAGCTTCCCTTACCTGGACTAGCGCAAAACTCCAAGAGCTCCGAAACCCAACGAAGCTTAAAGATGCTTTCACTCTGTTTTAGCGTCTGGTTTGTAGAACTTGCAGAGAACCTCCCAGGTGCTCCAAGGGTAGTCGTCGTTGGTCGCACTGGTGCTTGAGGATGCCTGAATCGCAGCGCGAAGGAGAGAAAAGAGAGGGATGAAGATGCACTCACTCTTTCAGTCTTGAGTCACTGCCACGTTCTTTGCCTCCCCACAGTGGGTTTTTGAATCCAAGCCTACTTGTCCACGCATGCTGCTGCCACCACCCCTTCTGCAGGAAAATCAGAGTGTACGTTTCACTGAATAGTACAGCCACGGTTGTCTCTTGCGCATGCCAACCACTTCCCTGAACAGTACGACCGCGAGTGTCTCTTGCGCATGCCAACTTTCTGATGTCACTATTCTGAACCACCCTTTTTGTCCACGTGGCGCGCGTGCAGGACGTGTCATGCTGGGAGTCTGGGTCCCACTTTATCTGTGTGAAACTCGACATCGCGCAACAACTTTCCACCGCTGACTCATCCTGGCGAACAACCGATGTCTCGTCCTGGAAGACGACCGATGTCTCTCTCTGGGAGACGACCGATGTTTATCCCTGGCGACGCCCGCATGCCTCTCGCGCCCTGGCGATGCCTGCATGCCCCTTGCGCCCTGGCGACGTCCACGTGCCTCGCGCCCTGGCGATGTCCGCATGCCTCTCGCGCCTGGCGATCATGTGTAGTAGGCGACAGGCGATCATGTACTAACCAGGCGATCTCATAGTCTTCTAAACTACACTTTCCTTCCTTTTTATTTTAAATAAAAACATACTTAGAATTCATTTAAAATATATTCCTTTTTATTCCAATTTAATTTTACAGGTCCTTACATTCTCCCCAACTAGAAAAAATTTTCGTCCTCGAAAATTGAATTACAAGGAAAAGAGGTATGGATAGGCTTCTCTCATGGGTTCTTCTAACTCCCAAGTTGAATCACCCGATCTCTCATCCCACACCACTCTCACCATGCTGATGGTCTTGCCTCTGAGCTGCTTACTTTGCCGATCGTCAATCCTGACTGGTTTCGCTTCAAAGGACAAGTCATCCCTGATCTGCACATCGTCCACTTCCAGCACATGACTAGGGTCTGCCATGTACTTTCTCAGCTGTGATACGTGAAAGACGTTGTGCAGATTCACTAAATGGGGAGGTAGGGCGATCTCATAAGCCACGGGACCAATCCTCCTTAAGATTTGATATGGTCCCACGAACTTAGGGGACAACTTCTTTGATCTGATCGCCCGTCCTACACCCTTGGTTGGTGTCACTCTCATGAACACATGGTCTCCAGCAGCAAACTCCAAAGGCTTTCTCCTCTGATCTGCATAGGATTTCTGCCTACTTTGAGAAGCTCTCATTCTGCCTTGTATTTGTTTCACCTTCTCGGTCGTCTGCTGAATCAACTCTGGTCCAACCAATACTGTTTCGCCCTCCTGGTACCAGCACAATGGAGTTCTGCATTTCCTTCCATACAAGGCTTCGTATGGCGCTATCCCTATGCTGGCGTGATAACTGTTGTTATAGGTAAACTCCACCAGCGGCAACACCTCATCCCAACTTCCCAATTGATCCAAGACACACGTCCTCAGCAGATCTTCCAAGGACTGGATCGTTCTTTCTGACTGTCCATCTGTTTGGGGATGATATGCAGAGCTCATCCTCAACTTAGTTCCCAGGCAATCTTGTAAAGTCTGCCAAAACCGTGAAGTGAACCTGGGATCTCTATCTGAAACAATGCTGGAAGGCACTCCATGTAACCTCACTATTTCTTTGATGTACAACTGTGCCAACTTGGCCATAGGCATCCTCACATTCACTGGGAGAAAGTGGGCACTCTTCGTCAGCCGATCAATGATGACCCAGATTGCATCATGACCCTTTACCGATCTAGGTAAATGGGTGACGAAGTCCATGGCGATGCTGTCCCATTTCCACTCAGGGATATCCAGTTGCTGTAACAACCCGCCAGGTCTTTGATGTTCTACCTTAGCCTTCTGACACGTCAAGCAGGTAGTAACATACTGGGCGATGTCTTTCTTCATGCCCGACCACCAAAATGACTCCTTCAAGTCATGGTACATCTTGTTCATGCCTGGATGTAGGCTAAGGCGACTCTTGTGACCTTCCTCTAGGATCATCTTCTTCAACTCTTCATTTGCAGGTATGCAAATTCTGCCATTAAATCTCAAGATCCCATCCTCGCCCATCACAAAGCCTTTAGCCTGGTCGGTCCCTAGTGACTCCACAGTACGCTTCAGACTAGGGTCCTCCAACTGCTTATCCTTTATCATTCCAATGAAGTCATTAGTTACAGCCAGCTTACTACAACTAATGTGATTTACGTGAAATTCTACCCCAAGGTTTAAGTCTCTGAACTGCTCGATCAGTTTCTGCTCTTCCATCATCATGGTGGCTACTTGTATTGACTTTCTACTCAAAGCATCTGCCACTACATTGGCCTTCCCTGGATGATACATGAGTTGAAAATCGTAGTCCTTTAGAAACTCCATCCACCTTCTTTGTAAGGACCTGTAAAATTGAATTGGAATGAAAGTGGTATATTTAAATAATTCCAGAAGATGTTATTATTTAAAATACAAAGAGCTGGTAAATGAAGTTTCGTAGTAGTCGGACCTCGGACGTCGCCCAAGATCTGGGGTCAGCTGGTAGAGGTCGGTCGGATGATGTGTGGATCAAGAAGAGTAAAGGAAGAAAAGTTAAGTTTAGAAGGCTATGGGATCGCCGGTCGCCTGCTAAACATGAGCGCCAGGTGGACGTCGCCAGGGCGCGAGGCATGCAGGCATCGTGCGGGCGCGAGAGGCATGCAGGTATCGCGCGGGCGCGAGGCATGCGGGCATTGCCAGGGCGCGAGGTATGCGGGCATTGCCAAGGCGCGAGGCATGTGGACGTGGCCAAGGCGCGAGAGGCATGCGGGCATCGCCAGGGCGCGATGCATGTGGACGTAGCCAGGGCGCGAGAGTTATGAGGGCGTCGCCAGGGAAGACATCGGTCGTCTTCCAGGGCGAAGGAGACATCGGTCGTCTTCCAGGGCGAAGGAGACATCGGTCGTCTTCCAGGGCGAAGGAGACATCGGTCGTTCGCCAGGATGAGTCAGCAGTGGAAGGTTATCGCGCGATGTTGAGTTGCACACAGAGAAGGTAAGACCCAGACTCCCAGCATGAAGCGTAGTGCACGCACGCCACGTAGACAAAAAGGGTGGTTCAGAGTGGTGACATCAGAATGTTGGCATGCGCAGGAGACACTCGCGGTCGTACTGTTCAGAGTAGTGACTGGCATGCACAAGCGACAACAGAAGTCGTACTGTTCAGAGCAGTGGTTGGCATGCACAAGCGACAACAGTGGTCGTACTGTTCCGGGCAGTGGTTCTCAGACTTCTCTACAGAGTGGGTGGTGGCAGCAGCAGCATGCGTGGACAGGTAAGTTGAGATTCAAAAGCCACTGCATGAAGGCAAAGAGCATTACAGACTCAAGAGTGTGAGGGTGAGTGCAAACTCCCTCCCCCCTTCTTCTCTCCTTTGCGCTGTAACTCAGGCAAACTCCAGCACCTGTGCGACGAGCGACGACAGCCCTTAGAGCACCTGGGAGTTTCTCTGCAAGTTCTACCAACCAGGCACTGAAAACAGAGCTAAGGCATCCTTCAAGCTCGGTGGGTTTGAGCTCTCGGTGTTTTGCGCAAGTCCAGGTAAGGGAAGCTAGACTTCATTTTCAATACAAGCCATAGATTAGCTGTTTCTGAAGTGAGGGCGACGTGGTCGCCGGTTTCGTTTTCATCTTCCTGAATGCTCTGTTTCTATGTGCTTGGGCGACGTGGTCGCCGGTTTTATATACAGACTTCGAAATACCTTGTTTTTGAACCAGATCGCCGGTTTTGGCGTTGTTTGCGAAACTCTCTGTTTTTGATGTTGCTTTGAAACTGTTTGAGATTTAAATGAGATATTCGAAAATAAGAACCTTGGATTGAGTTTTGCTGTGATTGAAATCATTCCTTTAAGTGTTATGTGATGTGTTGAATGCTGTGAATGTGGGATCGAGGCATAGTATTTTCAGGAAAGGAAATACCGTGTAAGATCGTATGTAATGTGTATTGACCTGGGGCTTGTCTAGAAGGAGATATCCTGACTCTGCTGATATAATGGAATCACGTAGATGAAGTTATTCAGTTGTGGAGAGTCGAAGGAGGTTCATACGTATGGGTGAGTTGTTCAAAAGGGAACGAGCTCGGCCTGTTATATGAATTAACCTTGTCATACCGGGGGAGTTATTGACATTGAGACTATATGCGCATGGCTGTGTGGATTTCACAGCAACCCTGTGTGGATTTCACAGTGGTATGGTATGACAGGTGCAAATCTCTGGGCCTGAGTCAACGCACGAGTCAATCCGGAAGTAGTGTCAAGTGTCTTGTGTGATGAGTCAGTGGAAGTCTGACGTGAGAATGAGAAACTTTGAATTGATAGACACTTGATGAATGTTGAGATTTTAATGACCTTTGAGGAATCGTGCAATATGTGTTTAGTTGATGGTTCACGTGGGTATCTTGAATTTGTTTTACCTTGATTTTAAAGTTCATATCCAACTCTTTTTAAATGTCTAGCTTACCCTGTGGTTTCTTTTGTGTTGTGGCCTCTTCTTAAACCTGTAATGATCGTGTATAATTTACGCGGGAGCAGATGATGTTGCAGGTTGTAGAGCTCCTTAGTGAATTGTCGCTGGAAGGAGATCGCCTGTTTCCTATTCCCGATAGGCGATCACCCTTTTGCTGCTTTCTGATAGGAGATCACCTTTCTGATAGGAGATCGCCCTCCTAGCAGGAGATCGCCCTTTCTGTCAGGAGATCGCCTGTCTTTCTATTGTATTGAATTTTGTTTATGTTTCTGGAAAATTTGACCGAATTTGTATTAAACTCCCTGTGAGGAGAAACTACATTTCATATATATAATATTTTGTTCACTTCAATCTATTTGTTACCTTTATTTTCATTATATACATTTGTATAGTATTTTGGCGGGATGTTACATTAATGGTATCAGAGCAGTTCGTCCTTAGGATGACCTGAGGGCTGTGGATCCATTGTGTTTCTTCTGCTCATAAAATCTATTTGAGTTTTAAATAACAACTATAGTGAAAGATTTTCAAAACGTTTTTGGTATTGAAATTTTGTGTGTGCTTTAGTGAATGTATGCCATAATTGAAAATCTTGGTATTAAGAATGAGAGGATCTTGATAAAGTAATGAGGGTGCACACTCATGACTGGATCGAGATGATTCTTAATCTTAATTCCAAGGGTTTGATGTTTAGCCTACATTGAATTCTGGTGTGATTTATTGAGTGCTCTTATAATTGCCTGAAAGTGGTTGTTTGGATTGATGATTGTACAACAGTAACTGTTCTGGTGTTTTGTTTGAAGTCATAAGTATTATGATCCTGTTGATGAACTCAAATTCTAAATGACTTTGAGATGTTGACCTTTGTAAGGTCTAGATGTTACCTCCTGAATGAATCGATTTCTTATCGATCTCATTCTTATAGTTGTGGGGGGGGGGGGGGGGTATAGAAACCAATAGTTTCCTAATCTTCTACAGAGAAGAATGGCTCCTAGACAGCCTACCCCTCCCAAACCTTCTGCTGAAATGGGCCAGATCGCCAGGGCCATTGGGATGATGGCGAGTACCATCCAGCAGCAGAGTACGGCGATGTCTCAGAATCACCAAGCTACGCTGCATTATGAGGAGACCGCCAGATCGGCTGCAACCCCAACGTCGGTCAGCCTCAGGAGCAGATGGGACTGACCGAGTTCATGAGGCGCAACCCACCCAAGTTCAGTGGGAATGCTACCCCTGATCAAGCAGATCAGTGGGTCAGAGAGTTGGAGAAAATCTTTAGGGCGACCTCCTGCCCTGAAGAGAAGAAATTGCTGTTCGCCACTTATCTGCTATCAGGAGAAGCTGAGTTCTGGTGGATGGGAGCTCATCAGATGATGGAGGCCCGAGGGGATGTATTGGATTGGGAGAGCTTCAGGGTGAAGTTCTTGGAGAAACACTTCCCTGACAGCGCCAAGTTTGCGAGGGAAGCTGAGTTCCTGAAGTTGGAGCAGGGGGATATGTCAGTGAACGCCTATGCTGCTCGTTTTGAGTACCTCGCCCGGTTCTATACCCAGGCGACCTCCGAGGCCTGGAGGTGTAGGGAGTTTGAAGAGGAACTGAAGCATAAGCTGAAGAAGACCATATCCCCGATGTGCATAAGAGAATTTCACACCTTAGTGGGGAAGGCGATGATGGTGGAGGCACGGGAGAAGAGTGACTCTCGGGTGATCAGGTCACACCCAGGGGGTTCTTTCAGTGGGAAGGCCAAGGTGCAGCACCCACAAAACAAACCTTATGCGGGACCTCCACCACATCGGGCAGGGGCAGTTTCGCCCCAGTTCCAGCAGCAACAAAGATGGAAACCTAGATGCCAAAAGATGGGGCACATATCTAGAGATTATCCTAGCAGAAATAGGATGACTCAATCCAGTGGTTCCCAACAGATGAGGAATGAAAGCAGCAAACCTCAGGCAGCAGGGAAAATGGTTGCCATGACAGGAGCAGAGGTGCCTCAGTCAGGTAACTTGGTGGAAGGTGCTTCGTGATACTCACTCGGTCGGAGGTGGAAAATAAAGGGGACGTAAGCAGAATACCCGTGATGAAAGATTTCACGGATGTATTCCCAGAAGAAGTACCTGGGTTACCCCCTAAGAGAGAAGTGGAATTCTCTATTGTTTTGGTACCTGGAGCTGGACCGGTGGCAATGGCTCCAGCTGAGTTGATGGAATTAAAGAAGGAAGTGTAAGTTAGATTTAGTGTACCAAGGTTTAGTTTCAGCTACACATAAGTTATGGAGAGTATATAAGCAGAATGTTGAGGGTTTAAAGACTTAAGCATGTGTATCCATAGGAAGTACCGGGGTTAAGTTCCAAAAATGAAAGAATGAATTTTCTTTTATTTGAAGCTTGGGAGATGTTTATGTCGATGAAACAGCATGAGATGACTCTAGCTTAACCACAAGCTTAAAAGGAAAGAGGAGATATTGTATTTATGTCTAAAGTTCAATTAGACAGAGAAAGTTGCTGAAAAGTACCAAGTAGAGAAGTTACTGGGAGAAGAGAGAAAGCTTCACGCAGAATGGATGCTATTTTGTGGATCGTGATTTGGAAGATGAGTATGGAAATGGTGGATGAGGAGTGATGAGAAAGGGAAATGGAAAGATATTCTTGTATCCAAATATGACTCGGAACTTGGGGGAAGCCGAGCTCATTCGAAATATCAATCGTGGTGGTGGAGAGATGTACGTAAGGTGTGCGAGGAGGGTGAAGATGATGGTTAGTTCCAAAAAGTCATTGTTTGGAAAGTTGGAGGCGGAGGGGATGTGAGATTTCAGGAGGATGCGTGGGCCACTAACTTTAACTTTAAAGCAACGTGGCTGGTCTATGTGCTTCAAGTGGATAAGTGTTCTACTTGTTCGACATAAGGATTTGAGGTCCCACCTTGAGAACTTTTATCTTATACGTATGTCATCCAAGTAGAATCAGGTGTGGAAGGGAATGTGGGTGGCAATAGTATGTGGTATCTTGGAGAAGAGGAATAGAGTTGTCCTTAAGCAAGAAATTCTGGATGCAGAGGAAATTTTCCAATCGGCTCCACTACTTACATGGTTGTGGTTGAGATATATAGTGCGTTCGTTCTTGTATGCCTTTTCAGATAGGCACCTGAACCCAAATCAATGCATCCAATGTATACATTGAACAAGGAGGAAATGATGGGAACAGGGAGCCGAGTTGGCAAAAGAAGTCATAATGATGATTTAGAAAGTAACAGCAACAAGAACTTTGTTTTTATAAGGTGCAGAATTATGTAGCATAGTGGTGAACCAAAGGCGTTCCTTTAGGGAGCGTGAGAATTAGATCAGCAGTTGGGAGGTCGATGGATGGTTTTGATCAAGATGCGGAAGTTGATTCCTAGAAGGAGATTTCGGATCCTAGTTTGAATTGGCTGGGGGACATGAGCAGTAGTCAGCGGTCCTCTTTCCTTCCGATGAAGGGATCTTGCTCACTTTTTCTCTACAGGGGGCTAGTCCTGGTTCTGTTAAGGGCTTAGTTCTGGACTTGCTCGACCAAGTCTTCAGGGTTGGAAGTAGAGTGTGAGTACTGGAGTTGGCGCTTAATGGAGCAGCATACTCCATATGCAGGGATGGAGAATGGAATTTAATGAAGTATTGGAGTAGTAAGAGTTGGTTCAACCGACAACCAAGAAGGTGAAACTGATGCAAGGCAGAATGAAAGCTTCTCAAAGTCGACAGATGTCCTAGGCAGCTCAGAGGCAAGACCATCAGTATGGTGAAAGTGGTGTGGAATGAGAGATCGGGTGATACAACTTGGGAATTAGAGGGAACCATGAGAGAAGCCTATCCCTACCTCTTTTCCTTGTGATTCAATTTTCGAGGACGAAAATTTTTCTTGTTGGGGAGAATGTAAGGACCTGTAAAATTGAATTGGAATGAAAGTGGTATATTTAAATAATTCCAGAAGATGTTATTATTTAAAATACAAAGAGCTGGTAAATGAAGTTTCGTAGTAGTCGGACCTCGGACGTCGCCCAAGATCTGGGGTCAGCTGGTAGAGGTCGGTCGGATGATGTGTGGATCAAGAAGAGTAAAGGAAGAAAAGTTAAGTTTAGAAGGCTATGGGATCGCCGGTCGCCTGCTAAACATGAGCGCCAGGTGGACGTCGCCAGGGCGCGAGGCATGCGGGCATTGCCAGGGCGCGAGGCATGCGGGCATTGCCAGGGCGCGAGGCATGTGGACGTGGCCAAGGCGCGAGAGGCATGCGGGCATCGCCAGGGCGCGATGCATGTGGACGTAGCCAGGGCGCGAGAGTTATGAGGGCGTCGCCAGGGAAGACATCGGTCGTCTTCCAGGGCGAAGGAGACATCGGTCGTCTTCCAGGGCGAAGGAGACATCGGTCGTCTTCCAGGGCGAAGGAGACATCGGTCGTCTTCCAGGGCGAAGGAGACATCGGTCGTTCGCCAGGATGAGTCAGCAGTGGAAGGTTATCGCGCGATGTTGAGTTGCACACAGAGAAGGTAAGACCCAGACTCCCAGCATGAAGCGTAGTGCACGCACGCCACGTAGACAAAAAGGGTGGTTCAGAGTGGTGACATCAGAATGTTGGCATGCGCAGGAGACACTCGCGGTCGTACTGTTCAGAGTAGTGACTGGCATGCACAAGCGACAACAGAAGTCGTACTGTTCAGAGCAGTGGTTGGCATGCACAAGCGACAACAGTGGTCGTACTGTTCCGGGCAGTGGTTCTCAGACTTCTCTGCAGAGTGGGTGGTGGCAGCAGCAGCATGCGTGGACAGGTAAGTTGAGATTCAAAAGCCACTGCGTGAAGGCAAAGAGCATTACAGACTCAAGAGTGTGAGGGTGAGTGCAAACTCCCTCCCCCCTTCTTCTCTCCTTTGCGCTGTAACTCAGGCAAACTCCAGCACCTGTGCGACGAGCGACGACAGCCCTTAGAGCACCTGGGAGTTTCTCTGCAAGTTCTACCAACCAGGCACTGAAAACAGAGCTAAGGCATCCTTCAAGCTCGGTGGGTTTGAGCTCTCGGTGTTTTGCGCAAGTCCAGGTAAGGGAAGCTAGACTTCATTTTCAATACAAGCCATAGATTAGCTGTTTCTGAAGTGAGGGCGACGTGGTCGCCGGTTTCGTTTTCATCTTCCTGAATGCTCTGTTTCTATGTGCTTGGGCGACGTGGTCGCCGGTTTTATATACAGACTTCGAAATACCTTGTTTTTGAACCAGATCGCCGGTTTTGGCGTTGTTTGCGAAACTCTCTGTTTTTGATGTTGCTTTGAAACTGTTTGAGATTTAAATGAGATATTCGAAAATAAGAACCTTGGATTGAGTTTTGCTGTGATTGAAATCATTCCTTTAAGTGTTATGTGATGTGTTGAATGCTGTGAATGTGGGATCGAGGCATAGTATTTTCAGGAAAGGAAATACCGTGTAAGATCGTATGTAATGTGTATTGACCTGGGGCTTGTCTAGAAGGAGATATCCTGACTCTGCTGATATAATGGAATCACGTAGATGAAGTTATTCAGTTGTGGAGAGTCGAAGGAGGTTCATACGTATGGGTGAGTTGTTCAAAAGGGAACGAGCTCGGCCTGTTATATGAATTAACCTTGTCATACCGGGGGAGTTATTGACATTGAGACTATATGCGCATGGCTGTGTGGATTTCACAGCAACCCTGTGTGGATTTCACAGTGGTATGGTATGACAGGTGCAAATCTCTGGGCCTGAGTCAACGCACGAGTCAATCCGGAAGTAGTGTCAAGTGTCTTGTGTGATGAGTCAGTGGAAGTCTGACGTGAGAATGAGAAACTTTGAATTGATAGACACTTGATGAATGTTGAGATTTTAATGACCTTTGAGGAATCGTGCAATATGTGTTTAGTTGATGGTTCACGTGGGTATCTTGAATTTGTTTTACCTTGATTTTAAAGTTCATATCCAACTCTTTTTAAATGTCTAGCTTACCCTGTGGTTTCTTTTGTGTTGTGGCCTCTTCTTAAACCTGTAATGATCGTGTATAATTTACGCGGGAGCAGATGATGTTACAGGTTGTAGAGCTCCTTAGTGAATTGTCGCTGGAAGGAGATCGCCTGTTTCCTATTCCCGATAGGCGATCACCCTTTTGCTGCTTTCTGATAGGAGATCACCTTTCTGATAGGAGATCGCCCTCCTAGCAGGAGATCGCCCTTTCTGTCAGGAGATCGCCTGTCTTTCTATTGTATTGAATTTTGTTTATGTTTCTGGAAAATTTGACCGAATTTGTATTAAACTCCCTGTGAGGAGAAACTACATTTCATATATATAATATTTTGTTCACTTCAATCTATTTGTTACCTTTATTTTCATTATATACATTTGTATAGTATTTTGGCGGGATGTTACATTCTTTGTCTCATGTTTAGTTCCTTCTGATCGAATAGGTATTTCTGGCTCTTATGGTCACTGAACACCTGGAACCGAGCTCCATATAAATAGTGCCTCCAAATCTTCAAGGCAAACACCACCGCCGCCAACTCCAAATCATGAGTAGGATAGTTCCTCTCGTGAACCTTGAGTTGCCTTGAAGCATATGCAACCACTCTTTTCTCTTGCATCAAAACACATCCCAAACCCTGATGTGAGGCGTCACAGTAGACATCAAAAGGTCTTCCTACCTCTAGGATCACCAGCACTGGAGCGCTAGTCAATCTTTCCTTTAGTTCCATGAAGCTCTGCTCACATCGGTCGGTCCTAGCAAAAGGTTGATCCTTGCGGGTCAGCTGTGTTAAAGGAGCCACTACCTTGGAAAAGTCCTCAATAAACCTCCGATAGTAGCCAGCTAAACCCACAAAGCTCCTTATCTCAGTGACTGACTTAGGACGTCCCCACTGCAGCACTGCCTCCACTTTGGCTGGATCCACCGAGATCCCCTGGGCAGATATCACGTGTCCTAAGAAGTTGACTTCCTTCAGCCAGAACTCACACTTAGAGAACTTGGCATAGAGTTGCTTCTCCCTCAGAATCTTCAACACTGTCCTCAGATGTTCTTCATGTTCTTCCTCGATCCTTGAATAAATGAGTATGTCGTCTATGAAGACTACCACAGACTTATCCAAGAAAGGGCGAAAAATCCTATTCATGTAGTCCATGAACAGAGCTGGAGCAATGGTTACTCCAAACGGCATCACCACATACTCATAGTGCCCATAACGAGACCTAAAAGCTGTCTTTTGAACATCTTCAGCTTTTACCAAAATTTGGTGGTACCCCGATCTCAGATCAATCTTGGAGAACACCGAGGCCCCATGTATTTGATCCATCAAATCGTCAATTCTAGGTAGGGGGTACTTGTTCTTGATGGTCAACTTGTTCAATTGCCTGTAATCTATACACAGCCGAGACCCTCCATCCTTTTTCTTAACTAGGAGCACTGGAGCCCCCCATGGAGATACACTGGGTCTGATGAATTGTTTCTCCAACAACTCTTCCACTTGCTTCTTTAATTCTACCAACTCGGCTGGAGCCATCCTGTAAGGTGCCATTGACACTGGTCCAGCTCCAGGTACCAAATCAATAGAGAATTCCACTTCTCTCTTAGGGGGTAATCCAGGTACTTCTTCTGGAAATACATCCATGAATTCTTTCACCACATGTATTCTGCTTACGTCCCCTTCATTCTTCACTTCCAACCGAGCTAGAACCACGAAGCACCTCGCCCCTTCTTCCAACTCCGACCGCCCTTGCTGAGCAGATATCACATCTGACTCTTGGAGGTCTGGAAACGTTATCTTCTGACTACCACAGTCTATGAGAACGTGATTGGCAGCTAGCCAATCCATTCCCAGGATAACATCCAGGTCCTGAAGAGGTAGGCAGATCAAGTTCACTTTGAATCTGCGTCCCTCTACTATCACTGGACATTCGAGGCAAACTGTAGAGGTCAACACCTGTCCTGACGCAGGTGTAGAGACCAACAGTTCGAAAGGTAACTCCTTCACTAGAAGGCCCAACTCGGCTACACACAGGCTTGACACAAAGGAGTGTGTCGCTCCAGAATCAAACAAGGCTTTTACACCTCTACCAGCTATAAAACAAACACCTTGCACGAGGTTACCTGACTGAGACGCATCTGCTCCTGTCATGGCAAACACTCTCCCTGTTGCCTGAGGTCTGCTGCCTTCATTCCTCAACTGCCAAGAACCACTGGGTTGAGTCGCCCCATTCCTGTTAGGGCACTCTCTAGAAATGTGCCCCATCTTTTGGCACGTGAAACATCTGGGTTTCCAAGGTTGTTGCTGCTGCAACTGGGATGACGTTGTTCCCGCCCGATGTGGTGGAGGTCTCGCATAGGGCTTGCTTTGTGGGTGTTGCGCCTTAGCCTTCCCACTGGAAGAACCCCCTGGGTGTGACCTGATCACCCGAGAATCACCCTTTTCCAGGGTCTCCACCATCTTCGCCTTCTCTACTAAGGCGTGAAATTCCCTGATGCACATCGGGGCTATGGTCCTCTTCAGCCCATGCTTCAGCCCCTCTTCGAACTTCCTACACCTCCAGGCCTCGGAGGTCGCCTGGGTATAGAATCGGGCGAGGTACTCAAACCGAGCAGCATAGGCGTTCACTGACATCTCCCCCTGCTCCAATCGGAGGAATTCTGCTTCCTTCGCAAACTTTGCACTATCTGGGAAATATTTTTCCAGAAACCTCATCCTGAAGCTCTCCCAGTCTAACACTTCAGCTCTGGCTTCCATCATCTGCTGAGCTCCCATCCACCAGAACTCGGCTTCTCCAGATAGCAAATAGGTGGCGAACACCAACTTCTTCTCTTCAGGGCAGGAGGTCGCCCTAAAGATTTTCTCCAACTCTCTGACCCACTGATCTGCCTGATCAGGGGTAGCATTCCCACTGAACTTGGGTGGGTTGTGCCTCATGAACTCGGTCAGTCCCATCTGTTCCTGAGGCTGACCGACGTGGGAATTTGTTTCAGCAGACCGAGCAGTTTCCCAGTGGTGCATAGCAGCTTGATGATTCTGAGCCATTGCTGCATTCTGTTGTTGGATGGCAGTTGCCATCATCTCGATAGCCTTGGCAATCTGGCTCATTTCCGAAGAAGGTTAGGGAGGGGTAGGAGGTCTACGTGCCATCTCTCTTCGTTTCAGATCTTGAAACTATGAGTTTTCTATATTCCCTACAACTACAAGAATGAGATCGATAAGGAATCAATTCATTCAAGAGGTAACATCTAGACCTTACAAAGGTCAGCATCTCAAAGTCATCAAGAATTTGAGCTCATCAACAGAATCATAATGCTTATAATCTCAAGCAAAATACCAGAACAGCTACTGGTATACAACCATCAATCCAAACAACCACTTTCAGTCAATTACAAAAACACTCAATAAACTGAAATAAAACACACCAGAATTCAATATATGCTAAACATCAAACCTTCAGAATTTAAGATTGAGAATCATCTCGATCTAGTTATGAGTGTGCACCCTCACCACTTCATCAAGACCCTCTCATTCTTAATACTAAGATTTTTCAGTTAGGGCATATATTCACTAAGGCACACACAAAATTTCAATACAAAAACGTTTGAAAAACTTTCACTATAGTTGTTATTTAAAACTCAAATAAATTTTATGAGCAGAAGAAACACAATGGATCCACAGCCCTCAGGTCATCCTAAGGACGAACTGCTCTGATACCATTAATGTAACATCTCGCCAAAATACTATTCATATTTATATAATGAAAATAAAGGTAAACAAATATTTTGAAGTGAACAAAATTATATATATGTAATGAAGTTTCTCCTCACAGGGAGTTTAATACATATTCGGTCAATTTTCCAAAAAAATGTAAACAAAATTACATTAAAATAGAAAGACAGGCGATCTCCTAACAGCAAAAGGCGATCTCCTATCAGAGAACGGCGATCTCCTATCAGAAAACAGAAGAAGGGTGATCGCCTAACAGAAATAGGAACAGGCGATCTCCTTCCGGCGACCACTCACTGAGGAGCTCTACTTCCTGCAACATCATCTACTCCCGTGTAAATTATACACGATCATCACAGGTTTAAGAAAAAGCCAAACACAACACCAAAATCACAGGGTAAGCTAGATATTTGAAAGAGAGTTTAGATATGAACTTTAAAATCAAGATAAAACAAATTCAAGATACCCACGTAAACCATCAACTAAACACATATTTCACAATTCCTCAAAGGTCGTTAAAACCACATAATTCATCAAGTGTCTATCAATTCAATGTTTCTCATTTCTCACGTCAGACTTCCACTGACTCATCACACAAGACACTTGACCCTACTTCCGGAAGACTCGTGCGTTGAACTTAGCATCCAGAGACCTGCACCTGTCATACTTCATTGCTGTAATGTTTCCACAGCCATGCGCATCAACACAATCTCGATCTCAATTTCATCACTCTCACAGTATGACAGGGTTAATCCATATAACAGGCCGAGCTCGTTCTTTTTCACACGACTCACCCATTCATATGAACCTCCTTCGACTCTCACCAACTGAATAACTTCCTCTATGTGATTCCATTATCTCAACAGAGTCAGGATCGCCTCATTCACAGGATACTCACAGATCAATACACCCTCATAAATCTCCACACAGTATTTTCTTTCCTGAAAATACTATGCTTTGATCACTCTTTCACATTCATCCAATGCATCATTCAACACGTAAAAGCACAATACCATCATATAACATTTTGAATCTTTTCTCAAACAATCCCAATCACCGTAACAAGCATACCACCGATCAGGTTTTCGAATATCACATGTATTTCACATTTAAATCTCAAACAGTTTTCAAACAGCACTAAAACAGGGGAGTTCAAAAAAACAACGCCAAACCGGCGAACTCATTCAAAAGCAGGGGATTTCGAAAACAAAGCTAAAACCGACGACCACGTCACCCCACACATAAAACAGAGCATTGTGAAAAGGAATATGAAAACCGGCGACCACGTCGCCCTCACTTCAGAACTTACTCGCCTAACGTTTTTATAAATGTAGAGTACTAGCTTCCCTTACCTGGACTAGCGCAAAACTCCAAGAGCTCCGAAACCCAACGAAGCTTAAAGATGCTTTCACTCTGTTTTAGCGTCTGGTTTGTAGAACTTGCAGAGAACCTCCCAGGTACTCCAAGGGCAGTCGTCGCTGGTCGCACTGGTGCTTGAGGATGCCTGAATCGCAGCGCGAAGGAGAGAAAAGAGAGGGATGAAGATGCACTCACTCTTTCAGTCTTGAGTCACTGCCACATTCTTTGCCTCCCCGCAGTGGGTTTTTGAATCCAAGCCTACTTGTCCACGCATGCTGCTGCCACCACCCCTTCTGCAGGAAAATCAGAGTGTACGTTTCACTGAATAGTACGGCCACGGTTGTCTCTTGCGCATGCCAACCACTTCCCTGAACAGTACGACCGCGAGTGTCTCTTGCGCATGCCAACTTTCTGATGTCACTATTCTGAACCACCCTTTTTGTCCACGTGGCACGCGTGCAGGACGTGTCATGCTGGGAGTCTGGGTCCCACTTTATCTGTGTGAAACTCGACATCGCGCAACAACTTTCCACCGCTGACTCATCCTGGCGAACAACCGATGTCTCGTCCTGGAAGACGACCGATGTCTCTCTCTGGGAGACGATCGATGTTTATCCCTGGCGACGCCCGCATGCCTCTCGCGCCCTGGCGATGCCTGCATGCCCCTCGCACCCTGGCAACGTCCACGTGCCTCGCGCCCTGGCGATGTCCGCATGCCTCTCGCACCTGGCGATCATGTGTAGTAGGCGACAGGCGATCATGTACTAACCAGGCGATCTCATAGTCTTCTAAACAACACTTTCCTTCCTTTTTATTTTAAATAAAAACATACTTAGAATTCATTTAAAATATATTCCTTTTTATTCCAATTTAATTTTACAGGTCCTTACAATACTCCCCGAGTTGGAGAGAATTCGACCACGAATTCTGGAGACCTACAGAAAAAGGAGTTAGATCGCTGACATTAAAAGTACGACTACCTAAGAATGTATCAGGCATATCTAACTCATAAGCATTGTTATTAATCTTTTTGAGAATTTGGAAAGGTCCATCCCCTCGGGGCATTAGTTTGGACTTCCTTTGAGTAGGAAAACGATCCTTCCTCAAGTGAAGCCAAACCCAATCACCCTCATCAAACAACAATGCTTTTCTCCTTTTATTGGCAAGTTCAGCATACTTGCCAACCTTCTTCTCAATTCTCTGCTTGATTTCTTTATGCAAAGTTTTCACAAAAGAAGCCTTTTCATCCCCATCTTTGCACAAGACATCTCCAAGAAGAGGAATAGGAAGAAGATCAAGAGGTGTTAGGGGATTAAACCCATAGACAACCTCAAAAGGAGAATGTGAGGTGGTAGAATTTACTACACGATTATATGCAAAGTCAACATGGGGTAGTAAATTCTCCCACACTCTAGGATTCCCCGAAATAAAACATCTCAATAGTTGTCCCAAAGTTCTATTCACCACCTCGGTTTGACCATCAGTTTGTGGGTGGCAAGTGGTAGAAAATAAAAGCTTAGTCCCAAGCTTGCCCTACAAGGTCTTCCAAAAGTGACTCAAGAACTTGGGATCTCTATCGGACACTATAGATCTAGGGATCCCATGCAAGCGAACCACTTCTTGGAAGAAGAGGTTTGCAATGTGGCATGCATCATCCACTTTGTGGCAAGGAATAAAGTGAGCCATCTTTGAAAAACGATCCACGACCACAAAAATGGAGTCCTTTCCCTTTGATGTCTTGGGTAAGCCTAAGATGAAATCCGTAGATATATCTACCCAAGGCATTGAAGGGATAGGAAGAGGAGTATATAGACCATGGGAATGCATCTTAGACTTAGCTTTGCGGCAAGCTATGCACTTATCACACAAACTATGAACATGTTTATGCATATGAGGCCAAAAGAAATGTTCATGCACCACACCCAAAGTTTTAGCAACCCCAAAATGTCCCATTAAACCCCCCTCATGAGCTTCTCTAACAAGAGATAATCTAATAGAGCATTGAGGAACACAAAGACGTTTTCCTTTAAAAAGAAAGCCATCTTGTACAAAAAGTCTTTGTGTCCTCCCTTAAGACACTCTTGATAGATGAGAGAAAAATCAAGGTCATCATGATAAAGGTCCTTAATGTGATCAAAACCAAGATATTGAGAGCTTAAAAGATTTAGCAAAGTATATCTTCTAGAAAGAGCATCCGCCACAATGTTTACTTTGCCTTGCTTGTGTTTGATCACATAAGGAAATTGCTCAATGAATTCCACCCACTTAGCATGCCTCTTGTTAAGCTTGTTTTGGCTTTTCAAATATTTAAGAGATTCATGATCACTATGTATCACAAACTCTTTGGGAAAAAGATAGTGTTGCCAAGTGAACAAAGCCCTAACAAGTGCATATAATTCTTTATCATAAGTTGAATAATTGAGATGACTTCCTTTCAATTTCTCACTAATATAGGCTATGGGGTGGCCCTCTTGAAGGAGAACAGCCCCAATACCTATGCTAGAAGCATCACACTCAATCTCAAATGTCTTAGTGAAATTAGGAAGGGCCAAGATGGGAGCATTAGTCAATTTTTCTTTCAAAGTTTCAAAGGCTTTTTGTTGTGCTTCTCCCCATTGAAAGACCACATCCTTTTTCACTATGTCATTGAGTGGTGCAGCAATGGTACCAAAGTTTGGGACAAATCTTCTATAGAAAGAAGCAAGTCCATGAAAACTTCGGACCTCATTCAAAGATTTCGGTGTAAGCCAATTTTGAATGGCCATCACCTTTGTTTTGTCCACATGGACCCCTTTGCAACTCACAACAAACCCTAGGAATTCTATATGATCAAGAGCAAACATACATTTAGCAATATTAGCATACAAATGTTCCTTCCTAAGGGTTTCTAAAACTTGCCTAACATGCAACCTATGTTCATCCAAAGATAAGCTATAAATGAGAATGTCATCAAAGTAAACAACAACAAACTTACCAATGAATGGTCTAAGAACATGATGCATGAGGCGCATGAAGGTACTTGGTGCATTAGTTAAACCAAAGGGCATAACTAACCACTCATATAGACCAAAGTTGGTCTTAAAAGCCGTCTTCCATTCATCACCCGGTTTGATACGGATTTAATTGTAGCCGCTTTTAAGATCAATCTTTGAAAAGATATTTGAACCATGCAATTCATCCAACAAATCATCAAGCCTAGGTATGGGATGCCTATACTTAATTGTAATGTTATTTATGGCCCTACAATCCGAATGTAAGGACCTGAAAAATTAAATTGGAATAAAAGGAATATATTTTAAATGAATTCTAAGTATGTTTTTATTTAAAATAAAAAGGAAGGAAAGTGTAGCTTAGAAGACTATGAGATCGCCTGGTTAGTACATCATCGCATGTCGCCTAGATTACACATGATCGCCAATCGCCTATGGTGCACATGATCGCCGAAAGTGCACTCAGTATGTGGTCAGGATACTGGATCAACCAGAGTGGGTTCCAAAAAAAACCACGCGTATCAAGGTGTGGGTTAAGCCTTAGATACGCTGTGCATGCGAAGCTCTATGCTTGGGCATAAGAAATCGTCCTTAGTATGGCATGCATGGGCGCACGAGGAGTAGTGTTGATCTACTCTTGGAAATGTGAAGCTACCGACGTCACCAAGTCATGTGGAGATGATACCTTGGACGTAACATAGTGGGATGAAGAACCTTCAGCAAGGCGTGGCGATGTGTCATCGGGCATCGCCAGGGCGCGAGGCATGCGGGCATCGCCGGGCGCGAGGCATGCGGGCATCGCCGGGCGCGAGGCATGCGGGCATCGCCAGGGCGCGAGGCATGCGGGCATCGCCAGGGCGCGAGGCATGCGGGCATCGCCAGGACGCGAGGCTTGCGAGCATCGCCAGGGCGCGAGGCATGCGGTCATCGCCAGGGCGAGACATCGGTCATCTCCCAGGGAGAGACATCGGTCGTCCGCCAGGATGAGACATCGGTGGATAGTCATCGCGCGAGCGGTCATCGGTGGAAGGTTATCGCGCGATGCCGAGTTTCACACAGATAAGGTGGGACCCAGGCTCCCAACATGAGACGTCCTGCACGCGCGATACGTAAACAAAAAGGGTGGTTCAGAATAGTGACATCAGAGTGTTGGCATGCGCAGAGGCACGCGTGGTCGTACTGTTCAGGGAAGCGTGCATGCAAGCTTCCCTGCAGAGTGGGTGGTGGCAGCGGCTTTTGTGGACAAGTTGGTTTAGATTCAAAAACTCACTTCTGAGAGGGAGAACGTTGCTGTGGTTCAAGAGTGACAGAGTGAGTTCACCTTCATCCTTCTCTTTTCTCTCCTTCGCGCTGCGATTCGGACATCCTCAAGCACCAGTGCGATGAGCGACGACTGCCCTTGGATACCTGGGGAGTTCTCTGCGAGTTTTCCGTCAGGACGCTAGAACAGAGTTAAGGCATCCTTAAGCTTCGGCGGGTTTTGGAGCTCTTGGTGTTTTGTGCAAGTTCAGGTAAGGGAAGCTAGCATTTTCGTTTATAAAACTTTAGGCGAGTAGGTTCTGAAGTGAGGGCGACATGGTCGCCGGTTTCATATTCCTTTTCACAATGCTCTGTTTTTATGTGTGGGGCGACTTGATCGCTGGTTTTAAATGTTGATTTCGAACTCCCCTGTTTTAGTGTCGTTTGAAACTGTTTGAGATTGAAATGTGATATTCGAAAATCTGAACCGTGGAATGATTGTTGCTGTGATTGGAATCGTCCATTTAAGTGTTATATGATGTGTTGAATGTTGTGAATGTGGGATCAAGACATAGTATTTTCAGGAAAGGGAATACCGTGTTGAGATTGGTTATGAGGTGTATTGATCAGTGAGTATCCTGTGAATGAGACGATCCTGACTCTGCTGATATGATGGAGTCACATAGATGAAGTCATTCAGTTGGTGAGAGTCGAAGGAGGTCCATATGTATGGGTAAGTCGTTTGAAAGATAACTGACTTGACCTATTATATGGATTAACCCTGTCATACTGTGAGAGTGATGAGATTGAGATCGAGATTATGTTGATATGCATGGCTGTGGGAACATTACAGCAATGAAGTATGATAGGTGCAGGTCTCTGGATGCTAAGTTCAACGCACGAGTCTTCCGGAAGTAGTGTCAAGTGTCTGTGTGTGATGAGTCAATGGAAGTCTGACGTGAGAAATGAGAAACATTGAAATTGATAGACACTTGATGAATTATGTGAATTGAACGACTCTTGAGGAAATTGTGAAATATGTGATTACTTGATGGTCATGTGAAGGGAATGAGAAAGTTGATGGTTTTTACGTGGGTGTCTTAAATTTGTTTTATCTTGATTTTAAAGTTCATATCTAAATTCTCTTTCAAATATCTAGCTTACCCTGTGTTTTTGGTGTTGTGTTTGGCTTTTTCTTAAACCTGTGATGATTGTGTATAATTTACACGGGAGCAGATGATGTTGCAGGAAGTAGAGCTCCTCAGTGAGTGGTCGCCGGAAGGAGATCGCCTGTTTCTGTTTCTGTTAGGCGATCACCCTTTTCTGTTTTCTGATAGGAGATCGCCTTTTTCTGTTAGGAGATCGCCTGTTTTTTTTTATTTTGCTGTATTTTGTTTAAGTTTTCGAAAACTGACCGGTATGTATTAAACTCCCTGTGAGGAGAAATTTCATTATATATATACATATGTTCACTTCAATGTTATTGTTTTACCTTTATTTCATTTTATAATTATGAAAAGCATTTGGCGGGATGTTACACCGAACACATTCGCCATGTGCCATCCTTTTTAGGCACTAAGATGATAGGCATAGCACAAGGACTCATGCTATCTTGAACCCACCCTTTTTCAATCAAAACCTCAACTTGTTGGCGAATTTCCTGGGTTTCACTTGGATTGGTTCTATATGCTGGACGGTTTGGTAAAGAAGAGCCCGGTATCAAATCAATTTGGTGCTCAATCCCTCTCAAAGGTGGAAGTCCTTTTGGAGGATCTTGAAACACATCTTGAAACTCTTCTACCAAATGTTCCAAGCAATGAGAACTATCAACAAGTGGTTCTAACTTAAGAGTTCTAGGGATGGCTAAGGAAAGAGGATGATGAGCCACTATTTCCCTTTGAATCTCATGCCTAGACACAAGGAGTGTAGGCTTAGAACTCTTATCATTTTTATCTTTTTTATCTTTGTTATCTTTTTCACTCTCCCTTTTTTTCTTCAGAATAACTTGGTCCTCATGGACTTCTCTTGGAGAGAGAGATTTTAAAGTAACCTTGTGACCATGGAATTCAAAAGAGAGTTTGATGGTAAAGCCATCATGTAAAACTTTTCTATCAAATTGCCAAGGCCTTCCCAAAAGAACATGAGTGGCTTCCATGGGCACAACATCACATAATACCTCATCTTTGTATTTTCCAATGGAGAAATGGATGAGGACTTGTTTATTTACAACTATTTCTCCTACTTCACTAAGCCATTGTAATTTATAGGGCTTTGTATGAGAGATGGTAGGTAAAGCAAGTTTCTCTACCACTCTTGTACTTGCCACATTTGCACAACTACCTCCATCCACTATCAAAGAACAAATGTTGTTTTGAATAAGACATCTTGTGTGGAAAATATTTTCCCTTTGACTTTCATCAAAAGGTTGTGAAACTTGTCCAAGAAGTCTTCTCACAACTAACAAATCTCCTTCAAGTGGACACTCACTTTCTTCCTCACTAGATGCATGAGAATGCAATAAACTAAAAAACAGAATGTAAACCAAAGCAAGAAACAATCAAAGCAATAAAAGTACTACTAGAAGTAATGACAATTATGGAATAACATGACTTGATGCTTTGGTGGACAGTGCCTCGGGTTGCAAGCTGCTCAGCTTCCTGGATGCCTTTTCTGGCTACAACCAGATCAAGATGCATCCTATGGATGAGTGCAAGACAGCGTTTATGACAGCGCTGTCTTGCTATTGTTACATAGTGATGCCCTTTGGGTTGAAGAACGCAAGTGCCACCTACCAGAGGCTGATGGACAAGGTGCTCACACCTATGATAGGATGCAACGTGCAAGCCTATGTGGATGACATGGTGGTAACCTCGCAGGTGAAGGATCAACACGTCGCTAATTTAGAAGAGGTATTCACAACAATAGCTAAGTACAGGTTGAAGTTGAACCCAGATAAGTGTGTTTTTGGGGTGGAAGCAGGCAAGTTCTTAGGCTTCTTACTCATCGAGTGTGGGATGGAGGGGAACCCTGATAAGTGCGCTACTATCTTCGCTATGAGAAGCCCGACTTCAGTAAAGGAGGTTCAGCAGTTGACAGGGCAGATGGTCACTCTGTCCAGATTCGTATCAGCTGGGAGAGATAAAGGCCACCCCTATTTTCAATGCTTGAGGAGGAATAGTAGGTTCTTGTGGACCAAGGAATGTGAGGAAGCATTCCTCAAGCTGAAAAAGTACCTGGCCAGCCCACCCGTGTTATGCAAACCATAGCTCGGCACCCTGCTGCGCCTGTATTTTGCAGTCACTGATCATGTAGTAAGTTCAATTCTTGTGCAGGAACAGGACCAGGTTCAAAAGCCAATCTACTTTGTTAGCAAAGTGCTGCAAGGGCCTGAGGTGAGGTACCAAGCCTTAGAGAAGGCGGCACTAGCAGTGGTGTTTTCGGCGAGGAGGCTTCACCATTACTTCCAGAGTTTCACAGTGGTAGTGATGATAGACCTTCCCATTCAAAAGGTCTTACAGAAGCCGGATGTAGCGGGAAGGATGGTACGCTGGGCTGTAGAGTTGTCAAAGTTCGACATACAGTACGAGTGTAACATCCCGCCAAAATAAAGCCATACATACATGTATAATGAAAATAAAGGTGAACAAATAATATTGAAGAATGATAATATATATATAAGTAATGAAGTTGCTCCTCTTAGGGAGTTTAATACATAACCAGTCAAATGTTTTCAAAATTTAACGAAATTCAATCAAATACAACAAGACCGGCGGTCTCCACACATGAACCGGCGATCTGGTAACAGAAGGCCCAAACAAGCGATCTGCTAACAGGACATAAATCCGGCGATCACCACCAAGAGATAGAAAACCGGCGATCTCTTCCTCGGCGACCACTCACTAAGGAGCTCTACATCCTGGAAGATCATCTGCTCCCGTGTAAGTTATACACGATCATCACAGTTTAAAGAGAAAAACAGCCAACGAGCAAAACACGCAGGGTAAGCTAGATATTTTAAAGAGAGTTTAAATAAGAACATTAAAATCAGGGTAAGCAATTTTCAAGATATTCACGTAAAGCTATAGATTTTCTCAATACCCTTCACCTGATCGCCCAGAAATCACACATTTCACAATATTCTCAAGAGTCATTCTATTTCACAAAACTGCATCAAGTGTCTATAAATTTCAAGTTCCTCATTTCACATGTCAGACCACCACTGACCCAGCACACAAGACACTTGACACTACTTCCGGAAGACTCGTGCATTGACTAGACTCAGAGATCCGCACCTGTCATACTAAACAGCTGTAATGTTTACCAGCTATGCGCATCAACACAATCTCAATCTCAAGTTCATCATTCTCACAGTATGACAGGGTTAATCCATATAACAGGCCGAGCTCGTCTTGTTCACACGAGACACCCATTCATATGAACCTCCTTCGACTCTCAACGCCTGAATAACTTCATCTATGTGAATTCATTATCTCAGGAGAGTCAGGATAATCTCATTATAGACATCACCGATCAATGCACGTCCTACACGATCTTACACGGTATTTTCTTTCCTGAAAATACTATGCCTTGACCCCACATTCACATCATGCAACACATCTCATAACACTTAAAGGAAAGATTTCAATCACAGCAAAAGCTCACTCCAAGGTTCTTATTTTCGAATATCTCATTTAAATCTCATACCGTTTCAAAGCAACATCAAAAACAGGGAGTTCGTAAACAACGCCAAAACCGGCAATCTAGTTCAAAAACAGGGTATTTCGAAGTCTGCATTTAAAACCGGCGACCACGTCGCCCAAACACATAGCACAGAGCATTTTACAAAGATGAAAACGAAAACCGGCGACCACGTCGCCCTCACTTCAGAAATAGCTAAACTATGGCTTGTATTGAAAATGAAGTCTAGCTTCCCTTACCTGGACTTGCGCAAAACACCAGGAGCTCCGAAACCCAACGAAGCTTGAAGAATGCCTTGGCTCTGTTTTAGCGTCTGGTTTGAAGGACTTGCAGAGAACCTCCCAGGTGCTCTAATGGTGGCCGTCGCTCGTCGTACTCTTGTGTGAAGGTGCCAGAATCGCAGCGCGAAGGAGAGAATGGAGGAGAAGGGAGGTAAACTCACTCTTTTGCTCTTGAACAACTGCAACGTTCCCCTCTCTCAGAAGTGGGTTTTTGCATCTTAAACCAGCTTGTCTACAAAAGCAGCTGCCACCACCCACTCTGCAGAGAAGTCTGAGTGTACGTTTCTCTGAACAGTACGACCATGTTTGTCTCTTGCGCATGCCAACCACTGCCCTGAACAGTACGACCACTGTTGTCTCTTCTGCATGCCAACCACTGCCCTGAACAGTACGACCGCGAGTGTCTCTTGCGCATGCCAACATTCTGATGTCACTATTCTGAACCACCCTTTTTGTCTACGTGGCGCACGTGCAGGACTTTTCATGCTGGGAGTCTGGGCCCCACTTTCTCTGTGTGAAGCTCGACATCGCGCGATAACCTTCCACCGATGACCGCTGGCGCGAAAACTATCCACCGATGACCTCTCGCGCGAAGGCTATCCACCGATGTCCTCTCGCGCGAAGGCTATCCACCGATGTCCTCTCGCGCGAAGGCTATCCACCGATGACCTCTCGCGCGAAGACTATACACCGATGACCTCTCGCGCGAAGACTCTCCATCGATGATCTCTCGCGCGAAGACTAACCCCGCATGCCTCACGCCCTGGTGATGCCCGCATGCCCCTCGCGCCCTGGCGATGGCCGCATGCCTCTCACCTGGCGATGCCCGACGACACATCGCCACGCCTTCCTGAAGGTTCTTCATTCCACTATGTTACGTCCAAGGTATCATCTCCACATGACTCGGTGACGTCGGTAGCTTCACATTTCCAAGAGTAGATCAGCACCACTCCTCGTGCTCCCATGCATGCAACACTAAGGGTGATCTCTTTTGCTCAAGCGTAGAGCTTCGCATGCACAGCGTATCTAAGGCTTAACCCACACCTTGATACGCGTGGTTGTTGGAATCCACTCTGGTTGCTCCAGTATCTTGACCACATACTACGTGCATTTCCGCCGATCACGTACACTCTAGGCGATTGGCGCTCATGTCTCCTCTAGGCGACAGGCGATTATGTGCCAGAGGAGTCGGAGATCGCCTCCGTCTTCACTAACGGCGATCTTGTAGAAGACTTCTTAGTTACACTTTTCCTCCTTTACTCTTCTTGGTCCACATGTCATTCGACCGACCTCTACTAGCTTACCCCAGATCATGGGCGACGTCCGATGTCTGCTACTATGAAACTTCAATTACCAACTCTTTGTATTTTAAATAATAACATTTTTCTGAAATTATTTAAATATAACACTTTTATTCCTATTAAAGTTTCTAGGTCCTTACAACAAGCCCAGAGGCCCTATCAAGGGCCAAGTTTATGTTGATTTTGTAGCTGAACTGTCCTTAGTAGAAACACACCACGAAGAATCTGACTTCAGACGGGTACAATCTGTAGATGGGTCTTGTAACCAGCAAGGCAGCAGAGCTGGCGTAATTTTGGAAGGACCAAAGGGGCTATTGATTGAGCAGGCCCTGCGGTTCGCTTTCTAGGCCAACACTAACCAGGCAGAGTACGAGGCCCTAATCGCTGGGATGCTGTTGGCCAAAGAGATGGGTGCGCCAAGTCTGCTAGCAAAAAGTAACTCCCTATTAGTCACAGGCCAAGAGGCGGGAGAGTACCAGGCCAAAGACCCTTAGATGGCGTCCTACCTAGAATACGTCCAGGTGTTGAAGAAATCATTTGCAGCATTTGAGTTGGTGCATGTCCCTAGAGAGTAGAATGCCCAAGCTAACTTGTTAGCAAAACTCGCCAGTTCAGGCAAGGGGGCAGACAGAGGACAGTCATCCTGGAGACCCTGAGGACACCTCGCACCTACGCTGCTGACAATTTGGTAAGAGTCCATCAAATTAGCAAGTCGGATGGTGGGAAGAGGAGTCATCGATCGTTGACTAAAGAGACCTTGAAGACGCCAAGGGTCAATGCGTATCTAGTGTTGAGGGAAGAATCGTCGCAGGTCTGCTTGGTGCAGAGAGGAGAAACGTGGATGATGCCTTACAAGCACTACCTAGCTGATGGGATGCTCCCAATGGAGCCACTGGAAGCGAGAAAAATAAAGAAGAACTCGACTAAGTACACACTCATCGACGGGGAATTGTACAGGCATGGGTTTACCCACCCCATCTTGGTGTGTGTACATGGTGAGTAGTGCACGCGAATAATGGCGGAGCTCCATGAAGGAATATGCGGAAGCCATATTGGTGGTCGTGCTCTAGCATCCAAGGCCATTCGCACAGGGTACTATTGGCCAACCATGAGGGAAATTTGCACGAAGTACGCACAGCAGTCCAAGCAGTGTCAACTACACGCTGACTGGCACAAGGCGCCACCAGAAGAGCTTAGGTCGATATACAACCCTTGGCCATTCCACACCTGGGGAATCGACATTCTGGGACCTTTCCCTTTGGCTGTGCGACAGAGGAAGTACCTCATAGTTGCCATAGAATATTTCATGAAGTGGATTGAGGCTGAGCCAGCAGCACAAATCACAACCCATAAGGTCCAGCATTTCGTGTGGAAGAACATAGTATGTCGCTTTGGTGTACCCAAGCGCCTGGTGTCTGATAATGGGACTCAATTTGCAAGCCAATAGTTGGGGAAGCTATGTACGGAGTTGGGAATCAAACAGGTGTTTGTGTTAGTCGAGCACCCCCAGACTAATGGGCAGGTCGAGTCAGCCAACCTGGTCCTGCTCAGAGGGCTAAAGAGAAGGCTGGAGAAAGCCAAAGGAACTTGGGCAGAGGAGGTTCCCTGAATTGTGTGGGCTTACCACACTACTCCTCAGTCCACCACCAAAGAGACACCCTTCAGCTTGGTGTATGGTTCGGATGCTATGATCCCAGTAGAGATTCAAGAGAGCTCGCCACGCTTTCAGAACTTCGTAGCTAAAGAATCCAACGAAGAAAGAAAGGTAAACCTAGACTTGCTGGATGAAGTGAGGGAGGACATAGCAATCAAAGCTGAAGCCTTGAAGAGAAGGGTGGAGCACAGGCACAGTTCCAAGCTAAGAGCTCGACAGTTCCAGGTCGCCGACCTAGTGATGCAAAAGGCCCATCCGTATCAGATAAAGAATAAGTTGTCCCCCAAGTGGACTGGTCCTTTCAGAGTGATAGAGGCCCTTGGGAATGGGGCATACAGGCTTGAGACTTTGGAGGGTGGGATGATTCCTCGAACATGGAATGCGACCCACCTCCAGTTTTACTTCAGTTAAGTTGTAATATTGTACACAGTTTAGAGGACACTCTTTTTTCCCTTATAAGGGTTTTTAATGAGGTCACCTAATAAAATTCCAGTTAAATATATTTTGAGTACTTTGTGCAACGCAGTTAAGAACCGTTCATGGGGGTTAGAAGTCTCAGGAAGGGTAGAAGGGTTCGCAGAGAACACCCCCCCTCCCTAGCAAGAACACCAAGATTGAACAGTAAGGTTCGCCAGTTAAATCCTCCCTTGCCCGCGGGCGATGAGAGGTCAGTTCAGAGTCATCAGCTTGAGTTAAAGGTCTTGGAAGCGGGAAAGGAAGGTTCACAGAGAACACCTCCCCTTTCCAGTGAAAACGCCAAGGACAAGTCATACCAATTAAATCCTCTTTTGCCTTGGGCGATGAGAGGTCAGCAATAGCTGCTCCTTTGGGTTAGAGGTCTTGATGGCCTTCACATGTTGAGCTCTCCTTGGATGTTGAAGATGGTGCGGAAGCAATGGTTGAAATGAGCAAGACCCTCCAAGGAGTGATGGTGGTCTTGAAGGTGCATGAAGTGTATGAGAGTAGGGAGGTTCGGCCAACCCTTGGATAGGTGAAGGAGATGAAGATCAATTCCTAGAAGCTAGGAGAGAGCAAAGCTTGGCACAAATTTGGCAGCATAACTTTACTCATATTAATCTTGAAAATACAAGGTGTAGGCTCCTCCTTTTATAGGCTAAGGAGGACCATAATGCAACCCTAATGCTAGCCAAATGAAATGTAAATGTGAAGCACATGGGCCACATGGAAAGTGTGAGCACATGGGGAGGGGTGTGTCTAGTTTGTAAGTTCACCCCCTCCATGGGCTTTCTAGAATAGTGGGAAGGTTAACTTCTCCTTAATTCTAATGTGCAGAAAAATAAACATTTGTCCACATGGCTATGCTATTTACACCCCAATTAAAGCTAAACTACATTTGATGGGCCTTCACGGAATATGTGCTAGTATGCCACTCTCCCATTCATAGCTTTGATCCAAGTCTTCTTGTCCTAGACGCTTCTAGCTTGGCCTTCTCGTCCTAGACGCTCCTAGCTTGTCTTAGACGCTCCTAGCTTGTCTTAGACGCTCCTAGCTTGGTCTTAGACGCTCTTAAATTGGCTCTTGCCTTTCATGGAAGGTTGTTCTTGGCCCTCTTCCATCATCCCCTCCCTCTTGAAAAAGGATTTGTCCTCAAATCCCTTGCTTTGTCTTCAACTAGGGGGATGGATGGGGCTGGATGGTGTCCATCATCTCCTCCTCCTTTGAGAAGATCTATCCTCAGATCTACAGATTTGATCTCAGAGAGCAGCCTATTGTTTCAGCAAGGCTTGTCCTCCCGGATCAAACGTCCACCTATGGAAATCATCAAACAAAGTAAAGGTGTTAGTGTGAGCAATTGGAGAGAACTTAATTGTATGAAGTTGCCATTTTTGTTTTTCTTTTGTTTTTGGCAACTTTGTACAATATTTCTCTTTTGATGGTTGTATGTGTTCTCTAATCCTCTTATGTATTTGAAAATTTTCAATATTGGGTACCTTTTCCTTAGGCACAATACCTTTAGGAAAGGGTAACAACTTAAAAAGCGAAAGAGGATTAAGTCCACATGCAATTTCAAATGTAGAAATATTAGTAGTCTTGTGGACTACTCCATTGTATGCATGCTCAAAAGGATACTCATCCCAAGAATTGTGATTGTCTTTCATGATTTATCTAGGCATAGTAAAAAGAGCTATGTTTTCAATTTTATTTTGACCATTCTTTTGAGGATAAAAATTTGAAGAGTACAACTTAATTTCAAGTTTTTCTAAAAGATTCCTCAAATGATGGTTTTCAAATTTTGGAGCTCTATCCAATACTATGCTTGAAGATAAACCATGAAGACTTGTCACTTCTATATAGAAGAGATTATCCATATCCATAAAAATGGAATCAAAAACCTTTTGTTGTCCTAGGAAGCTCTAAGATAAAATTGAGGTTTATGTCTTCCCAAGGATCATTTGCAAAAGGTAAAGGAGTATAGAGTTCATGAGACATCACCTTAGGTGTATTTTTAAAACAAGAAATGTATCTAGGGTAATGTCTTTGAACATCTTTTCTCATGGGTGACAAAAGTTTTCCTTTTAAAAGCTCTAGAGTTTTATCAACTCTAATTTGGTCCATGAGTTCTCCTTCATGAAGAATTTTTCTCTTATGTGTAAAGATAGTCTCGTTGTTACAACCATTGTTTATGAGAAGTTGCACACTTGGCAATGGTTGTCTCAATACGACATGACAAGTTTCTTTAGGCACTACTTCACATAAAAATTTGTTTTTGTAGATGCTTGTAAATAACTTGACATTCACTTGGTGATATCCTAGCACATATGAGAAATAATCCACTTTATCTTTATCTATGCAAGCTTCTTTTAAAGACTCTTTTTTTGTTACTATGCTTGCAAGTGTTCCTTTACAAAAGGAAAGGCTAGGTTGTTCAACAAGACGCATATTTTCAAAGGTATTTTTAAATCTTTTGTCTTGTTGAATGACCTTGTGAGAAGGAACACTATTCTCCCACGCCTTTTGTTTCTCAAGGGTCTTCTCATGCTTTTCTTTTTCTTTTTCTTTTTCTTTAGCTTCCCTTTCGGCTTCCTCTCTTTTCTTTTGTATCTTTCTTTCCTTTCTTTCTTTATGGGAAGCAAACAATTTTTCTACCCTCATTTCCCAATCTAGGCAAGTTTCTATATTTTCTTTTCCATGGGAATGGGGTAGGTCTACCCTAACCTCTCTTGGGCTTTCTTGTTCTTTTCTATCTCTTCTATGTCTTCCCTCCCCAAAAGAATCATGCTTTTTAGAGATAGATGCATGAGAAGGTAATTTTTTTGAAATGTGAGACTTCTCATCCTTTGATTTAAGTCAATTCATTAGTTTTGGCCTCATTCTCCAATTGTTTAGATGAAATTGATTGAATATTCTTGGAAAGTTGTTCCAAAAGAGATTTCAAGGATTTCACCTCACTTTTAAGAGATTTAAAGGAATGAGAAGACATGACTAGACCTTTGTGTATAGAAATATTTTACCTTGAGAAAATTTAGGGAAGTCAAAGAAGGTAGTCTTCCAGGTAAGGGAGGTGAGTCACAATGGACTACTTAAATACCAAGCCTTGCCTTAGCCAAAGACTATCCCTCAATGTCTTCACACAAAGCTTTCTCTTAGTAAACCACTTAAAACACAATTAGGTTGAAGAAATCAAATTTTGATGCAAGAAAACAATGCAAACTAGCTAATTAACCAAGCAAAAGAATTAACGAACTTAAACAAAACAAAACAATTACCAAATGTAACTAATTAAGCAAGGAAAGCAATTAAAACAATTAACACATGCTAAAACAAGTAAGGTCTACACTAGTCGGCCCTAGGTGAGGCTTCTTGGACACTTGGAGCCCTTGAAGACACACTCACCGTCTAATCACGTAATTAAAGAGTAATTAACAAGGTTAAGTTACAAAGAAGATTAAGAAAACCCCCTTTGTTGATCCTTGTTTTGCTATTGGCACTCCCTTGGTTGTCTTTTCTTTGTTGGGCCCTCCAAGTGTTTGTCGTGTTTTTGAGTAATCTTTGTTTGCTGCCCTTGCTTTGGCTCCTCTTAGAATTAGAAAATTAATTCTTCAATCCAGCACCTATCACACAAGCTAGACCTCACTCAAGTTAAATTTCTACTCAAATAGGCACCAATTGAGAAATAATTCCAGCACCAAATTTAGAGGCCAAAGGATTAAAGCAAGAAACAAATTAATTAGAAAAACAGAACCACCAAATGGAGTTAAATTGTGACAACTAGAAAGAGTTCCAAAGAAATATAAAACAAGCAAATAAAGGTATTCAAAGAAAGGTAGGCACACAAAGTGAATCCTAAGAATAGCACTAGAATTGATTTCAAAATCAAAAACAGCACCACTGAAAAACTGTTGTGGCCAGAAAACGTGATTTTCCCCAATTTATGCTGAGCTTTCCTTTACAGATTTGCCTCTGAAAATTTATATGCAAATATTTCAAGATCTCAACTAAATTCTGGGACAGATTTCACCCAAAACGCATGAGCCATTTTTTTTTAATAAATTTTTCAAAATCAGTGTTCAGTTACGCCAGCTGGAGCGCCCAGATTTGCACACTGTTTTTAAAATATTTATCATTTTTTTTCTATTTCTTTTTTTGACCTGATTCTTTTTTTGTCTTTTCTATAACACCTCAATCTTGCATATTCCAGAGAATCAAAATTTTCCTATGTGGAAAAATAATTTTCCCAAGCAAAAACAGCCAGCACAGATTGATGTAAAACAGGGGATTCTGTGTAAATTGGAAAAACAGCAAGATATACCAAAAGACACAAAGGAAAATGATGTAAATGAATTTGTGTAGAACTAAAACACAAATATGAACTCAAGCTAAAATTAAAAAGGCACCAAAAGCTCAAAAACACAGCAGATTCAAATCAAACTTTTAGACCAAAATCAAGAAACAAATAAGCCAAACAAAGTACTACTTATGATTTTATGACATTTTGGAGAAACATGACTTCGACAACACATATGGATTCAGAAATTAAAGACTCAAAGAGCATAAAATGAACCAAAATAAAATTGCAATAAGGACTCAAAACCTAAAAGAAAAACAGCAACTCAAAGGTGTATGGAATCCTACCAAAAATTGCACAAAGATTTCTCAAGAACAATTGAACAAGATGCACCAATTGGAATTTCCAAACAGCACACCAATTCAAATTAAAAATTAAAAACAGCAAGACAAGTATGGAAAACAAAGATGAACAACAAGGATTAAAGAAGAACTCAAAATTAAAAAGGACCAAGAACTACTCATCTTTGAAGAACCCCATGCTCATGATACCAAATGATGGCCTTCACATGTTGAGCTCTCCTTGGATGTTGAAGATGGTGCGGAAACAATGGTTGAAATGAGCAAGACCCTCCTAGGAGTGATGGTGGTCTTGAAGGTGCATGAAGTGTATGAGAGTAGGGAGGTTCGGCCAACCCTTGGATAGGTGAAGGAGATGAAGATCAATTCCTAGAAGCTAGGAGAGAGCAAAGCTTGGCACAAATTTGGCAGCATAACTTTACTCATATTAATCTTGAAAATACAAGGTATAGGCTCCTCCTTTTATAGGCTAAGGAGGACCATAATGCAACCCTAATGCTAGCCAAATGAAATGTAAATGTGAAGCACATGGGCCACATGGAAAGTGTGAGCACATGGGGAGGGGTATGTCTAGTTTGTAAGTTCACCCCCTCCATGGGCTTTCTAGAATAGTGGGAAGGTTAACTTCTCCTTAATTCTAATGTGCAGAAAAATAAACATTTGTCCACATGGCTATGCTATTTACACCCCAATTAAAGCTAAACTACATTTGATGGGCCTTCACGGAATATGTGCTAGTATGCCACTCTCCCATTCATAGCTTTGATCCAAGTCTTCTTGTCCTAGACGCTTCTAGCTTGGCCTTCTCGTCCTAGACGCTCCTAGCTTGTCTTAGACGCTCCTAGCTTGGTCTTAGACGCTCTTGACTTGGCTCTTGCCTTTCATGGAAGGTTGTGCTTGGCCCTCTTCCATCAGGTCTCGAATCGGGAAAAGGAAGGTTCGCAGAGAACACCTCCCCCCTTTCGAGTGAAAACACTAAGGTGGAACAATATAGCTCACCAGTCAAATCCTTCCTTGCCTTGAGCGAGGAGAGGTCAATTAAGTTCAAATCGGTGTTAGAAGTCTCGAGGTGGTAAAAGGAAGGTTCGCAAAGAGCACCTTCCCCTCGAGTGAGAACACCAAGGTTGAACCATGTGGTTCATCAGCCAAATCCTCCTTTGCCTCGAGTGAGGAGAGATCAACAAAGGATTGTCTGGTTAGGTTAGAGGTCCCAAGGTCAGAAAGGAAGAGTCGCAAGGAACACTTTCCTCTTGGGTGAGAAAACCAATAACGGACAATGATGAATTGTTTCACCCACAGTGGTCCTATCGCGCCAGGGTGATCCTCTTATTAGTGCGTGAACCAAGTAAATTTGAGTGTGCTACCAGAGGGATGAATCTAAGTCGAGGAACTATCAAATCAGAAACAAAGGTTCCACGAGAAAGCTATAAAACGTGCAAGATAAAGAAGTAAAGAGGCGAAGCGATTGTGGCAAATCATTCACAAGATATTTACAAGTCAAATTTAGCATTATAATCTGAAGGTGCAGTTACAAGAAGTTCAGCTATGTATTACAACTACTCAAGGTACCTATTTAGGGACAATTTGTCTATCGACAACCTTCATTAACACAGAGAAAGACGAGAGGTCCATCTCAGGATGCACGCAGGCAACCTGAGCAAGGGCATCGCCAAACCCTTCCCCATAGGCGCCGACGACATCTTCAGTTAGCTCTGCCTCTATCTTCTTGAGCAGTTGGTTTGTTGGTCAAGCTCCTCCTCCACTTTGCCCAGCTAAATCTCTTGGTTACTGGCCCTTTCCACCAACTTAGCCACTTTTGCTAGGGCCCCCTCCAGCTGTTCTTCCAGGTCGATGACCTTGTTACGAAGAGGGAGGATTTTGGCTTCAAGCTGGAGGGCCTCCTACCCCTTGTCAAAGAGAAGCTTCTTAGCCTCCTTCTCAAATTGGCAAAGACTGCTCAGCTCTTGATTCATGGCAGTCTCGCGCTTGGTGGCCACTTGGACTTGGAGGGCCAACTCTTTCTTCAACTTGGCCTCTGATTGGCGCATTAGGGCAAGTTCCTCTCTCAACCCCGCCTCTGCCTCTGCCTAGTTCAGTAAGACACTGGAGGTAGCGAGGAATTCACCAAGGCTTTGACTCATTCGATCTCTTAGTGAACCCTTGTCCAAGGCCTCCAGCGCCTCTTTAGCTGGAAGGCGTTTGAGGGCGTGTTGGAGGATTGTGGGAAGCTCTGGAGCAGGAGGCGCCTAATCATCTTTGGGAGCATTCTCCCTACCACCTTCGATTGCAAGGAGTTTCTCAGGAGGAGGCGCTGGAGGGGTTCTCCCTAAAGGATAAGGGTTGCACCACGGTAGTAGAAGAGGTCACTACAACAACCCCCACCCTGGCCCTCTTGAACACGAGGCCTATGTCAGTATCCTCGTCTTCTGAGATGACTACTGTCGTTGCCCTTTTTTGTTTGTCAACAAGGATGGGGCCTTGAGCAGCAGTAGGGGAAGAAGGACCGGCAGGGCCTAAGCCATCTGCCACGCGACGACTTAGCACATCAGCCAGTCTCTTCTGCTTCTCAACATCAAGAACCATATCTGCAACAAACAACAAGTATGAGAGGACATTTTCATAATCCACAATGCAACACACAACATTATTCAACATAAGCAAGGGTAAAGACAGTTAAAGGAATGAAAAGCAAGTACCAATATAGATGTTGAGGGTTTCGGCGTTGTAGTCACGACTAATTAGCTGGACAGTGTTAAACACTACTCCCCAGCTAGAGAGAAGATGGCACAGCTTGCAGTTGAAGGGGGCCAACTCCACAAGACCTCGGGGTTTCCTAAACTTCAGCTTTTCAACCCAATATAGGGGAAACCCATTGAGCAGAGTGGGGTCGTTGGAACTGCAGCAAACCCTAAAGAACTTCCCTTTGAAGCCCTTGTAGGATTGCTGGAAGAGGGTCAGGAGGACTCTCCCCGCCACCCCATTGAGGCTTACCCAAAGCCTCTTTCTAAGGCTCTTTGCTTCGAAGAAGTGGAGGAAGACGTCCATGGAAGGAGGGGACCCCAGCTGGTTGCATAGTATGGCGAAGGCCCTCACGAAGGCCTAGCTGTTGGGGTGTAGCTGGGCAGGCGCCACGTTGAGTTCGGTCAGCAAGGTTTACTCGAACCCAATGAAGGGCAAGCGAAGCTTGACTCGTTTGAAGTGGTGGAAGACGTCCACAGAAGGAGGGCACCCCAGGTGGTTGCATAGTATGGCGCAGGCCCTCACGAAGGCCCAGCTGGGTAGGCGCCACGTTGAGTTCGGTCAGCAAGGCTCGCTCGAACCCAGTGAAGGGCAAGCGAAGCTTAACTCGTTTGAAGATGGTGGCATAGAGGAAAAAGAAGGGCTCCCCATCGTTGGAACGACTGTCAAAACATACTGGTTTGCCCTCTGTGCAAGGTCGAACTGAGACATATCGCACTCCCTGCCAAATACGCCCCCTTTGACCTCGTTCTTGTCATCCCTGTGTTTCCTCAGGTCTTCACAGGTGGTCAATTTTGAGGTCTCAACAAGGAGATCCTCAGGGGCCCAGGGGTAGAGGGCCCTGTAGTCGACTGAGGGAGGAGGGTTGGAAGTAGTTTCTATTCTTGCCATTTCGAATCTAAAAAAAAATGAGAGGCAAAAGGAGGGAAAACAAGGGTTTAGAAGAAAGTGATGGTGTGTTTCCAATGGTGGACAAAGACTCAAAGACAAAGAACGCAAACAGAGCAGTAGAATAGAAACCCTAAAGTGAAGAAATCATAAACAGTCCCAGAGTAGTTATAGCATGTAATGGGTAGCAGAATCATGAAATAAAGGCAGGCCAAGGGGTAAAAATCATACCTTTAAGCAAATGAAGATGAAGGGTTGCAAGAGTTGAAGTGGAAGTGGCAACGTTCAAGAGAAGACGATGATCGCAAGAGAGTTTGAGTGAAAGTGATGGAACAGTGCAGAAGTGCGGGGTTTTGAAGGGGTTTAACGTAGGCAAGGGAGCGCAAACGTTAAGAATCCCTAGCCATTGATCTAGCCATGTGTCCACAAATTAAGAAAGTATGGTGAGACGTCCCTTCAACGTACTGTTCATGTCCTTTCACTCAAAGCCACGTAGGTCGCCCGAACCGAGGACTTAGTCTCTTCGCTGAACAAGTTAACAGCTTGAGACTAGGGGGCTTGTGTACCAATCAGTCCTCGGACACCGAGAATAGTTAGTAATGGTGAGCCACGTGAGTTGGGTCCCACAGCATGGGCCAGAGCCACGTGGGCTGGGTCCCACGAGTAGCATGGACCAGTGGGCTGATTAGTCATCAAGATGTCGACCACCAGAGTGGAACGATGTGTCCTCGTCACACAACAGGGCGATGAGTCCTCGGCAACAGAGTGGGATGATGTGGCATTGGGTGTTTTGAACAGCTGAACTAGATCATGGAAGGTGGGTCCTGAGAACAATACCAGTTATCAGTAAAATGCCCAGAGGTAGGGAGAAGCCTAGGTTACGAAGCATCCATGCGTGTGGCATGGAAGGCACAGTTAGGTGCAGATTCTTGAAGGGCTTGAATGCCCGTCAGGATTAGGGTTTCCAAGTGAAGCTACATGCATGATGCGTGAACAGTGAGGGCACTCCCAGGACAGATGGCCCTAGAGATTAGGTGCATGAGTGGGTACCCAGGTGGCCATCCTATTAGAATTTGAACTCCAATTAAGGGAACGTTACATGCCAGATTACTCTGAGGTTGAGTAATAGCGGTGCGTAACGGCATGTCCCAGAAACCCTAAATGTGGGTAGCGACGTAGAGGAAACCCTAGACTATATAAAGGGTAGTAAAACACTTCACAAAGGTACGCATTTTTTAGACTAAAACTCATATACTATACACTTGGTGTGCTTGCCCTAGTATTGACTTGAGCATCGGAGTGCAAACGGCCTTTAGGGCACTCCTTCTATCTTTGCAGGTGCAAGTTGTTTCGATCCAGTGAAGCATTAACTAAGGAGAAGGAAGGAGGTGCGAGATTTTCGTAGAGTCAACCGAAAGGAGAGTCAACAGCCAATAACAGTTCTAGTGTTCTTCTTGTGTTTGGAATTGCGTTTCTGTTCTGTTTTGTTCTGCTCCAATTCTATTTTCATTCCGCACCATTTTTTGTCATTCATTCATCACCTATAATTTTATTTTTCCTTTGGTCTTATGGAAATGAACCTTTACTGATCCGGTCGGTCATCGGTATCTGATGACGTCAGCAGCAGATGACCACGTGGGCCAGTCACAGAGCAACGCGTGGCATGAGATAGCAGATGAACCAGGGTGGAGATCGTTCAAGAACGGCGATCAGTGGTCAGTTACCGAGTGACTTCCACCAGCAGATCAGTTCCTACATGAGCGCCTGGAAGCAGAGCGCGAGAAGTGATGAAGCACCGATCAGTCATCGGTGCATGCAGAGTGATCAGTCATCGGGGGTTCCTTGCCAACACGTGTTAAACTGGGACCCAGGCTCCCAGCGAGAACGTTACCCAAGGACCTCGCCTGATTCCATAAGGAGAGCACGACAACGCGAAGAAGCGCCATCTGTCATCGGTCAGGGTGACACATCGGTCACCGGTCAGAATGAGACATCGGCCATCGGTCAGGATGAGAGATACCTCGGTCATTGGTGTGTGGCGAGTGACGTCGGCCACGACGACGTGAATAACGAGCTAAGTTACTCCGCAAGGGGATTGTAGTGGCCAGACCTCAGACATCAGCCGGGGGCTGAGAGATCGATGAGCCCTCAGAGGAGTCGATCACCAAGAACAAGGGCGATGAGAGATCGCCAACAGGGTGACACATCGGTCATCGGTGCCCAGAGCCAGGGAGCGGCCTTAGTCACGGAACGACCATGCATGAAGATGGGAAGACGCAGTTAGGTGCAGAATCCTGCTGGTGCAAGAACCCGTCAAGGTTAGAGTCTCCCAGTGAGGTTGCATGCATGCCACGTGGACTGTGAAGATGTTCCCAGAGAATAGGTAGGGCAGATAGGCACAGAAGTCGAGGGGTACAGAGGTACCCACGCAGCCTCCCCTGTCAGACTTTGCACTCAAGTGAGGAAGGCCTGCACGCAAGGTAGGCCTGGGGGGTAGATAGCAGCGGTGCAGAGCAATCAAGTGGCCCTAGAGGTAGCCGGTAGGGGGCGACGTGGGTTTATATGAGGAAGAAGAACGCTGAACCAGGTATGAGATACGTAACCCAGAAATTAGACAAAGAGAGTTCTTGATGTTTCCTTGCCCAAAACTGACTTGAGCGTCGGAGCTACACTGGCCGCTAGGGCGCCCCTCTGTGTTTGCAGGAACCGTTTGCTTCGTTCGAAGGGAAGCCAACCGGAGGAACAGACACGGACGCGGGAGGAACGCGGAGCCCATCCATGCTCGAGTCCGCGGCGGGATCATTTACATCTACTTAACACTTGTTAAGTTAATGATGGCAGAGCCTCCAGCCATACACAACCACATAATAAGGAGGATAAAGACCTAGAGTTTATTTTGGGATTTACTTGTAAATATTGGTCTAATTGGATTTTTGTTTCTTTTTGTAGGCCCAATCAAGAGTAGAACTCTAGGGTGAAGGAATGTACAATCATATCCAAGAAGACCTCCAAGTCATCAAAACATAAACTAAAGCTTTGGTCAGAAGAACAAAAGAAGACTGAGTTCCTGTTGACCAGTCAACATTATTTTTGGGCCAAGCTTTAGCTTAAATAAATTGTATAAAGTTGTTTAGGATTTCATGGGCCATGTATTGGGCCTAGTAGCATAAAATAATTGGACCAAATATTTGGGCCAAGTAGCATAGGTGTTTGGGCTAATAGCAAAATATGACTAGTTAGGGTTAAAAGTGACTAGTTAGGGTAACAATTGGGCTTCTTTGAGCCCAATGTAACCCTAAAACGTCTAGGGTGTTCTGGAGGACGAAAATCACCTTGGCATGGAGCACATAGACGTCCACATGGTAGCCTAGGAGTGGAGAGGATTTAACATGGAAGGTGTGAGCTAAAACATGGAAAGCTTGACTCCACATGGCACCTTCTCATTGGAGAGTTTTATTTTGAATTTTCAAATTTTGGCTCCAAAATGTCGAGTCCTCTCTCCTATATAATGAGGTGCTTGGCTCATGTAAATTGAAGATTAATGTTGAGTGAAATTGTTGCCAACTTTGTGCCAATTGTTCACTCTTGTCTCCTACCTTTAGGATAGACCTTTAGTCTTCACATTCTCCCTAGCTCAAGTGAGATGGCCTCACCACTCACTCTCCACACCCAACACTTCACCTTCAAGGTTTCCGCAGCTCCTAGGAGTGCCTTGCACGTTCCAATCCATGAATGCTTCTGTAACATCCCACCAAAAACTATTCATATTTATATAATGAAAATAAAGGTAAACAAATAATGTTGAAGAAAACATAATTATATATATAAGTAATGAAGTTGCTCCTCACAGGGAGTTTAATACATAACCAGTCAAATTTTTCAAAAACTTAACATAATACAGTCATAAACATCTAAACCGGTGGTCTCCATACATAAATCGGCGATCTCCTAACAGAAGACCCCAAAACAGGCGATCTGCTATCATGACAGAAATCCGGCGATCACCACAAAGAGATAGAAACAGGCGATCTCTCCCCCGGCGACCACTCACTAAGGAGCTCTACTTCCTGGAAGATCATCTGCTCCCGTGTAAAATACACGATCATCACAGTTTTAAGAGAAAACAGCCACAGAGCAATACAAGATAAAGGGTAAGCTAGATGGTTTGAAACTTTAAATCAATAGTAAACATAAAAAAACTTCACACCGTTCATAATCCATATCAATTACAACCATCAACATTGCCATATTCCACATACTCGTCAAGTGTCTATTTGCTACTTTCAATATTCATGGTTCACACGTCAGACTTTCCACTGACTCAATACATAGACACATGACTCTACTTCCGGAAGACTTGTGCGTTGAACTTAGCATCCAGAGACCTGCACCTGTCATACTTCATTGGCTGAAATGTTTCCACAGCCATGCGCATCAACACAATCTCGATCTCAATTCCATCACTCTCACAGTATGACAGGGTTAATCCATATAACAGGCCGAGCTCGTTCTTTTTCACACTACTCGCCCATTCATATGAACCTCCTTCGACTCTCACCAACTGAATAACTTCCTCTATATGATTCCATTATCTCAGCAGAGTCAGGATCGCCTCATTCACAGGATACTCACAGATCAATACACCTCACAACCAAATCTCAACACGGTATTTCCTTTCCTGAAAATACTATGCCTTGATCCCACATTCACCACATTCAAAACATCATACCACTCAAATAAATGATTCAAATCACAGCAACCATCATTTCAAAGGTTCAAACTTTCGAATATCACATTTAAGTCTCAAACAGTTTCAAAGCAACACCAAAAACAGGGTAGTCCGAGAAACAACGCCAAAAACAGGCGATCTCGTTCAAAAACAGGGGATTCGAAAACAATGTTTTAAAACCGGCGACCACGTCGCCCAAACACATAGAACAGAGCATCACGAAAAGAATATGAAACCGGCGACCACGTCGCCCTCACTTCTGAAAACAGCTAATCTACGGCTTTTATTGAAAATAAAGCTAGCTTCCCTTACCTGGACTTGCGTAAAACCTCACTTCTAGCTCTAACCCACCGAACTTAAGGATGCTCGACCTCTGCCTAAGCGTTCTGATCTGGAGAACTTGCAGAGAACCTCCCAAGTGCTCTATGGCAGTCGTTGATAGGTAAGCAGGGACGTGATAAGGCCTGAATGGCAGAGTGAAGGAGAGAAAAGAGAAGGATGAAGGTAACTCACTCACTCACTCTGTCACTCTTGAATCGTAGCCCTTTCTTTGCCTCTCAGAAGTGAGCTTTTAAATCTAACTCAACTTGCCCAGAAATGCCGCTGCCTCCACCCACTCTGCAGGAAAGGTTGCGTGTACGCTTCCCTGAACAGTACGACTACGCATGCCTCTGCGCAGGCTAACACTATGAGGTCACTATTCTGAACCACCCTTTTTGTCTACGTGGCGTGCGTGCAGGACGTTTCATGCTGGGAGTCTGGGTCCCACCTTCTCTGTGTGCAACTCGACATCGCGCGATAACCTTTCACCGATGACCTCTTGCGCGAAGGCTATCCACCGATGACCTCTTGCGCGAAGGCTATCCACCGATGACCTCTCGCGCGAAGACTATCCACCGATGACTTATCCTGGACGACGACCGATGTTCCTCTCTTACCGGCGATGACTGACGTTCCTCATCCCGGTGATGACTGGTTCCTCATCCTGGCAGACAACCGATGTCTCACCCTGGTGGACCACCGATGTCTCTCCCTGGAAGACGACCGATGTCTACATGGCTCTTGCCCTGGCGATGCCCGCATGTCCCGCGCCTGGCGACGCCCGCATGCCTTGCGCCCTGGCGATGACCGCATGCCTCGCGCCCCGGCGATCATGTGTAGTAGACGACCGGCGATCATGTGCTAACTAGGCGACTTATAGTCTTCTAAGCTACACTTTCCTTCCTTTTTATTTCAAATGAAAACATACTTAGAATTCATTTAAAATATACTCTTTTATTCCAATTTAATTTTACAGGTCCTTACAGCTTCCGCCAACCATTTCCAATTTCAAAATCAAGCTCATCGATGAAGGCACAACTACATCAAGTGGTACATTAGCCTAGGTTCTTCAAGAGCTAAAGTGTGCCTTCTTCTTTTCATTTTTGTTTCTGTTTTCATCTTAAATTTGTGTTGTTCCTACTGTTTCCATATTGTCTTGCTGTTTTTGCATTTTAATTTTGATTTGAATGTTGTTTGGATGAATCCAATCGGTAGAATTGTGCTTAATTGTTCTTGAGCATTTCTTGTGCAATTTTATGTAGGATTCTTGTGTGTTTTGGTGTGCTGTTTTCATTTTACTAAGATTTGAGTCTTTATTGCCAATTCAATCAGTTCAATTTGCTTAGATTTGAGTCATTTTGATTTTATGAATCTATACTAGTTTTGTCATAGTCATGTGAATTCGAAATTGTCATTACTTCCAAGTAGTACCTATTTTTGATGCTTTGGTTTCTTGATTTAATTTTTGAGTCCAGATTTGATCTGTGTGGAATTGATCCTTTGGTGCATTTTTCTTTTTAGTTTTGAGTTCATAATTGTGTGATAGTGTAAGGACCTGAAAAATTTATTGGAATGAAAGAGTATGTTTTAAATAAATTCTAAGTATGTTTTTATTTAAGTTAAAAAGGAAGGAAAGTGTAGTCTAGAAAAACTATAAGGGTTCCTGGTTTAAACATAATCGTCGGTCGCCTAGACTACACGTCATCGCCTGGGCGCGAGGCATGCAGGCGTCGCCAGGGCACGATGCATGCAGGCATCATCAGGGGGGGGAGACATCGGTCGTTCGCCAGGAAGAGGTCATCGGTAGTTGTCTTCGCGCGAGGTCATCGGTGGATCGTCTTCGCGCGAGAGGTCATCAGTGGTTTCTCTTCGAGCTGGTAGTCTTCGCGTGAGGTCATCGGTGGTAGTCTTCGCGCGAGGTCATCGGTGGTTGTCTTCGCGCGAGGTCATCGGTGGTTGTCTTCGCGCGAGGTCATTGGTGGATCGTCTTCACGCGAGAGGTCATCAGTGGTTCCTCTTCGAGCTGGTAGTCATCGGCGAAAGGTCATCGCGCGACGTTGAGTTACACCCAGAGAACGTGGGCCCCAGACTCCCAGCAAGAGATGTTCTGCACGCGCGCCACGTAGACGAAAGAGTGGTTCAGAATAGTGACCTCAGAGCGTAGCCTGCGCAGAGGCACGCTTAGTAGTACTGTTCAGGGAAGCGTGCACGCAAACTTCCCTGCAGAGTAGGTGGTGGCAGCTGCTTTTGGAGGGATAAGTTGGTTTAAGTTACAAAAAAATCCACTGCTGAGAGAAAAGAAAACATTGTTGTATTCGACGAGAGAAAGAGTGAGTTCCCTCCCTTCTCCTCCAGTTACCTCCTCCGCGTTGCGATTTCAGCATCTCCACACAAGAGTACGACGAGAAGCAACACCATTGGAGCACCTGGGAAAGTTCTCTGCAACTCCTTCAAAACCAGACTCAAGAATAGAGCCAAGGCATTCTTCAAGCTCTGTTGGATTTCGAAGCTCCTGGTGGTTGCGCAAGTCCAGGTAAGGGAAGCTAGACCTCTTTTTCCATACAAGCCATAGTGTAGCCATCTCTGAAGTGAGGGCGACGTGGTCGCCATTTTTGTTTTCATCTGCGTAAAATGCTCTGTTTGTGTGCTTGGGCGACGTGGTCGCCGGTTTTATATACAGTCTTCGAAACACCCTGTTTTTGAACTAGATCGCCGGTTTTGGCGTTGTTTGTGAACTCTCTGTTTTGGGTGTTGTTTTGAAACTACTTGAGATTTAAATGAAATATTCGAAGATCTGAACCTTGAAATGATTCGTTGCTGTGACTTGAATCAATTACTCGAGTGGTATGATGTTTTTGAATGCTGTGAATGTGGGATCGAGGCATAGTATTTTCAGGAAAGAAAATACCGTGTAAGATCTTGTAGTAGGTGCATTGATCGGTGATTCCTAAGGGGATATCCTGACTCTGCTGAGGTAATGGAATCACGTAGAGGAAGTTACTCAGTTGTTGAGAGTCGAAGGAGGTCTATATGATGGGCGTCTCGTGTGAAAAAGAATGAGCTCCGCCTGTCCTATGGATTAACCCTGTCATACCAGGAGAACTATTGACATTGAGATGATATATGCGCATGCTGTGTGGATTCACAACGACCCTGTGTGGATTTCACAGTGGTGTGGTATGACAGGTGCAGATCTCTGAGTCTAATCAACGCACGAGTCAATCCGGAAGTAGTGTCAAGTGTCTTGTGTGGTGAGTCAGTGGAAAGTCTGACAGGTGAAATGAGAAATTTGAATTTTTTATAGACACTTGATGTAGTATTGTGAAATGGAATGACTATGGGTGAATGTTGTGAAATGTGTGATTTTGGGCGATCAGGTGAATGATATGAGCAACTCTACGTTTTACATGGATATTTTGAAACTTGTTTTACTTTGATTGTCATGTTCATGATTTAAACTTCCTTTAAATTATATAGCTTACCCTGCGTGTTTTGGTTCTGTGGCTGTTCTTTTAAAACTGTGATGATCGTGTAATCTTTACACGGGAGCAGATGATCTTCCAGGAAGAAGAGCTCCCTAATGGGTGGTCGCCGAGGGAAGAGATCGCCCATTTCCACCTCTCGGTGGTGATCGCCGGATTTGTGTCCTGATAGAAGATCGCCTGATTTGAGGTCTTCTGTTTTGAGATCGCCGGTTTATGTTGGAGATCGCCGTTTTCTTTGTAATCAATTGATTTTCGTTAAAGTTTTGCAAAACTCTTGACTGAATTATGTATTTAATTCCCTAAAAGGGCAACCCCGTTTATTATATATATATGTAATGTTGTTCTCTTCAAGATTTTTGTGTACCTTTATTTTCATTAAACATGAATGTATAGTTTTATTTTGGCGGGATGTTACAGATAGATCCACATAATTTAATATACATCAATTTCCTTTGTGTTCTTGAAGTTTCTTATTACTGTTTTTTAATTCCAGATTAGGATTTCTAAAACTGTGCTGCCTGTTTTTCATTGTGAAATTTGATTCCAGTGGAGAAAAATTCTGGAAATCTGGATTTGAGAAGTTTGATGTCTTAGAAAAAAAGGAAAAAAAAAAGTGAATCAAAATTCGAAGTGCAAAAAAAATGATAAATCAAACAAAATCAGTGTTCAAAACTGGCACGAAAAAAAAAAGGTAATCTGGCACCAGATTTGAAAATTTTATTGTAATTAATTGGTGCATGTGTTTTTTGTGATTTAAGCGCCAAAAGTTAGCTGACATCTTGAAGTATCTGTGTTTAAAAATTCAAATTTAAATTTGAAAAATATAGATCAGCACAAATTTTATAAGTCACTCATTTTATACCTCAACTTTCTGTAGTTCAGTTTTGGTTTTTGTAATCCAATTCTAGTACCTTTCCCTAGGTTCACTTTGTGTGCTAGCTTTGTTGATTGCCTTATTTTGCTTGATTGTCAATTTTTCTTCAATATTCCTTCCAGTTTTATCACATTTTAATTCTCTTTGCTGTTGTCCAAATTCAATTTGAGCCTTTGTTGCTTTAATTTTGTTGACCTCTTATGTGGTGGAAGTTTTCAAAAGGTGCTTGTTAAGTTTGGAGCTAACCTTTGTGGTAAGTGTCATTATCACTTAGTAGGTGCTGAATTGATTACTTCAAGTGACTATCCTAAAAGAGGTAGAGCAAGAGTGCAGCAACAAAAGATACAAAAACATACACCAAAGAGAGGAGTGCAAAGCAAAAGGAAGGAGTACCAAAATAACAAAAGACAAAGGAGGTATAGAATAGGATTTCTAAATTTTTTTGTAATTCAATTTTTTCCATTGTATTTCCTTGAATTTTAATTGGTTTAAACAGTGAATCATTAGTGGATTAATCACGTCATTAGTCGATGAGTGTGTCTTGAAGGTTCACAAGTGCCAACAAGCCTCATTCTTAGGAAATTCGACTAGATTAAAAGCTTTCTAGCTAGAATCAATTTTCAATTATGATTAATTGCTTTTAGCATTTTTGTATTCTTGTATAAACTTGTGTTTTCATTCTTTATTGTGCTCTAAGAAAATTACTTAGAGAAAGGTTTGTGAAAGTCTTGGGGGATAGAATCTGGCTAAGGAAAGGCTTGATACTTAAGTGATCTAAGTGATCCACCTCCCTTTCCTGGGATTTTACCTACATTACTCCACCTATCTTTCTTGAAGTAAATTGCTTTCAACACATAACTTTAATCATGTCTTCTCATTCTCATAACTCTAGTGAAAATGATAGAAATTCTATTAAATCCCTTTTGAAACAACTAGCACAAGACTTTCAATCACTTTCATATAGACAATTGCAACATGAGCCCCCAACTCAAAGAAAGGGATGCTCATTTTGCTTTGTTGGAGAAAGAGTTGAAAATGGTTAAAGAAAGGGATGAATACTCTAATAAAACTAAAAAAAGTTCTCATGCATCTAGCTCTAGGGGAAATGATTCTTTTGGGGAAGAAAGTCTTAGGATAAATGAATACTATCAACCACCCCCTAGGAGAGTTAGAAAGGAAAGAAAAGAAAGCATTAAGGAGGTTAGGGTAGATCTGCCTTATTTCCATGGGAAAGAAAATGTAGAAGCCTACCTAGATTGGGAAATGAAGGTAGAACAATTGTTTGCTTGTCATCAAGTAGCTGAGGAAAGAAAAGTACCTTTAGCCATCCTAAGCTTTCAAGGTAATGCTATGAATTGGTGGATTGCCCTAAAAAGAGAGAGACATCTCCACAAGGACCCTCCCATTACGTGTTGGAATGATCTTAGGGGAGCCTTGAGATGTTGCCATATTCCCTCAAACTACAATAGGAGGTTGATGGACAAGCTCCAAAGACTTCATCAAAAAAATTTGAGTGTAGAAGAATATTGGCAAAAGATGGTGTTATATATTATAAGGGCAAGGATTAAGGAAGAAATTAATACCACAATTTCAAGGTTTTTAATTGGTCTCAAACTTGAGATAAGAAAAAAAGTTGAACTTTTACCTTATAAAGATTTAAATGACTTGATTCAACTTTGCATTAAAGTTGAAAAACAAATTTTAAAAAAAGAATCAAGTCAAAAACAAAGTTCATACTCTGTACCTTATGACAAGGATGAGTTCCAAAGGGGGGAAGAGCATATAAAAGAAACATCTCTAGAACCTTCCCAAAACCTAACTCAAAATGAGCACATCTCACACACTCAAACTAGAGAAATTCAGTGTTTTAAATGTCTTGATAAGGGTTATTTAGCATCTCAATGTCCCAATGAAAAAACTATGATCTTAAGGGACAAATATGCAAATAGTAGCCAAGAAGAAGAAACTAGTGAGAGTGACGAAAATATAAAAATAGAAATAAGAAATCAAGAGAAAGTCCTTAGGGACCAATCTGAGGTGTGGGAGAAGAGTGTTCCTTCCCACCAGGTCATTCAGAAAGAAGAAAAATTTGAAAACAAAGTTGAAAAAGTACTTCTTTCTTAACAACATTTAGACCTCCTGCTTTGTAAAGGAACACTTACATGCACTGCCACATTTACTGAGACTTGTGAACTACCTCCTTCAGTAAAAGAACTTGTAAAAGAATTTGATGATGTATTCCCTAAGGAAGGCCTCATTGGACTTCCACCTTTTAAAGGAATAGAACATCAAATAGATTTAGTTACAGGAGCTAGTCTACCCAATAGACCAGCTTATAGAACTAATCCAGAAGAAACTAAGGAGATAGAGACAGTGTAAGGACCTAAAATTAAATTGGAATAAAAAGGAATATATTTTAAATGAATTCTAAGTATATTTTTATTTAAAATAAAAAGGAAGGAAAGTGTAGTTTAGAAGACTATGAGATCGCCTGGTTAGTGCATGATCGCCTGTCGCCTAGGTTGCACGTGATCGCCAGTCGCCTATGGTGCACATGATCGCCGAAAGTGCACTCAGTATGTGGTCAGGATACTAGATCAACCAGAGTGGGTTCCAACAACCACGCGTATCAAGGTGTGGGTTAAGGCTTAGATACGCTGTGCATGCAAAACTCTATGCTTGAGCATAAGAATTCGTCCTTGGTATTGCATGCATGGGCGCACGAGGAGTAGTGCTGACCTACTCTTGGAAATGTGAAGCTACCGACGTCACCAAGTCATGTGGAGATGATACCTTGGATGTAACATAGTGGGATGAAGAACCTACAGCAAGGCGTGGCGACGTGTCGTCGGGCATCGCCAGGTCGCGAGGCATGCGGGCATCGCCAGGGCGCGAGGCATGCGGGCATCGCCAGGGCGCGAGGCATGCGGGCATCGCCAGGGCGCGAGGCATGCGGGCATCGCCAGGGCGCGAGGCATGCGGGCATCGCCAGGGCGCGAGGCATGAGGGCATCGCCAGGGCGCGAGGCATGCGGTCATCGCCAGGGCGAGACATCGGTCGTCTCCCAGGGAGAGACATCGGTCGTTTTCCAGGATGAGGTATCGGTGGATAGTCATCGCGCGAGCGGTCATCGATGGAAGGTTATCGCGCGATGTCGAGTTCACACAGATAAGGGGGACCCAGGCTCTCAGCATCAGACATACTGCACGCGCGACACGTAGACAAAAAGGGTGGTTCAGAATAGTGACCTCAGAGTGTTAGCCTGCGCAGAGGCACGCGTAGTTGTACTGTTCATGGAAGCGTACATGCAAACTTCCCTGCAGAGTGGGTGGTGGCAGCGGCTTTTGTGGACAACTTGGTTTAAGACTCAAAAACCCACTTCTGAGGGGCAAAGGACGTTGCAGTGGTTTAAGAGTGAAAGAGTGAGCTCACCTTCATCCTTTTCTTTCCTCTCCTTCGCGCTGTGATTCAGGCATCCTCAAGCACCAGTACGACGAGCGACGACTGCCCTTAGAGCAGCTGGGAGGTTCTCTGCAAGTTCTACGAACCAGACGCTAAAACAGGGCCAAGGCATCCTTTAAGCTTGGTGGGTTTTGGAGCTCTTGGTGTTTTGCGCAAGTCTAGGTAAGGGAAGCTAGCCTTATTTCCAACGAAAAACCTTATAGTAGATGTTTGAGATGATGGGGCGACGTGGTTGCCGGTTTTCAACTGTTATTGTATAATCCCCTGTTTTTGAACGAGATCGCCGGTTTTGGTGTTGTTTTTCGAACTCCCCTGTTTTTGGTGTTGTTTGAAACTGTTTGAGATTTAAATGTGATATTCGAAAATCTGAACCTTGGCATGAGTTTTTCTGTGACTGGAATCGTTCATTAAGTGTTGTATGACGTGTTGAATGTTGTGAATGTGGGATCAAGGCATAGTATTTTCAGGAAAGAAAATACCGTGTAAGATCGTGTAGGATGTGCATTGATCGGTGATTTCTATAATGAGATATCCTGACTCTGCTGAGATAATGGAATCACATAAAGGAAGTTATTCAGTTGGTGAGAGTCGAAGGAGGTTCATATGAATGGGTGAGTCGTGTGAAAAAGAACGAGCTCGGCCTGTTATATGGATTAACCCTGTCATACTGTGAGAGTGATGAAATTGAGATCGAGATTGTGTTGATGCGCATAGCTGTGGAAACATTACAGCAGTTTAGTATGACAGGTGCAGATCTCTGAGTCTAGTCAATGCACGAGTCTTCCGGAAGTGGTGTCAAGTGTCTTGGGTGATGAGTCAGTGGAAGTCTGACGTGAGATATGAGGAACAGTGAAATTGATAGACACTTGATGCATTATGTGAATTGAAAGACTTTTGAGGAATTGTGAAATGTGTGTTTACTTGATGGTCATGTGAAGAGAATGAGAAAGCTGATGGTTTTACGTGGGTATCTTGAAATTGTTTTATCTTGATTTTAAAGTTTCATATATAAACTCTTTTTCAAATGTCTAGCTTACCCTGTGATTTTTTTTGGTGTTGTGTTTGGCTTTTTCTTAAACCTGTGATGATCGTGTATAATTTACACGGGAGCAGATGATGTTGCAGGAAGTAGAGCTCCTCAGTGAGTGGTCGCCGGAAGGAGATCGCCTGTTTTCTGTTTCTGTTAGGCGATCACCCCTTTTCTATTTTCTGATAGGAGATCGTCGTTCTCTGATAGGAGATCGCCTTTTTGCTGTTAAGAGATCGCCTGTATTTATATTTTACTGTATTTTGTTTACGTTTTCTGGAAAAGTGACCGATTATGTATTAAACTCCCTGTGAGGAGAAACTTCATTACATATATAATTATTTTCACTTCAATATAATTGTTTACCTTTATTTTGATTATATAAATATGAAAAGTAATTTGGCGGGATGTTACATTAATGGTATCAGAGCAGTTCGTCCTTAGGATGACCTGAGGGCTGTGGATCCATTGTGTTTCTTCTGCTCATAAAGTTTATTTGAGTTTTAAATAACAACTATAGTAAAAGGTTTTCAAACGTTTTTGTATTGAAATTTTGTGTGTGCTTTAGTGAATATATGCCCTAACTGAAAATCTTAGTATTAAGAATGAGAGGGTCTTGATAAAGTGGTGAGGGTGCACACTCATAACTAGATCGAGATGATTCTCAATCTTAATTCCAAAGGTTTGATGTTTAGCATACATTGAATTCTGGTGTGATTTACGTCATTTTATGGAATGTTTTTGTAATTGATTGAAAGTGGTTGTTTGGATTGATGGTTGTATACCAGTAGCTGTTCTGGTGTTTTGCTTGAGGATATAGGTATTATGATTCTGTTGATGAACTCAAATTCTTGATGACTTTGAGATGCTGACCTTTGTAAGGTCTAGATATTACCTCCTGAATGAATTGATTTCTTATCGATCTCATTCTTGTAGCTGTAGGGAATATAGAAAACTCATAGTTTCAAGATCTGAAACGAAGAGAGATGGCACGTAGACCCCCTACCCCTCCCCAACCTTCTTCGGAAATGAGCCAGATTGCCAAGGCTATCTGTAAGGACCTGAAATTTATTGGAATGAAAGAGTATGTTTTAAGTAAATTCTAAGTATGTTTTATCTAAGTTAAAAAGGAAGGAAAGTGTAGTCTAGAAAAAACTATAAGAGTTCCTTGTTTATACATCATCGCCGGTCGCCTGCTACACATGAGCGCCAGGTGGACGTCGCGCGGGCGCGAGAGGCATGCAGGCATCGCGCGGGCGCGAGAGGCATGCAGGCATCGCGCGGGCGCGAGAAGCATGCAGGCATCGCGCGGGCGCGAGAGGCATGCAGGCATCGCGCGGGCGCGAGAAGCATGCAGGCATCGCGCGGGCGCGAGAGGCATGCAGGCGTCGCGCGGGCGCGAGAGGCATGCAGGCATCGCGCGGGCGCGAGAGGCATGCAGGCATCGCGCGGGCGCGAGAAGCATGCAGGCATCGCGCGGGTGCGAGAGGCATGCAGGCATCGCGCGGGCGCGAGGCATGTGGACGTGGCCAAGGCGCGAGAGTTATGAGGGCGTCGCCAGGGAAGACATCGGTCGTCTCCCAGAGGAAGACATCGGTCGTCTTCCAGGGCGAAGGAGACATCGGTCGTTCGCCAGGATGAGTCAGCAGTGGAAAGTTATCGCACGACGTCGAGTTTCACACCTTGAAGGTAAGACCCAGACTCCCAGCATGAAGCGTAGTGCACGCACGCCACGTAGACAAAAAGGGTGGTTCAGAATAGTGACATCAGAATGTTGGCATGCGCGGGAGACACCCACGGTCGTACTGTTCAGAGCAGTGGCTGGCATGCACAAGCGACAAACAGTGGCAGTACTGTTCAGAGCAGTGGTTGGCATGCACCAGAGACAACAGTGGTCGTACTGTTCAGGGCAGTGGTTCTCAGACTTCTCTGCAGAGTGGGTGGTGACAGCTGCTTTTGGTGGATAAGTTGGTTTAAGATGCAGAAGACCCACTGCTGAGAGAAACAAGAAACGTCGCAGCCTTCAAAGAGAGAAAGAGTGAGTTACCTCCTTCTCCTCCAGTTACCTCCTCCGCGTTGCGATTTCAGCATCTCCACACAAGAGTACGACGAGAAGCAACACCATTGGAACCCCTGGGAAAGTTCTCTGCAACTCCTTCAAAACCAGACGCAAAAACAGAGCCAAGGTATTCTGCAAGCTTCGTTGGATTTCGAAGCTCCTGGTGGTTGCGCAAGTCCAGGTAAGGGAAGCTAGCCTTCATCTTTAATACGAACCATCGTTTAGCCTTTTCTGAAGGGTGGGCGACGTGGTCGCCGTTTTCGCTTTCGTCTTCATGAAATGCTTTGTGTTATGTGTTTGGGCGACGTGGTCGCCGGTTTTAAACATAGTCTTTGAAAACGCTCTGTGGCTGAACTAGATCGCCGGTTTTGGCGCTGTTTTACGAAATCTCTGTTTTTGATGTTGTTTTGAAACTACATGAGATTTACATGAGATATTCGAAGATCTGAAGCTTTGAAATGTTTGTGGATGTGATTTGAATCATTTACTTGAATGGTAGGATGTGTTTGAATGCCGTGAATGTGGGATCGAGGCATAGTATTTTCAGGAAAGGAAATACCGTGTAAGATCTGTATAGGTGTATTGACTAGGGGCTTGTCTAGAAGGAGATATCCTGACTCTGCTGAGATAATGAAATCACGTAGATGAAGTTATTCAGTTGGTGAGAGTCGAAGGAGGTTCGTATGAATGGGCGAGTTGTTCAAATGGGAACGAGCTCGGCCTGTTATACGAATTAACCTTGTCATACCGAGAGAATGGTAACAATGAGATGGTATATGCGCATGCTGTGTGGATTCACAGTGGTAGGTATGACAGGTGCAAATCTCTGGGCCTGAGTCAACACACGAGTCAAATTGGAAGTAGTGTCATGTGTCTATGCATGGTGGGTCAGTGGAAAGTCTGACATGTGAAATGAGAAACTGGAATATTGATAGACACTTGATGCTGTGTTGTGATAATGGAATGACTATGGGAAATGTAGTGAATTTGTGATTTTGGGCGATCAGCTGAATGCTAATTGTAGTTCTACGTTTTACATGGATAATTTGGAACTTGGTTTACTTGGATTTTCATGTTCATGAGTTAAACTTCTTTTAAATTATCTAGCTTACCCTTTTATCTGTTATTGTGGTTGTTTTCTCAAAACTGTGATGATCGTGTAATTGTACACGGGAGCAGATGATCTTCCAGGGAGTAGAGCTCCTCAGTGAGTGGTCGCCGGAAGGAGATCGCCTATCTCCGTCTCTATCGGGTGATCGCCGGTTTATGCCTCCATCGGGTGATCGCCGGTTTTCGTGTCCTGATAGAAGATCGCCCGTTTTGAGGTCTTCTGTTAGAGATCGCCGTTTTAAAGTTGGAGATCGCCGTTTTCTTTTGAGACCGCCTGCCTTACTGCATTTCTTTTAATTTCGTAAAATCTTGCAAACATTTGATTTGGTTATGTATTAAACTCCCTAAGAGGAGTAACTTCATTTCTGATATATATATATATATATATACATTTTATTTTGCACTCTTCAATATTATTTGGTTACACTTAATTTCAATTATACATGTATGTATGTATTATTTTGGTGGATGTTACATTAATGGTATCAGAGCAGTTCGCCTTAGGATGACCTGAGGGCTGTGGATCCATTGTGTTTCTTCTGCTCATAAAATTTATTTGAGTTTTAAATAACCACCATAGTGGAAGGTTTTCAAACGTTTTAGTTTTGAACTCTTGCGTGTGCTTGGGTGAACGTGTGCCTAACTGAAAATCTTAGTATTAAGAATAAGAAGGTCTTGATAAAGTGGTGAGGGTGCACACTCATAACTGGATCAAGATAATTCTTAATCTTAATTCCAAAGGTTTGATGTTAGCCTACATTGAATCCTGGTGTGATTTTGAGTGTTCTTGAATTTGACTGAGGTGGTAGTTTGGACTGATGTTTGCACACCAGTAAGTGTTCTGGTGTTTTGTGTGAAGTTATAAGTGTTATGATTCTGTTGATGAACTCAAATTCTAGATGACTTTGAGATGCTGACCTTTGTAAGGTCTAGCTGTTACCCCTTGAATGAATTGATTCTTATCGATTTCATTCTCATAGTTGTAGGGAATATAGAAGTCAATAGATTCAGAAGATGGCACGTAGACCTGCTACCCCACCCCAACCTTCCTCAGAGATGAGTCAGATCGCCAAGGCCATCGAGATGATGGCGACTGCCATTCAGCAGCAGAATGCGGCGATGGCTCAGAACCATCAAGCTACAATGCACCACTGGGAGACTACTCGGTCGGCTGAAACAAACTCCCACGTCGGTCAGCCCCAAGAACAGATGGGACTGGCCGAGTTCATGAGGCACAACCCACCTAAGTTCAGTGGGAATGCTACCCCTGACCAGGCAGATCAGTGGGTCAGGGAGGTGGAGAAAATCTTTAGGGCGACCACCTGCCCTGAAGAGAAGAAGCTGTTGTTTGCCACGTATCTGCTATCAGGAGAAGCTGAGTTCTGGTGGATGGGAGCTCAGCAGATGATGGAGGCCCGAGAGGATGTTCTGGATTGGGAGAGCTTCAGAGCGAAGTTCTTGGAAAAATACTTCCCAGACAGCGCCAAGTTTGCAAGGGAAGCTGAGTTCTTAAAGTTGGAGCAGGGGGACATGTCAGTAAACGCCTATGCTGCCCGTTTTGAGTACCTCGCCCGGTTCTATACCCAGGCGACCTCCGAGGCCTGGAGGTGTAGGAAGTTCGAGGAAGGGCTGAAGCATGGGCTGAAGAAGACTATAGCCCCGATGTGCATCAGGGAGTTCCACGCCTTAGTGGAGAAGGCGAAGATGGTGGAGACCCTGGAAAAGGGTGAGTCTCGGGTGATCAGGTCACACCCAGGAGGTCCTTCCAGTGGGAGAGCTAAGACACAGCACCCACAAAGCAAGCCCTATGCGAGACCCCCATCACATCGGGCAGGAGCAGCACCTCCCCAGTTCCAGCAGCAGCAATCTTGGAAACCCAAGTGCTTCAATTGTGGTGGACCACACGCCTCCAACGCATGCCCCAAGAAGAGTTCGGAGAGAAGGTGCTACATCTGCCAAAAGGCGGGGCATTTTGCTAGAGAATGCCCTAACCAGAATGGGGCGACCCAGCCCAGTGGCTCTCAGCAGATGAGAAACGAGGGCAGAAGACCTCAAGCAGCAGGGAGGGTGTTCGCCATGTCTGGGGCAGAGGCAGCTCAGTCAGGTAACCTCATCCAAGGTGTTTGTTTTATTGCTGGTAGAGGTGTAAGGGCTTTGTTTGATTCTGGAGCGACACACTCCTTTGTGTCAAGCCTGTGTGTAACTGAGTTGGGTCTCCTAGTGAAGGAGTTACCTTTTGAGCTGTTGGTCTCTACACCTGCGTCAGAACAGGTGTCGACCTCTACAGTGTGCCCTGAATGTCCAGTGATTGTAGAAGGACGCAGATTCAAGGTGAACTTGATCTGCCTACCTCTTCAGGACCTGGATGTCATCCTGGGAATGGATTGGTTAGCTGCCAATCACGTTCTCATAGACTGTGGTAGGCAGAAGGTAGCGTTTCCAGACCCCCATGAAGCGGATGTGTTAACAGTTCAACAAGGGCGATCAGCGTTGGAAGAAGGGGCGAGGTGTTTCGTGGTGCTCGCCCGGTTGGGAGTAGAGAATAAAGGGGACGTAAACAAGATACAAGTGGTGAGAGATTTCACCGATGTGTTCCCAGAGGAGGTGCCTGGATTACCCCCTAAGAGAGAAGTGGAATTCTCTATTGACTTGGTACCTGGAGCTGGACCAGTGTCAATGGCACCTTACAGGATGGCACCAGCCGAGTTAGTGGAGTTAAAGAAGCAAGTGGAAGAGTTGCTGGAGAAGCAGTTCATCAGACCCAGCGTATCTCCATGGGGAGCTCCAGTGCTCCTAGTCAAGAAGAAGGATGGGGGGTCTCGGCTGTGTATAGACTACAGGCAATTGAACAAATTGACCATCAAGAACAAGTACCCCCTACCTCGGATTGATGATTTGATGGACCAAATTCATGGGGCCTCGGTGTTCTCCAAGATTGACCTGAGATCGGGGTATCACCAAATCTTGGTAAAAGCTGAAGATGTTCAGAAGACAGCTTTTAGGTCTAGATATGGGCACTACGAGTATGTAGTGATGCCATTTGGAGTCACCAATGCTCCAGCTCTATTCATGGACTACATGAATAGGATCTTTCGCCCTTTCTTGGATAAGTTTGTAGTGGTCTTCATAGATGACATCCTCATTTATTCAAGGACCGAGGAAGAGCATGAGGAACACCTGAGGACAGTATTGGAAATACTGAGGGAGAAGCAGCTCTATGCCAAGTTCTCTAAGTGTGAGTTCTGGCTAAGGGAAGTCAACTTCTTAGGACACGTGATATCTGCCCAGGGGATCTCGGTAGATCCAGCCAAGGTAGAGGCAGTGCTGCAATGGGAACGTCCTAAGACAGTGACTGAGATAAGGAGCTTTGTGGGGTTGGCGGGCTACTATCGGAGGTTTATTGAGGATTTTTCCAAAGTAGTGGCTCCTTTAACACAACTGACCCGCAAGGACCAACCCTTTGCTTGGACCGACCGATGTGAGCAGAGCTTCAGGGAACTAAAGGAGAGGTTGACCAGTGCTCCAGTGCTGGTGATTCCAGAAGTAGGAAGACCTTTTGATGTCTTCTGTGATGCCTCACATCAAGGCTTGGGATGCGTCTTGATGCAAGAGAAGAGGGTGGTTGCATATGCTTCAAGGCAACTCAAGGTGCATGAGAAAAACTACCCTACTCATGATTTGGAGTTGGCAGCGGTAGTGTTTGCCTTGAAGATCTGGAGGCATTATCTGTATGGAGCTCGGTTCCAGGTGTTCAGTGACCACAAGAGCTTGAAGTACCTGTTCGATTAGAAGGAACTAAACATGAGACAAAGAAGGTGGATGGAATTCCTAAAGGACTACGACTTTCAACTCATGTATCACCCAGGGAAGGCCAATGTAGTGGCAGATGCCTTGAGTAGGAAGTCTATACAAGTCGCCACCATGATGATGGAAGAGCAGAAACTGATCGAGCAGTTCAGAGACTTAAACCTTGGAGTGGAATTTCACGTGAATCACATTAGTTGTAGTAAGCTGACTATAACTAATGACTTCCTTTGGATGTTGAAGGATAAACAATTGGAGGACCCTAGCCTGAAGCGCACTGTGGAGTCACTAGGGACAAATCAGGCGAGAGGCTTTGAGATGGGCGATGATGGGATCTTGAGGTTTGATGGCAGGATTTGCATACCTGCAAATGATGAGTTGAAGAAGATGATCCTAGAGGAAGGTCACAAGAGTCGCCTTAACCTCCACCCAGGCATGAACAAGATGTACCATGACTTGAAGGAGTCATTTTGGTGGTCAGGCATGAAGAGGGACGTCGCCCAGTACGTGGCAACCTGCTTAACGTGTCAAAAGGCGAAGGTAGAGCATCAAAGGCCTGGCGGGCTATTGCAGCAACTGGATATCCCCGAGTGGAAGTGGGACAGCATTGCCATGGATTTGTCACCCATTTACCCAGATCGGTAAAGGGTCATGATGCAATCTGGGTCATCATTGATAGGCTGACGAAGAGTGCCCACTTCCTCCCAGTAAATATGAAGATGCCCATGGCCAAGTTGGCACAGCTGTACATCAAGGAGGTTGTGAGGTTGCATGGAGTGCCTTCCAGCATCATTTCAGATAGAGATCCCAGGTTCACTTCACGGTTTTGGCAGACCTTGCAAGAGTGTTTGGGAACCAAGTTGAGGATGAGCTCTGCATATCATCCCCAAACAGATGGTCAGTCAGAGAGGACGATCCAATCTTTGGAAGATCTGCTGAGGGCATGCGTTTTGGATCAATTGGGAGGTTGGGAGGAGGTGTTGCCACTAGTGGAGTTTACCTATAACAATAGCTACCACGCCAGCATTGGGATGGCACCATATGAAGCCCTGTATGGGAGGAAATGCAGAACTCCCTTATGTTGGTACCAGGAGGGCGAGGCAGTCTTGGTTGGGCCAGAGTTGATTCAGCAGACGACCGAGAAGGTGAAGCAGATACAAAGCAGAATGAAAGCCTCTCAGAGTAGGCAGAAGTCCTATGCAGATCAGAGGAGAAAGCCTTTGGAGTTTGCTGCTGGAGATCACGTGTTCATGAAAGTGACACCAACCAAGGGTGTAGGGCGGGCGATCAGGTCAAAGAAGTTGTCCCCTAAGTTCGTGGGACCATATCAGATCTTAAGAAGGATTGGCCCAGTGGCGTATGAGATCGCCCTACCTCCCCATCTGGCGAATCTGCACAATGTGTTTCACGTGTCACAGCTGAGGAAGTACATGGCAGACCCTAGTCATGTGCTGGATGTAGACGACGTGCAGATTAGGGATGACTTGTCCTTTGAAGCCAAACCAGTCAGGATTGACGATCGGCAATGTAAACAGCTCAGGGGCAAGACCATCGACATGGTGAAAGTGGTGTGGGATGAGAAATCGGGGGATTCTACTTGGGAGTTAGAAGAACCCATGAGGGAGGCTTATCCATACCTCTTTTCCTTGTAATCCAATTTTCGAGGACGAAAATTTTTGTTGTTGGGGAGAATGTAAGGACCTGAAATTTATTGGAATGAAAGAGTATGTTTTAAGTAAATTCTAAGTATGTTTTATCTAAGTTAAAAAGGAAGGAAGTGTAGTCTAGAAAAACTATACGAGTTCCTTGTTTATACATCATCGCCGGTCGCCTGCTACACATGAGCGCCAGGTGGACGTCGCGCGGGCGCGAGAGGCATGCAGGCATCGCGCGGGCGCGCGAGGCATGCAGGCTCGCGCGGGTGGCGCGAGAAGCATGCAGGCATCGCGCGGTCGCGAGAGCATGCAGGCATCGCGCGGGCGCTAGAAGCATGCAGGGCATCGCGCGGGCGCGGAGAGGCATGCAGGCGTCGCGCGGGCGCGAGAGGCATGCAGGCATCGCGCGGGCGCGAGAGGCATGCATGCAGCGCGCTGGCGCGAGAAGCATGCAGGCATCGCGCGGGTGCGAGAGGCATGCAGGCATCGCGCGGGCGCGAGGCATGGTGGACGTGGCCAAGGCGCGAGAGTTATGAGGGCGTCGCCAGGGAAGACATCGGTCGTCTCCCAGAGAAGACATCGGTCGTCTTCCAGGGCGAAGGAGACACTCGGTCGTTCGCCAGGATGAGTCAGCAGTGGGAAAGTTATCGCACGACGTCGAGTTTCACACCTTGAAGGTAAGACCCAGACTCCAGCATGAAGCGTAGTGCACGCACGCCACGTAGACAAAAAGGGTG